>WOXC01004112.1:0-517025 GCA_011680675.1 Gymnobelideus leadbeateri
TGATAATTGTTGGACAGTTTGGAAGCCTGTCTGTTTGATCTGTCTGTATACACTGAAGTTTGGGGTGTTGACCTTTTCCCCCTGAGCTAGGTAATATATGTTTGTCTGATTAAAGTAAGCTTGTTAACTGATTTTGAGTTGCTTACCTTTACAAAAGCAGATCTAAGAACCTATATTGGCAGCTACCCTGGGGATGTTGGGGTGCTTACTGCTACAGTCTACTAACATGAACTAGTGGCATCTGGGTTGTTTTTTTAATCAGTGTTTTCATTATTATTTATATAAACTGCACAGGGTTTGTATGTAGTGTTAATTCAATGGCTTTGATGTAACATTTATTGAGCATTTACTATGTAAACTGTGCTACATATGAATTCCATCATAGTATTTATTTTTTCCTACATTTTTATTCTTTTTTTATATTTTTGTTCTTAATTTAATAAACATGGAAACATTTTAAAAAAAGGATTATGCATACATATCTTGGTTTAAATGAAGGTCTTAAATCTCATATAAAATATAAAAATTAACAATATTTAAAATGTACAAAAATTTATGTAGTTGAAGTTTTGCAAGACAGAAAATTGTTTTATATTTTTTATATAATTTAGGCCACAATTTGAAACAATGCACATTGGTAGAAATGGAGAAACTCCAGGGTTGGGTTTTTTTTTCTGTATTTGTTTAGGTTTTTAATACATTATATCAAAAATGTTTCCGTCCAAGTTTAGTTGCAACTAAATAAATCAGTTATATTTGCTGCATAAATCATTTATTTGCCACCAAACATGTTACAGTTTCTTTTCTATAGTATGAATATTGGAGGGAAAAAAAGATAATTTCATTGTAGCAAGAGGCTGTTTTTTCTTATTGTCATACATGCCCAGAGTTTTATTAGCAGGAGTTACTTAAACAGAAGCAATGATTTTAATAGACTAGTAAATTTTTTTATCTGACATCTTGCTTTCAGGTTTTTATTGGCATGATTAGCTATTCTGTTTAAGTCCTTTGTTGATATGGAGTAATTTCTGTTTAGTCTTCCTCCCACTTGCTGCCTGTAGCTAAACAACCACAAAAGAAAGCCTTCTGAGCCTAAACATTCAATTACCTCCTTTGCCCCAAGGAAAGTAGGAGCCAGTACAGTAGCAAGTTTAAAGGGATAAACTTTAGCATAGTCCAGTGCTGTGTATCTGTGTGAGAAATGGTGCTATCCATCCTGGACATCTTTCCAGACCCAGTCTAAATTCCACCCTATGGAGAGGAGCAAATGTCCTCATTTTTATAAAGGGGATGATTCAAATTATAGATCTGATTTTAATTTTTATTCTTGGCAAAATTCTAATGGATTAAGGTTTGGTTTTTGAGCATTTAGAGATGGAAGTGGTGATGACTAAGAGCTAACCATCAAGAACAGGTCATGCCAAATTAACTTCATTTTTTTTTGAGTTACTAGACTCATAGATCAGAATACTGCTGTAGATAGGGGAATACCTGGAGCTTGGCAAAAACATTTGCCTGAGCCTCTGATGTATCAATTGAAGGAGATAGAAAAGTATTTGAATTCAGAGCTGCTTCAATGGCCACACTCAAAAGATAGTGAACAATTAATGTAAATAGTGAATCATTAATGTAAGATTCCTTAGAACAGCAGTTCTTAATCTGTGGTTGGTTCACAGAGTCCCAAGGGGTTGGCAAACTTGGTTGGGGAAAAACTACATCTTTATTTCAATGTAATTGGTTTCCTTTTTAATTCTACATATTTTATTTTGTGCTTTTAAAATCATGGTTCTGAGAAAAGATTTATAGGATTCATTAGATAGCCAAAAGAATTAATGACACACAAAAAGGTTGAGAGATCCTGTACCTGGAAGGTATGGAGCAGAGTGTCCCTGGGATTTATCATTGGCTCTATCTATTCAACATTTTTTACACTGACTTGGATAAAACATAGATAATAGAGTAAGCAAATTTTCTGAGGATTTGAAACTGGGAAAGATAACTAACAAATTTAATGATTGGCAAGATTTAAGATCTTAACTGAAAAGAATGATAGCAAGATAAATTTTATAAGGATAAATGTAAAATTCTATATTTTAAAAAACTGCTCAAGTACAGGATTAGGAGTGTATGAGAGAATGACTTTTTTTTTTCCAAATGCTTTATTAACTTCTGGTTTACATCATTCATTTCCATCAGATTTTGAGTTACAATTTTTTCCCCATTTTTCCCCTACCCACCACCCCAGAATAACAGTCATACAGGATGTCCCCTCAACCAATCTGCTCTCTCCCATTTCTTCTCCCATACTCCCTTCGACTTTTCCAGTAGGGCGAGGTGAATCCCCATGTCCCATTGCCTGCACATCTTATCTCCTAATTATACGCAAAATAGTATTAATCATAGTATTTATATATATATTTTAATTTGATTTTAAAAGGAAGATAAGCAACTTAGTATATACTGTACATGTGTAGCTATGCTAAACATTGCCATAGTAGATATATTGTAAAAGACTGACTATATTTCCCTCCCTCCCATCCCACCTTCCACCTGGTCCACTCCCCACCTTGGTCCTGTCCCTTTTCAAAAGTGGGTGCTTCCAACTTTCCTCCCCCTCCACCCAGCCTGCCCTCCCCTCCACCACCTTTCCCCATCCCCCTCCCCCCATGCTCCTGTAGGGTGGGACACCCTATTTAGTAGGTATGTCGAGAGAATGACTTTTAAAATGGGAAAAAACATCCTGAGGGGTTTTTTGTGGATAATCAGCTCAGTATGAGGGAATATTGTAATATGGCAGCCAAGAAAACTAATTCGGATACAGGCGGAAAGAAAGGAATGAAGAATGTGAGATCCCAAATGCTAAAGGTGACAAATTTACTGGTCACACCACATGGGTTTAGTGGTGTTTAGTTTTTTGGCATCACATTTTAGAAAGGACATTGATATACTGGAGCATCCCCCTCCCCACCCTCACCCCAACCACTGAGAATGGTGACTAGAATGATGAGAGGGCTTGAAATCTTGCCATGTGAGGATCAATTGAAGGAAGTTGAGTCATTTAACCTGAGGAAGTTTCCAATTAGGAGACTATGTGATATCTTTCTTCAGATAACTAAAGAGCTGCTATGTGAGAAAGGTTAAAGAGAAAGAGTTATCTCTTTTACTTTTGCCTGAAAGGTAGCAAAGGGGTAATGGAAACAAGTTGCAAACATGAATTTTGGCTTCTTAGAGGGCAGAACTTCTAACAAAGAAGGCAAAGGAGAATAATTAGTTTAGTGAAGTAATGAGATTACAATCTGACTGATGACTTCTAGGGCATAGACAGATATAATTCTTTTTCTGGGAGTGGTTGGACAACAGAATCTCCAAGGCCTCTTCCAATTCTGTGTGGTTTCTTTAGGGTGATAGAAAAGAGATTAGAATGCCCAAGGCAGCACAAGTGGGAAAAGGGCATAGTAATCTCTCTCAAAAATTTCCCACATATTGAATTTATATGTCATCTCCTCCTATTAGATAAAATTTAATTATCTATTGATTGTATTGTATATTTTTGATGTAACATGTAGATGACCTTTAAAAAAAAATTTTGGTCTACCTCTGGGATTTCGTTGGTATAAGGAACTCCTCCAAAACCAAAAGGCAGCTTCTCTGTAACTTGTAGACAGAGTGAGGTAACTGAGGCACCATGAGTTTAAAAATTTGTCCAGCATCAAGTCAATATTAGCCATGTTAGCTTGAGCTCAGGTCTTCTAGACTCCAAGGCCACCTCTCTATTCATTGTGCCACATTACCACTCAAATATATTCACTAAAATATGTGTTGTTATATTATCATTGCAACAGAATCGAACATACTCTATGGAAAATGTTTATTTCATAGACACTAAATACATAATTTATAAAACTATGCATCTAGGCAGAGAAAAAAAAACAAAAGAGAACAAGAGAGAATAGGAAAGAAGGGAAAAATAAGAAAGGAATAGTAAAGAATGGCCTGTTGTGTGTGGGGTGTGTGGAAAGGGGAGAGGAGGAATTAAGCCAAAGTCAGTATCCTGAATGGTCAGTATACCCACCTCAAGTCCATGCCAGTCAGAGTAATAGTATTAATTCAGAAATCCGGGTGATAACAATCTGGTATAGTTTGAACTAGTAAATCATAAATACCAGACTTAAATTTTTAACTATTCAATTTAATGAACCTAAATGAAATTCCTGCTTTGTGTAAGTCATTGTGCCAAGCCTTGCTAAGGTTCCATTGTCTGTCCCCACATGACCCCATCCTCATCCTTTCTTATGTGGAGTAAGGGAACCCTCCTTTTTACTGTCTCCCCTTAGTTTGGATTGCATCTTACTCTTTTAAAAAGACATAGGCCTTTGTACCTATATTATTTGTGTTGACTTTTTTTCTTTTATATTCTTCTGAGCATGAACAGAAATATAATTTTTTCATCATACTGTCAGAAAACATCTAGCACTTTACATAAGGTGAGTGGTCTCATGGGAACATATCAGAAACTGCAATTTTTTCTTGTTTCTCCAACAGCAGGAGTAAATGCCTCTCTTTTAGCATCAGACCTTGAATATACAGAGAGGCTGAGGGATATTTTGTCTGTGCATGGGCCAGACCTTAATGAACCCTGGTTTTGCACTTAGTGTTGATGAGTCTAATTTCTTCAGCTTTGCATGGGTTTTATGCTGTAGTTAGAATCCATTCAAGTCAACAGCTATTTTTTAGTTAATATTTATGTCGGTATTCCTATACTTGATCTTTAGTGTAAACAAGCATTGTCTCTGCATCACTGAAAATTTCATGGCAATGCTACTGTTTATAATCTGATTTTTCTCATCTGGAGAGCAGAGAAAAACAAGCGTGTACTCTGGAACATTCTGCTTATTCATATTTAATATGAAATGGTGATGCTATATTAGTGATAGTAAAAATGGCTTAGGAAAACAAGTTATGCTGAATACATTTATTTTCAGTGTTGGAAAAGTTCCTTTATAAAAACAAAAGCCCAATTTAGTCATAGTCATAATACTCCCAGGATCTTATTATTTTCCTCAAATCTGACCATATTCTCCAATATCCTTCCCCTTCTTTCAAAACTGTAGAAATCTGTTTATTATCATGGACTATTTTAAGAAACTCAGGGGGAAAAAAACATCTAAGTGGAAATAAGCATAGTATGGTCTTTCATATATGCACATGAGTTTATATACATATATACATACATACATATACATATATATGCAAATTTAATTTTAGCCTTCTTTGGGAGGGGAGCAGAGGAAGGGGAAAAAATTAAGTAAAAAGTACACAGCAGAGAACAAAAGAAAACCTAGAAGGAAGCAAAGAAAAGCTGGACAGCTTTGAAAAAAATCTGTAGTATTTATTATATAGATTTTCTTGAAATGGAAATTCATTGTTTTATATTGAATCCTCTCATGTTCTGCTGTGTACATGGCAATGGTTTTCTTTT
This sequence comes from Gymnobelideus leadbeateri, assembly GCA_011680675.1. Classification (NCBI taxonomy): domain Eukaryota; kingdom Metazoa; phylum Chordata; class Mammalia; order Diprotodontia; family Petauridae; genus Gymnobelideus; species Gymnobelideus leadbeateri. The sequence continues at coordinate 5,480 of WOXC01004112.1, forward strand.
TTCTTTTCCTATTTTGTACTTACGTTTAAAATAAAATTTTAAAACTTAAAAAAAGAAACTCAGGGACTTGTAGCTGATGGTGGCTAACATGAATTATTTCATTCGGTTATTTTCTAGAGGTAAAGTTGTATCCTTTTTCAAGGGTATCAAAAATGAAAATATAATATTAGAGTTAGAAGGGGTTAGAACTCCCTCATTTTACAATTTTGCAGGATGATTCCCAAAAAAGGGAAGAGATTTACCCAAAAAAGTTACAGCCAATTTAACAGAACCTGAACTAGAACCCATATCTGATTTTCAGTTTAATGTTCTTTTAGTTATGACATTAAGTTGTTTTGTTTTGTTTTGTCACGTCTGACTCTTCGTGACCCTAATTGGGGTTTTCTTGGCAAAGATGCTGGAATAGTTTGCCCTTCTTTCTGCAGCTCATTTTACAGATGAGGAAACTGAGATAAATGGGTCAAGTGACTTGCCTAGGGTCACACAGTAAGTGTCTGAGGTCAAATTTGAACTCAGGTCTTCCTGAGTCTAGGTCAGATACTCTAGCCATTGCACTATCCAGCTGCCCTCTGGAACCATATCAAGTCTTTTAACATCTCTTTGTTTTGTCATCTGCAAAATGGAACTAATAGCATGTTTTAATGTAAGGAGCATTGAGAGGTTGTGGTGAGGAGGATCTGGGTTTGAATTTCATCTTTGGCATTTACTAGCTTCAGCAAGTCTCTAATTTTTGGCTTCCTCATCATCAAAATGGATGTCATGATAGCGTCACCCTCAGCTTGACCCTTGGAAAGGTCAGGTATAGATGTTGCAAAACCTTAAATAAAAATAAATAAATAAAAACACTATATAAATGTTAACTGTATTCTCTCCAGTTCCTCAAATTGTGTATGGCACATAGTAGGTTCTAAATAAATGCTTATTGATTGATCTGTTGATTGATATATTTACCTGAGAGCCAGTCTGGAGGAGTGGCTCAGAAAGCTGACCTCTAGAGTGAGAGTCCAGGTCAATCTCTGACACATGCTTACTGTATGACTCTGCAGAAAATGACTTAATCTTTCAGACATCAGTTAACTCCTGAGACCAAAAGTGCAGATCAGAAAAGCAAGGAAAAATAGTGGATTTAGAAGAGTTCTGGGATTGAGGAAGAGCTGAGTTCAAATCCTTCTTCTGGCACATGCTAACTGTATAATTCTGGACAAGTGACTTAACTTCTTAGTGCAGACAGTTCTTTAAGATGCAGAGGAAGCATGCACTTGAATGGGTAGAGGACATTTCCTTGCTGGAGTTCCCTTTACTATTAAAATCACAGGTCTGATTTCCCCCTCTTTCTTCCCCCCACACACCCTAAAAAGGTGCAGACAGGTAATTGGCAGTTAATGGAGGGAGTATTCTGAGCAGGAATTCCCTACAGAATTGAAATCACAGTTCAGTAGCCCTTCTCTGCAAAAATTATTAATTACCAGGATGTAATTAATAATTTATAGATATTAAGTTAATAAAACTGTCATGGAGATAAAAACATAATATACATAAAACATTTTGCAAATTTGAAAATATTTCATATACTTGAGTTCCTGTAAATATTGTTTCTCACAAAATCCTGCCCTAACCAGAGATCCTGGGCACTTCCCAAGTCCCTGAGCCAAGGGCTGTTTCCCAGGAATTGAAGGAATTACTGAAGAAAGGGGAAATTTTCAACTGAGATCCATTTTTCTTGAGCAACTTTGTCACTGTTTCTAAGGAAATGTGAGTGAAAATCTCAAAGTTTAATGAAGACTGATAAGTATGGTATTGGATGAGGGCCCAGATATTCTGATAATGCTCCCCAACATGCACATACACTAACCTGGAGCTGACTGCCAGGGCAATGACTACAATGACTATGAGGGTGAATAAACATTGAAAGAAAGTCCTTGAACTGAAATAATGCCTCCAGTCTAACATATCCTTTTGCATATTTTGTCCCATGGATGCCCACAAGATGTCACCCTGAAAACTGCTTTCCTCTAGTCAACCAAGCATGCCTTCTCCCTGAGTAGACTGTGGATCTGTTTCCTGTCACAGGAACTTCAATGCCTCAGGGTGCAAGGGGAGAAGAGTTTGCCATTAATTGGAGGGCCATCTTGTTTCTAGGGATTTCAAGAGAGAATCTCATTGTTACCATAGCCGACACCACAGTCTTTTACCACTTCAAGGATGAAGCACGTGCTGAGCTAGCCTCAGTGGGAGGAAAGTTGAAAACAGTCCTGACTCTGGGGGCAGAAGCTGTGTCTCTGCCATAGGCTCTGGTGTATGAGTTGTCATGAGAGGAAGAAGAAGAGAGGTCGCAGGTTCAGAGTCAAAAGGGACCAACGAGATCAACTAGAAAAACACTTGTGTTTCACATATAAGAAAATGAGGAGCCCTTCACCCTCCGGAGCCAACATGGGTCGCGTTCGGACCAAGATCGTGAAGAAGGTGGCGCGAGTCATCATCGAGAAGTACTACACCCGCCTGGGCAATGACTTCCACACCAACAAGCGCGTGTGCGAGGAGATCGCCATCATCCCCAGCAAGAAGCTCCGCAACAAGATCGCGGGATATGTTACCCATCTGATGAAGAGGATCCAGAGAGGGCCTGTGAGAGGTATCTCCATCAAACTGCAGGAAGAAGAAAGAGAAAGGAGGGATAACTATGTCCCTGAGGTCTCTTCTTTGGATCAGGAAATCATTGAAGTGGACCCTGATACCAAGGAAATGTTGAAACTCCTGGACTTTGGTAGTTTGTCCAACCTGCAAGTTACCCAGCCCACAGTTGGGATGAACTTCAAAACACCAAGAGGAGCTGTTTAATATTTACTTTTGCCTTCTTTCCAATAAACTTGGGAACTCCCCCAAAAAAAAAAAAAAGAAAATGAGGAGATCCAAGAAGTATAAGCTCATTGGAATCATGCATGTGTGTTCTGAAGCTGGATCTAGCTTCTGAGCTGTTTAATTGTCTGTGTAAGCATTTACACCTCCAAAATCAGCAAATGCATAGAAACATCTTACAGATTTCCCCACTATTTCACTGCCTGAGGTTAAAATGAAGTTATAGCTTTTCGCATGAACATTTCTATGATACCAGCCCATCCCAATGTCAGGGGGCTTAATCTTGGAGAACTCATGGATAAACTAGATGCATAAAAAATAATGCAGATTAAACCCAAAAGTAGTAAGTGAGTACATATATATGTATGTATGTGTGTGTGTGTGTGTGTGTGTGTGTGTGTGTGTGTGTATGAGCAAAGACGGGAAGTCTCCCAGAACATTGATTAAAACCCCTATAGAGAATTTATGGAAAGACCTGAATAAAATTCCAAAATATTTTCTTTTTATCTTTGCATCCTTACTGTATAGCACAGAGCCTGGTACATGTGAGTTTCTGAAATTCACACAGATTACAAATACCAGAACCAGAGCTTAGACCCAGGTCATCTGGATTTAAATTCACTGTTCTTTTTAACTGTACCATGACTAGGACCCAGGGGCCTCGGATGACTTCCTTTCTGCATAAAATAGGCTATTAAAAAAAAATAACTCAAGTTGACCTTCTCTGATGTCAAGCACCAGGTGTATGGCATGGCAAACAACTACAATAGACATTCAAGTTTTCATATTAGCTAGCTAACCCTTATGTGTACCACTTTTGCAAGGACTTTTGTATATGTTACCTCATTAAGATTCCTTGGTTACAATTGCCCAATTTTCTTCCTAGACTATTTTATCCACCTCCTACCATGAAAATTCATTGATCTGCTCCAAAAAGGCATTGTAACATTGTGTACATACTGGATTTTTTTTCTATTATTAATGCTCCCAATAAGTTTTATTGTGTCTATAAAAGTGTCTCATCTATCATTAACAGCACATTAAAGGAAAGAACAGTAGAGGGCGTTAGAATACTTTCCTGATAGGCAAAAATTCTTCCTAATAAGCAGCCTGATTTTAAATTGTAATAATAGCTCACATTTATGTATTGCTTTAAAATTTATTCTCTATATTCATTTTTCTTTTTTCAATTAAGCATATTTAAAAAATAAATCTATCCTTCCATCTGCACACACACACACACACACACACACACACACACACACCATTGAGCAAATTAAAAAAAAAAACACTAACAAATGTAAGCCCTTTATACACAGGAAGAGAAGTGAATAAGCATTTATATAGCACCTACTATATGCCACACACTGTGTTTATAGATTTTTACAAATGTTATTTCATTTGATCATCACAATTCTGGGAGGAAAATCCTTTAATAATATACATTTTATATTGAGGTAACTGAAGCAAACAGATTTTAAGTGATGTACCCAGGGTCACAGAACTAGAAAGTGTCTGAGACCAGATTTAAACTCAAGTGTTCCTATCTCCCAGTTTCCAATTTCAATACTGTCCCTGTATTCACTGTGCCACAGGGTGCCATAGGAGCATAGTCTGGTAAAACAAATCCCCACATTTGTAACATCTCTCTCTTCATTGGAAGTTCATTACTTCTCTGTGAAGAGGTGAGTGTGTGTTTTGGATCATTTTTTGAAGTCATTATTTATCAGTGCATTTATTAAAGATTGAAAATCTGTGTCATTGTGTAGATTCTTTTACTTCTGCTTATTCTGTCCTCTTTTTTTTTTACTATACTAAATGCATCTGCATAAAAATTTTAAAATTTTATATAAACAAAGTTTTCTAAGTATTTTCCATCTGTGATCACTTCATTGGAACTAATATAGTGACTTAAATTGGTGTGGTAGCTCTCTTACAGCAGGAGTTCCAGATTTCATGTACCATTCTTGGGATGCAGTCATTCATTCATGCCTGAAATGAGCATGAAGAAAGCTGGTAATATCAGAGTACACTATACATTTTGGTAGGACATATGGTGAGCAATTTGATCAATGAGAGGAAGTTGTAGATGCAAAAATAAACATAGCTAAAGAATGTATCAGATCCTCAAGGATCAGAAATAAGAAAAGATTCTGTGTTTGTTTCTATCTGCTCCAATTTTAATGCCACCTAAAGTTGTGCTGAGATATTAATTCAGTGTTAAGAGGCAGAGATTGTCATGAGGCATTGGTCCTTCACCACATTTAGCAAGCACAGCCTCACCTAGAATAATAGAAGACAGGAATAATGACAGACCTAATTTGGCAATTTGATGTATCCTTGGGTACTCCCTCTACCAATTTAAATTGTAAGTTATTTTACACCTCCTCATTCTCTGTGCTTCTTATTCAGGTCTTTCCATAAATTCTCTATAGAAGTTTTAATCAATGTTCTAGGAGACTTCCTCTGTTTGTTTATTTAAAAATATATATTTCATAGCTGTCAGTATGCCTTTTTGGCTATTTCACCTACCATTTCTCATTACTAATACATGATTTAACTATCTCCTTTACCAGTTGCATATGTGATAATGATGAATATCCAATATGTAGCAATGAGGAATTTTATCCCCATTCCTATATGTAAGTGGAGAAAATAGAAAGTTCATTTCACCTGTCTGATAGGATAGTTAGAAGTAGGCCTTGATGCAGCAAACATCTGTTCTCCCCCTATCCTCCACCTTACTTGGGTCTAGGTTCCTCCATGTAAGTGAAGGCAACAGAACATTATTGCCCTTTGTGTTACTTACGATTCTGATGCTATATTAGTGATCATGGTGTCCTAGAATTCACAACCATATATTATATCGTTAAAAATATAGTTTTTCCAGCAGTGACCTGTTTGGGTTCAATAAAAGCACAGCACAATTTCCCAATTGTAGTTTGATTTTGTCTCTTCTATGTGTTCCTCAGTTCTGGATTCAATTTGTTTTCCATCCTAATACTTTTCTGAGGTACACACACACACACACACACACACACACACACACACACACACACACAATATGATGCTGTATACACATACACACACACAAACTTGATGCATTGAATTTCTAGCCTCTGCACCTTTGCCTAGATTGAACCCCATCCCTGGAGTGCCCTCCATTATCACCTCCACTTCATAGAATTTCTGGTTTCCTTCACAAGTCAACTCAAAACACCATTTCTTAAATGTCTTCCTTTCCTGATTTCTCCAGTTGCTAGTGCCTCCCTCAAATCACCTAGTATCATGCTGTATATATTTTGTACATAGTTGGATGTGTCCATGTTGTCTTCTCTTCTCCCCTCCCTTTAGAATGTAAGCTCTTTGGGATCAAGCAATTGTTTTTATTTTTCTTGTATCCCCAGTACCAGGCACATAGTAGTATTTAGTAAATGCTAGCTAATTGATCTATGAATGCCATATTCTAGGCAACATGTGCTCTTTAATCCATTCAGTTTTCCTGGTATGGATCATGAGACTCTTTCATGTTTCTGTAAACTTTCATTGAGGAAGCTTCTGGAGGTCAAAGCAATTCATGCAATGCTATCTGTAAATAAGAATATTTAGAGAATTTTATCAGCAGTAGGAACTTCTTTTGTTAAATTCCCTTCCATGAAATTACACACGACACTAGCGAACAGCTTAGAGTTCTGCTTTATAAAGTTAGACAATTAACAGATAGGGTGCTAGGTTTGGAGTCAAGAACACCTGAGCTCATATCCTGCCTCAGACACTGTCAGTTAACCCCTCTCAACTTCATTTTCCTCAGATGTAAAATGAGAGTAATAATGGCATCTATCTCATAGGATTGTCATTAGGATCAAATGAGATAACATATAAAAAGGACACAACAAACCTTAAAGCAGTGTATAAATGTGAGCTATTTTGTTGCAGTTGCCAGTGCTCAGTTGGTCATTACCAAGTTTTTTCCTTCATCATTTTCCATCATATTCTTGCCTTTGTTCTTACATATGAAATTTTCTGGTTTATCTAATTTTCCCTAGTAGATATACCATTAGTCTTTTTTTATTGCTGCATCAAATCCATAGATTAATTGACTAGTATTTTTTATGTAGGCTTACTTGATCATCTCTCTCTAATTATTATATTCTTCCTCTGTTTCTATAAAAAATTGTTTTATGTGTCTTCCTAGAAATCTCATATAGGTTTATGGCTAAGTATTTTATAGATTAAGTCATTGTATTATAAATGTATTGGAATGAACCTGACTGAGGAAAATATGACCCTGTCCCACTGGACCAACCTTCTGTTGGGCTGTAGGTGCTTTGGCAGGAGCAATTATCCTAATATCTCTAAGGTTGCACTACCTTAACAAGTATGGAGAAATTCCTTGAGGCTTTGTTGGCTAAGGGAAATAAGGTTGCAGATTATAGAGATCACTTCCTCATCGCCTGGATACAAAGCAGCCATGTGGAGCTGGAGGGCTTCTCACGTGATTGGCTGGTAGATCACTATAATAGCTTTATTCAGCTGAATCAACTCAGTAGGTTCTCAGTGTCTGTCCTTGTTGAATAGAATAGCCTTCTCCTGCTATGGCTAAGTAAATTTCCTGTTATCAACTGTTGAATGACCTATGAGTGATTCGATTTGTTCTGATATTGAATGTAAACTACCAGAGAACTGACTTGAATCAGGTTCAGCCCAGAACAGGATCAGCAGACTAGAATAAATAACCTATGGGTGAATAATAGGAAGCCACCTCTAGGGTTAGAGGTCTTCAGAAAAAGACTTGAAGCATGAATATACCACTTGGTTATGTTTTGTTTCTGTTGTTGTTATTTAATTGTGTCTGACTTTTCATGACAACATTTGGGATTTTCTTGGCAAAGATACTAGAGTGGTTTGTCATTTCCTTCTCCAGCTCACCTTACAGATTGAGGAAACTGAGGCAAACAAGGTTAAGTGTCTTACTCAGGGTCACACTGCTAGTGTCTGAGATCAGATCTGATCTCACGTTTTCCTGACTCCAGATCTGGCATTCATCTGCTGCACCACCTACCTTCCCTGGGTATGTTATAGAAAGGCTACTTCTCCAGATACACAATGAACTAGATGTACTTTGAGGTCTGTTATAGCCCTGAGATTCTTTGTGATTTTATATATATTTATATATTCTTCGAGATTTTAATACTACATAGACAAGCTGATTTTCTTGGCACATTTATGTAATAATCCCACTATGTTGTTAAAGTTATTCATAATCTTGATTATTTATCTCTTCAGAATAAATCTTACCATTTGTAAATAGGGATATTTTAACCTTTTCTTTGCTGGAGCTTACTCTCTTGATTTCCTTTCCTTAACTTGCTTTGCTGGAGCTAGCATTTCTAAAATTTTGTTGAATAATGATGGTGATAACAGACATTAAATATTAATGTTAGTATCATGCACCTTGAAAGGGTAATAGCTTTTTCAAGATAACATTAAAAGACAAATTAACTTTCTCATTTTTATTTAATATATTTCTGGATTTTAAGATTCAGTTGACTATATTATATAGGGCAGGGAGCATGCAAGTCAAGGCTATGTTAATAAAACACCATACAGGAAGGCAGCAATTCTGCCTTACATAAGCAGCCAAATTCTTGCTTGTATGCATGAACCCTTTTTGCATGTAATTGCAACTTCAAATTGAAGTTTGTACTTTTATAGCAAAATTAGGAGTGGGGTTAGGCCCTATGAAAAGAAGTAATGGAAAGTCATATAAAGTAAAATTCTTTTCTTTGGCCCATTTAGGGTTCATCTCATTCTTAACTCTACTAGATCAAGTACAGATGTATTAGAAATTCTTGACACTAGTTCAATTGTGCATGGATATGAATTTCTAAGCATTTTTAATTATTTCAAATGTTATAAATAAAATGCAGCTATACTTCAGATTCATTATATAAACACATAGTGTTGATAAGCTATGGAAGGAAATTGAGGCTGATAACTTTTTTGTTATTCTTTACTTACCAGTAGAGTAAATTCAGATAATATTTCTAGAATTCTGTGAATCTGTTCTCATGTGGTCAAACATTTGGATATTCTGAGGATGTAATTATATGCTAAATACAGTAGGTTAGATATATGTCTATGTATATATGTGTATTTGTGCATATGTATATGCCATTTGTGGACATATGATAAAGAAGAGGAAATTTGGCATAATGGATAGCCTACTGTCCTCTGACACAGCTTAGTTGCATGAATCTCTGAGCAAGTCATGCAATCTTCTGATGTCCTCCATAATTTTCTAAGGCTATAAAAATTGCTGATTTGCATTAGTGGAGGTAATTTCCTCATCATCAATTCCATACACCAGTGAAATCACAGATCCAATCTGCCCCCAAAACATGACAAAGGTGATAACATAATATTTTATTTTGATTTTCCTGTCCTCAAATTTCTTATCTTTTTTTCAATATTCTTTAAGGAGTTTTTCACTCTTTTAATCTCCTTTAATGAACTGATAGCTTCAACACATTTCTTAAGTGAATTATTAGGTGCTGTATACTTTAACATGGATCAGGTATTATGCTTGATGTTATATTACACACTTGGAATGGTTTTGGGGACACAAATGCCAATAAATAATACTAAAAAAAAGTTGTTAACTTTTCTGGTGTTTCCTTGAGGTAATAGGGTTTCTTTCAATTCATGTTACCCTTGCCTTCTTTACTCTTACCTCTCCAAAAACGTATCAATTCCAAATTCTGTTTCTCTTTTCTTTTTGTCCTCTTCTGCTAACAGTTGCTGACATTTGCTATAGACCTGAAGGCAAGAAAAAAAAAAACCCAACAACTCTGTCATTCATAAATATTAAATTGGTGTGTTCTCATCTATCCTTCATATGCAAACATGACCCATCACCAGGAGGGCACCTGCTATGGTTGTTTTCCCAGTAGTAGTGATGAATTTTCATGCATCTTCTTTCTTTCCATACCTCTTTTGATCAAAGGCATATATTTGGGGGGGAGGGGAACATCCTACTGACTTGGTTTTTGAGGTGAAAAGAACATGTGGTAGGTATGTTTAGTCCCTATGTGGACCACGTAGCTTTTACTGTCTTCCATGGCTAAAGTATAATATGTCTCCTTGTATATAAGTAAAACATTGAGAAAGAGAAAGAAGACAGTTCCTTTGTGTTTATGGATTAATTATTGAAGAAGACCATGTGTGATTCAGCAAACACGTCAAAAGTGATATTTTCTCTGCTGCGTATATTCACTAATTCAGTGAATGTGGATGAACCCTTCTTTCAGAGTGGTGTTTACAGATCTCATTTATGTTTCAATGTCATACTGAACTGACACCATTTTCTTGAAAGGATTCATTCCACTTCTGGTTGCTGTAGGTCATAAGAGTCAGTCCTATCCTTATCCTCCATCAGTAAACAATTTTTTTTGCATTCTTCCTTCAGTATATTCCTAATTAACACATGTCTTTTTCCACCTCATTTAAGGCTCCACTTCTCTCATTGTATTACAGCTACTTATATATTATTCTGTCATCCCTGCATCTCCAACCCACCAGAGTAGTTTCATAGCATTCTGCATGATTTAAATGGCAATAAGCCAATTGTGGTATTGGTGGCTCCATCTTGCCATTTAAAGTTTCTTTAAAATGTGCAGATGATATCAGTGAAATTTTTAAAAACAAGTGTTTTAAACATAATTATTTTTCAGAGTAATGAAGAAAGTCCAGGCATGACCCCTATTCTATAAACCTTAAAGATTAGTAAATTTCTAATTGACCACATTCCCAAACCCAGAATTTCAAGGTCTCGTGTTCCTGGGCTCCGGCTTTCATTTCCAACCTGGAACTCAAGCCCTGGGACTATGAGCCTGTGATTTGGTGACTGTTCAGCAGGATAGTTGAACAAATTTGTATATATGAATTCTATGGAACATCATTCAGTAATGTATGATGAATAAGATATATTTAGAGAAACCCCAAAAGACTTGTGTGCAATGATACAGGATGAAGTGAGTAGAGCCAGTTTGTGCAAAGACTTCAAAACTCTAATCATGATATCTGAGGACTGATGATGAAGCATATTCCTCACCTCTTGACAGAGAGCTAATGGCCTAGTAATGGAAAATCATACCTACAGTTTCAAACATAGCCAAAGTATGTATTTGTTTTGTTCAACTAAACTTAAGAGTTATAAAGGAGAGCTTCTATTTGATATAGAGAATACTTGGTAGGTAGAAATAGAATTTTTTTTAAAAGGAAGGGAGAGAAGGAAGGAAGGAAGGAAGGAAGGAGAAAGAACATATATTAGAAAGGGCAGTATCTTTATTGCACAGTATAAATCACAACTTCAGCAATAATACAAACTGTGAAAAATCTAAGTGGTGGCATATTAAAGCAGCTTGATGTACATACACCCTGAACTTCAAAATGTGCCAGATGATGTTTGTTCATTCAGTAAGCATATTTTACACATCTACTTTATGCAAGACTATTCATTTGGAGATGGAGATTGCAACATTTCCAAACTGGAATTAGACATACCTAAATGGAAAATATGTATATTCATCAACATGTAGGTAAGGTGGTGTAAGATTATGTAATAGGTACAATGTGCGTATTAAATAATGGAAATGCACCCTGTGACATTAAGGAAAACAAAATGGTTAGCCTACTCCCTTCCCCTTCCAAGACAGGCTTGAAGACCCTTTGTGTAAAAATCTGAGAATCAGAACAGGAGCTGCCTCTTTCACTGTGTTGTAGCATAAACTCAGGAGGTTTATGGAAGTTTTGGAATACCAAAAGCCCAGAGCAAGGAAATATGAAGCTCAAACAGTAAAGCAAGCCAGATTTATTGAGGGAGATACTCACAAAATGAAGGGGTAGTGTGGGAGGATCAATACAGGGTGGTCTGCTGAGGTTCTTTATGAAGTTAAGTGCCCCACCAGGGATCTGGGCACCTGGTCCCCAACCAGTAATTCCTGATGGGTTCTTATAGGATTCTAATATAGTTCTAGCAGGACCAGATATCCTAGGGACTGACACTGATTCATGCTAGTGGAAGAAGGCAAGACTCTTGGGAAACTGGTAGCTAGTTGATATTCAGATTGCTTGGGAAAAGGGCTTTTGGACCATTATTGCTGATTTTACTGACAGGATGACTCAGGGGTTTTTGAGCTTCCCTGAAGTTTTTTTTCATTTAGTAGAGAAGTTACTGGAATCATTATATAGCTCAACTGTGGAGCCCAGACACATCCATCAAAGGCATAGGAAGGGGACTTGAAACCCCTGAAACCCTCTCAGGAACCAGAATTAGAAAAAAAATGGCAGAATCTTCAGGGACATTCTATTTCCTTGTCCCCCATGAGATAATACTGGAAACTTTTAAATCTTAAAATATAAATTAAAATGTCAGAATATCTCATAAATAAAATAATAGAGCAACAATTCTGTTTTCCATTCCAAAAAAGTATTGTAATATTTTAAATGGTTTAAGATACCATAGTTGTGTTTATTTTTAAAACATTACATATTACAAATAAAGGTTTCTGAAATCTTGGTGCTTAGAGATCCCAGAAGGTCTTAAATTCCTGGGATTGATTTGAAGAAAATAATGGTAAATCTGAGGGATACTTCCAAGAAACACCTTGCCAGAACAAATGAAATTGCATACAATAAGTATGCATCCAATTAAGGAAATAAGTTTGCTGAAGCTAAATTTCTTGGTATAATTGTGAGGAATAAATGACGGGTGAAATAAGTCAATAAATATTTATCGAGCACCTACTACTTGCCAGGCACTGTTCTAAGTGCTAGGGATAGAAAAAGAGACAGACAGTTCCTGTCCTCGAGGAGCTTATAATCTGATGGGGGAAGCCACACAGAAGAATCAGAAAGAATCACAAAGATATGACTGGATTCAACCTTGCAGGATAATAAGATTTTCCAATGATGAGTTTCTTGGAGAAAGAATGCATGGTGAAATCCAAAGGCCAAAGTGCAACCACCAGAAATTAAAGGTTCACATGGGATGATTGGGGGGGAGAGGTCTTAAAGGTTATCTGGTCTACCCCTCATTTTACAAATGAAGAAACTGAGCCTCAGATGTGAAGTGACTTCACTAATGACAGAGGTGGTATCTGAACCCAGGTCCTCTGCCTTTAAATCACATGTTCTTTCCATGGTAGAGCTCTACTTCTAATCAGCATGGCATTCCTAAATAAATTCAAGCTAGCAAATAATTGTCCTCTGATAGGAAAACAGTGCTTATGGAATACCTACAAGAATCAAAAAATGTATTCAACAAATGCACCAGGGAGTCTTTTACTTAACTTGCAAGTGAAAGGAAAGGAATTGCTGCTCCCTGGAATTTCAAAGTAGCAGCAAATGTTACATTTATACCAATACTCAACTGAGAACATTTCACCAACCTTTTTTGAGTAAGATATAAAACATCTTGATTTACAAATAGCTCATGAATATAAAAAGAAAGTGATGAGTTGGTCATTAAATGCTACCTTACCTTTTATTCCAAAAATGTAGGGAATATTTTCCCTAAAGAGTTGCCTTCTCTTATCCAAATATTTAGAAAGTCTTAGAGCCCAAATATTCAGTCTTTTATATGGTATTTTAGGGAGGCAGTCTGTAGTACAGAGGTGGCTTCCAAGTCATGTGGACATGGGTTCTAGAGTTAATCTGGTCCATACTGGCTGATTGACCCTATGTAACCTTGACCAATTCTCTCAGACCATAAAATATGGATAAGTTACATACATACATTGGTAGAGAAAATTCCTCACTAGGAGCTCTCTACATAGATAAAATCACAGGTCTGATAAGAAGAAAAAATGCTTTGAATCAAGCAGTTATTAAGTGCTTATTATATGCAGTGTACTATCCTAGGTGTCAAGAGAGGCCCCTTATCTCTGAGATATTCCTATTTGACTGCCTTACTAAACCTTCTCCATCTCCCACCCAAAAACTGCAGAATAACTCCAGAATTAAGGAGATAGCAATTGGGCTTGGGGACAGAAAGGTAGTAATGAGAGGTCAAGCTTCTCTATTACTCTGAGGTTGCCAGTAGGCATTAGATAAAAGCAAGTTGAGTCAATCCCTGTAGGTTGGTATTTGATAAGGTGACCCTTTCTGTTACTGCACTTAACAGAGCTGTTTATCTTGGTAGGAGGGAGTTACTGAGGTAGGTGGCAGTGCAACAGAACGTTGGGTATTTGTTATTCCTGTCCAGCCTTCCCCATGTGTCTTCATTCTCTATGCTTGGGGAAATCTTATATGCTAACCCATGCTGTAATCTCAGCTTGGGCACAGAAAGCACAGAAAGATTTGCTCAATGATTAATTCTGGTAAAAACATTGGCACCAGTTTTATCCTTGATACCAGCTCCTAAATCATTTATTATACTCTCAGGCATTCCTGTGTCCCACAGCCAGCCAGAGACACGACCTCTGCCATCACCGGTATCATCAGCAATGTTTCATGTTTCCTTCAAAGATGCTGCTTTGCTTTTCACTTTTAGTTAAAGCAGACAAGTATCTAGTTAATGGATGATACTTTGATGGCGAAAAAGCAAATTTCTAAGTGTTTTTTTTTTATTTCCTTCCTGTTAATGACTGTGCTCTTACAGCCCAGCACCAAAATGATGTGTTTGTGAGCAGTTTGCCAGTGCCTTGCTCTGCTTTTAGTCTGACTGTTATTGCCAAGAAGACAGGTGCCCTTCTCCAACTCTGCCCATGTAATGCCTGTGCAGTTTCTTCATCCTAATAGTTTGCTTCTAAAAACTGTAGGCAATAGTTGGCATTTTGTGGTATTTTTATCTCAGTGATAGGTTTGGAAGAGTAGGGTTTTCTGATCACATGACTTCCCATTTAACTACATTTCTGTTTATATAGTAAAGCTGCTTACAACCAAGGGGACATCTACATAAGATGGTATATCCAGCTCCTAGCCTTTGCTTCACATTTCCAGAGATGTATGAGTTAATATATTAATTATAAGCTTCCTCTAAGTAACATTGCTTTGGTACATATTTGAAACAGGATTTGTTTTTCTTGCCTTCTTAATGAGTGGAGTATTGGGAGGGAGAGAATTTCAGGAACTAAATATTATATATATATATATATGTATATATGTATGTATGATTTTTCCACTTTAAAGTATTTTTTCAATTATATATAAAGATAATTTTTGACATTCATTTTTATAAGATTTTGAGTTCCAAATTTTATTCCCTCCCTTCTTATTCTCCTCCCTCCCATACACAGCAAGCAATCAAATATAAGTTATATATGTCCAATCTTGTTAAACACATTTCCACATTAATCATGTTGTGAAAGAAGAATCAGAACAAAAGGGAAAAACCACAGGAAAGAAAAAAAATGAAAATAGTATGCTTTCTTCTTCATTCAGACTCCATAGTTCTTTCTCTGGATGTGGATAGCATTTTCCTTCATGGATCTTTTGGAATGGTCTTTGATCATTGTATTGCTGAGAAGAGTCAAGTCAGTCATAGTTGACCATTTGACAGTGTTGCTGTTACTGTATACAATGTTCTCCTGGTTCTGCTCACTTCACTCATCATCGTTCATGTAAGTCTTTCCAAGTTTTTCTGAAATCTGCCGGCTCATCATTTCTTATAGCACAATAGTATTCCATTACATTCATATACCACAGCTTATTCAGTCACTCCCCAATTGATGGACAACCCCTCAATTTCCAATTCTCTGCTACCACAAAAAGAGTTGCTATAAATATTTTTGTACATGTGAGTCCTTTTCCATTTTTTTTACAATCTCTTTGGGATACAGACCTAGTAGTGGTATTGCTGGATCAAAGGATATGCACAGTTTTATAGCCCCTTGGGCATAGTTTTGGGAACATATTTTAAATTTAAAAAAAGAAAGCATTGCTCTAGCCAACGTCATTTTGCTATGGAGTTGTAAATATATAATTTTCAAAGGCCACCATAAGTCAGGGCACCCCACTGTAACATGATTCTGCCAATCTCTACCATCCCAGTTCAACCCTGATTTTGAGATTCTTGCTTATAAGTTACTAAGACAGACAGACAGACAGACAGACAGACACACACACACACACACACACACACACACACACACTTCTCCTAAAGAAAGAAGTTGTTCTAACTGGAGTTCTACACATAGCTAAAGAAAGTCACTATTGGAATATTGTTATAAATAACAACCCTGGACCTGGTGTCAGGAGACCTGAGTTTCAATTCTACCATCTGCCATTTTATCAGCTTTGTGACTTAAGAGTTTACTCTTAAGTAAACTGAGCTAACCTCTTCAAGCTTCAGGTTACAAATTTGTAAAACAGGAATAAAAATGGTTTTTTCTGTTTACCTTACAGGGGTTAGTAAGGAAAGCCTTTGTGCACTTTTAGACACTATAGAAATTCAAGTTAATGTTGTAACACATCCAAATAAATGGTTGTCTGATTAATATTGTTCTTGTTAATAGGAGCTCTATTCACAATAATCAAGTTAATGTTGTACTTAAGCCCAAGGGGAAAAAAGAGGCAAGATCTAGATATTTAGATATTGAAGTAATCCCCAGGTTCATGCTTCTAAAATCTATCAATTTAAGCTAGCTTCCACAAGTTCAGTTACTGTAGGATGGTTATCCATCCTACTCTTCCATATTTGGAAGGAGTAAGGAGAAGTGCTTCTGGAGACCCCAAGTTTCTCTAAAGATTGTTTTTTTGGCAAGTAAGTAATAACAACAAAGAGACAATCTGAGCTATGTGATTTATTAGCAAAGTGGGCATACATAGTAAAAGGGATTTTTAACTTACTGGGAGAACAATTTTTCCCTCACAGGAAAGTATCTTCCATTTATTAACATTGTTGCTATGGAGCTACCTTTCTTCCTTCCCATCCCAACACAGTTTTGCTCAAAGTTTTACTAAACCAATTAGCAAATTAGATGTGGGGTGTGCTTTTATGTATTTTCAGGGACTTGTCTCATCAACCCTCTTCTTCAACACTTCAGATATTAAGGAACCCATTAGCTCCACAAGACAGTTGATTCAATTTCTTTTCTTTTTTCTTTTTTGCTTTTTGGAGGGGGGAAGGCACCGCAATTGGGGTTAAGTGACTTGCCCAAGGTCACACGTTTAGTAAGTGTTACGTATCTGAGTCTGGATTTGAACTCAGGTCTTCCTGACTCCAGTGTCACTGCACCACCTAGCCACTCCCATTGATTCAGTTTTTGAATTCCAGTTTTCAAAAAGTCTTCCTTATATTGATCCAAACTCTAATTTCCTATAGCTTCTGCTCCTAGTTCTACTTTGTAGAGTCAAAAAAGATGGCTAACTTTAACTTAGCTTCCACATGACAGTCTTTTCAGTTTTGCTGCTGAATATCTCCCAGATGTGACACAGTCCCAAGCTGACTCCTTGGTGACTCTTTCTTCTCACTTTCCTCTTCCTTACATCTGTGAGTTCAAGGAATACTCCTTGCTTAGAATTATCCCTTTGCTCAGTCCTGTCACTATTTATTCTTTCACATGATATCTTTTGACCAAGGTCTATTAGTAGAAGAGGCACAGATTTTGCTATTCTTGCCTGCCCTGCTTTGGGTTAGAGGCCCTTAACCTTTCTTTATGTTTTCTAAAGGTCTTTTCTGTTCATAATTGCTGAAACAAACAAACAAAAATCATAAAAGTAGTGGCTTGATGTAAAACGGAATTCCGTTAAAAAAAAAAACTGGGGGCAGCTGTAGGTGGCACAGTAATAGAACAGTGACCCTGGAGTCAGGAGGACCTGAGTGCAAATTCTACCCCAGACACTTGACACTTACTAGCTGTGTAACCTTGGGCAAGTCACTTAACCTCAATTCCTTGCCTTCTCTCTTCAAAAAAAAAAAAACCCACTGTAAGAAATAAGTAGTTTTTCTAGACATAAGGGCCAAGGTCTTGATTTCTTAGGTTCTCTGTATGCATTGACTGACCCACTTTCTTTTAACTCATTAAAAGCAGCTTTGCCCAAGGCTTTTAGTGTCCTTTACAGTGGAGGGAGTAGGGGAGCTAGATCTTTTCTAGGGTTTCACCCCTTTGTTCTGTTTCAGAAATTAATTGGTCCATTTGTCTCAGATAGGATTAATTGGCAGTTCAGAGGAAACTAAGATTCAGTCTCCATTCTAAGCATTCTCCATTCTAAGCATCCTCCACTTCCACATCAGAAAGTCATTTTAGATAATTTTCTTACAGTTCCCCTCTCCAAATTAAGACTAAAATCAGACCACTATGATTAATTATTAATATTCACTTCCTCCACTGTAGTTATCATAGCATTTAAAAACCTAAAGACTGTAAAAATAATTTTGTCTAATTCCTTCATTTTCCAGATGAGAAAACAGACTCTGAGGGGCTAAGTGACTTATCTAAAGTCACATGTTAATAAGAGAGATTGAAAGCACTTTTATCCAGTGCTTTTTCCACCACAGAAATTTCAGGAGACAAATCTTGTTGGCATCTTGAGAATATATAACATAATAAGAATTGAAGTTTTATTTTTTTTTATAATGGTCCACTTCTCAAGCTTGAAACTGGGGCTTTTCCTAGAATTTGACTACCTTTGAACTTTATTATCTTTTTGGACAGAGAAATGATGATCACATAATCATTAATATTTATGAAGTACAGTAATGAGATATTCTGTTTATATCCTTGGTTCTCAAAGGTAGCAATTTCCTGCTAAGAAAAGCTGATGAATATTTTTCTACCCCTTCTTCTTGCATCAGAACTAAGGGCTCTGAAAAGTCAATGGCAAGAAAGAAAGAAAAAGAGAAAGGAAGAAAGAAAGAAAGAAAAGAAGAAAAAAAGAAAAGGAAGGAGAGAAGGAAGGAAGATGCAAAGGAAGAAAGAAAGGAAGAAAACCTTCTAGAATGACAAAGGCCAATTTCACCCTGTCTTCTGAAGCTACTTCCACTTATTAATACCCCTGAAAGTAACTGTAGATGCATCAGTCATAGATTAAGTTGCGTAGGACCTTAAAGATCATTGCCCTTCTTTTACAGTGAGGATATTGAAGCTCAGAGAGGTGAAATAAATTGTTCGTTGTTATTTAGGTGGCAAGTGGCAGAGCCAAGATTTAACTCTGATCTTCTGACTTCAGATCTTGTGTCCTATACATTGTGATACTCTACTTCCTGTGTCTGTGTTGCTGATCACCTTAGCAGCCTTACCCCACTCCCTCAATTTCATCAAATAGCATATCTTGAGCCTGGGGTATGCATGTGATATAACAATGTTATGAATTTTCCTCCTTTCCTATTTGTGTTGGACTATTTGGGGCCTACACACAGACTGCTCGTGTGTCCAGGAAGTTTGAGATGGTTCCACTGTAGTAGAAAGAAAGGGATGCTCCTGGATATTTAAAGGGTTAGAGCTGGCTTAGCCTCCCCTTTCTTCTACAGCCTACTCACCGACTTCCTTTTGGTAATCACTGCCACCAAGCATCCAGTCATTTACTCAACAACCAATTATTAAGTACCTTCTAAATGAAAAAGTCATACATAAGTCCTAACTTATTTTAGATTTTTTTTAAACTCAGGACAGTGCTTTTCTATAATTTTATCCCTTTATTAGTCAGTTTTGCTTCTTTGCTTCTTGCTTCTTTGATTCCAACAGTCTAAGATATTTTTCCTAACTTTGGGTTACCAACATTAGAAATTAATATCTTAACATAAGTCTCTGATGAAATGTTACATGGGCTGTGATTAAGTGTAGAGTCCTGAAACCTACAACTTAATACCTTCCTCTAAATTGGTATTAGTAAATGAATCAAGAGTCTTTCAGTATGATTAAGTCCACCTATATAACAACTCATGGACCACCCCAACCTGGATTTCTCCATCCTATTTGAAAGGATATTATGATGGTGTTTTTTAATACCTTACCAACCACAGTCCTTAAGTTTTGTAATCCAATAGTCAATCACAACACCATACATTATAAAGGAGACTGCAGAAAAAAATTGAATGTATATCTCTTCCAAAATTTTCACAAGTGGAAAGCAGAAAACTTCAGAACTCTTTGTCTAATAAATGACAGGTATTTCCAAACAGAGAATGATTAGAAATGTAAAAAGCAAGGTTGTTTTAAAAATATTGAGACAAATGGGAAATAGCTTCTGAAACTCACTCTTAGGTAGCAGAAACACATACGGAATCTGTGCTAAGGTAGAAAACAGATTTTAAAATGTCTGGGGAAATGACAACAAGCAGTTTAAGAGTGTAACTCTTAAACTTTTCATCTCTTATTTTTTTTCCACATTGTTTTGTGTGGACAGCCTACAATTACTGATTTTTACCACCAGGTGGTGCTTATGTATTTTAGAGTCAGAGATTACTAGCTTTGCAAAAGCATTTCCAGTATAATCAGTCCCCTTCTTTTACATTTGAGGAAAGTGAGGCCTAGAAAGGTAAAATAACTTGCCAGAGAACATCTCAGTAACATGAATTAGGTATTTACTGTTCTAAGCTGTGTCTGGTTATTAAGTAAAATATTGGTCTTTGTTTTTTAGGTAAATTGAAATGAATGACCAGATTAAAGAAAATACAAAATGTTTTGAGGAAAACATAATGGTAGACAGAAAAGGCTAGCCCATTTTATCAAAACATTTACAAAAGATCATGGATTCAAACAAAAATATCAATTCATTCATTCTTCCACTTATTCAAAAAATGTTTACTGAGTACCTATTATGTGTAAAGCATGGGAAATATGAAAAAGATGTACTTTGTACCCTCAAGAAGGCTTAATTCATCATTCTACTATACTCTTATGAAAATTGTACTTTATATTGATACCATCCTAAGATACAACAGGGAGCTTGCTGCCTACCAAGACAATCCATTTCATTCTTGCACAGCTCTGATTACTAAGAAATTCTTCCTGATATTGGATTGAAATTGTCATTCCCTTCCCATCTACTTAAAACCCCTTTAAAGTCATGCCACCAGTGGTTCTAGTTCTGACCTCCATGGCCAAATGACATAATGCCTCTTCTATATGACAATCCTTCCCAAATCTGTTCCATTTTAATCTTTTCCTTTGGCCAAACATCTTGTCATCTTCAACTGTGGAATAGTTTCAAATCCCACCATCACCCAAGCTGCCCTTCTTTGAATAAGCATTTAGCTTATCAATATCAAGAGTGGTGCTGAAAGTCCAGACAGCTTTGTGATTTCATTTAACAAACTGGCAAAGACAACAAAAGAGGAACATTATAAATTCTGAAAGGGCTTCATGAAGACAAATATACTAATACACTGGTGATGGAGCTTTGAATTGATTCAAACATTCCAGAAAGCAATTCTTAATTAAGTTTGTTGGTTTTTTACAGTGACAAAATGTCCTTTAACTATTGTTACATAACAAAAGGAAAAGAAGACAGAAGACTCAATAAAGAGGTCAGCCAGAGAACACATGACATATAAGCGCCTTCCCCCAACTCATTGGGGTTACACATATGTATGCACATATATGCATATATGTATACTTTTTGACCCCAGAGATGCCAGTGTTAGGCATGTATGCCAAGGAGGTCAGAGACAGAAAGAAAGGTCCCAAATACCAAAGTACTGCTGCCAGTGCTTATTGTGATAGTGAAGACCTAGAAACAAAGCTCATCAGGCTTGGGGCAACCCAAACCTCCTCATTCCTGATCTAATGCTCTTTTTATTACAGCATGCCCTCTGTTCTTCCCATGTAAAATTTCTTCCCTTTTCCTTACCACCTTTATAAATTCTATCCTTCCTTCAAAGCCCAGGACAAGTACCACCTTCTCCATGAACTCTACCTCAGTTGCTTTGATACTAACTCAATCTTCCTTGCCTGAACTCCTGTCCACCCACATAGCACTTAATTATATATTGTCACTTATTCAACTCTACTAGTTTCATGTGCATAGTTTTACCTTCCTAATTAAAGTGAGAAAGCCAGAACTCTCATCTTATGTCTCTCTTATATCCTATATAGTGCTAAATACAGAGTAAGTTCCATAGTTCCAGGATCTGTAATTTTGCAACAGCATTGAAACTTAGTACATGGTTTTCCACAGTTGTCATGGTTTAACACACACACACACACACACACACACACACACACACACAGCAAACCTGGAGATGGGCATCACTAAATTAAATAAGGCTGCTTGCCAGACGCCAAGCATTTGGGCCATTACGGAGATTGCATATGAAGCCTTTCTAGCCCATTAGTACCAACCAGAGCTTGTACTCTGACTTCATCAACCCAAGTTCACAGAGCAATGATGCACAGAGTAGTGCTCATTTCCATAATACCTCCAGGAATGATGTGGAGAGTTGGTCCTGCCTTCATTTAGCATTTAGGGATGGCCACTAGATTTGTACTTCCTTAATTAATTACCTTCCTCCCTACATTTTACCTCATCTAAAAATAAGGAATGATTACTCCTTTTGGAGAGAAAAGTCCTACGTTGAATCAGGATATTAAAGAACCAAAACATTGGGGTGGCTAGGTGGTGCAGTGAATAGAGCACTGGCTCTGGAGTCAGGAGGACCTGAGTTCAAATCCGACCTCAGACACTTAACACAGAAAACTAACTGTGTGACGTTGGGCAAGTCACTTAACCCTAATTGCCCTCCCCCAAGAAAGGCAAAAAAACAAAAGAACCAAAACATGCCACCAAATCCCTCCAATTTTCCCTAATAGCTTGATGGCTGGTATATAGTAAGTGCTTATTGAATGAACGAACATTGAATAAAAATTTCAATGAATATATGAAAAAATATAGAGTGTTTCAGCTGCAAGGCCTTGGATCTCTTGTTAAAGTATAAAATTGAGGAATTTGGAGACTTTCTGTGATCTATATAAGATGTTATTAGTGTTCTTTCCAGGACTCTATTGGGCATGCAACTAATTTGTAGCTTATAGTAGTCCTCATGGAAGAGTTGTGACTAATGTTAGGTTCTAATGATGGAAAACATCTGGACAAGTAGAAGAGATAGGAGGAGCAGCATGCGTAAAATCCTGGAAGTAGAAATAAAAAAGGGGGTTGGTGGCAAGAAAGGCATCATGTTACCTCTCAATCAGAGATGAATATGTGTCTTGATTTGGAGACTCTTAGTGATTGGGTACTTCTTGGAAAACGTGCTCCTACTTTTGCCTTCCATGGACCCATTCAGAAAACATGGGGAAATTTCTGTCTTACACTCTCTAGGATACTGACAGTAGTTTATGCCTTTCAAGGACATATTTAATAATATTGTGAAAGGAATCTTTAGTGATAAAATGAGGGAAACGAAACAGAAACTTTTAAAATTCTTTTATTCAACAAGAATTTTAAGTGTCCAGTATGTGCAGAGTGTTACAATAATAACAGAACTATTCCTAGTTTAGGTGCAATATTACCTAATCCTGTCCTCGGGAAACATAGTTTTTATTTAAATAAGCAGCTAACCCCTGTGAGGATCCCACAGTGTAAATGTCCAAAATCATAGTCCCAACTTGAGAGGCATCCAAATTGGGGTACCTCTCTCTTTCTCTCTCTCTGTCTCTCTCTTTCTCTCTCACTGCCTTTCTTTTTGTGTCTGTCTTTCTCACTTGTATTGACTAAATTTGTGATTTGCAAGGAGGAAATATTGCTGGCAGATTTGTCACAAACTTGTCCAGCCTCCAGAAAAAGTCATTTTTCATTTTCAGGTTTTCCACAATGGCTTCTATCACCAAGTCATTGCTGTGAACTATGGATGCTGTACATGGCTGCTGGTCATTGATATGCTGCTCAGGACATTTAAAAAAATTCATAACAAGCCCAATGCTTTTCTGCACATTTCTTTGTGACCATTCTCCTAAGCTTTCCTTTGATTTCTTTTGTTTGTTTGTTTGTTTGTTTTGCTTTTTGGAGGGCAATTGGGGTTAAGTGACTTGCCCAAAGTCACACGGCTAGTTTTTGTGTTTAGTGTCTGAGGTTGGATTTAATTCAAGTCTTCCTGACTCCAGGGCCCTAGCTGCCCCTTTTCCTTTGATTTCTTTTTTGGGACTTTACCAGAATCTGTTCTGACTAGACCACTATAGTCAGTTGTGCAGTGACCTTCATGATCTCCACCCCCCATTCCCACCCCATGAGCCCCCTCTACTGATAATCTCATACTTAATGAGAATCTTTTTTACTATGGTTCCATTGGTTGAGAAAGAGGAAATGCAAGATCTAGCATCAGTTACTCTGAACATCCTGTGAGCACAGTAAGCCTGACTAACTTCTGTAATATCTTTAGTCCACTCAGAAAAGAGGGAGGAAGAAATATCCCAGCAGAAGCAATAAATAAAAGGAATGTAGTCAGGTCTAATAAACTGGGTCAGTTGATGGTAGGAGAAGGATTGAGAGGCTGAGACAGTAGAATGATGGAAAACACACTAGCCTGGAAGCCAGTTGACCTAAGTTCTTGTCCCAATTCTACCATTATCTCTGAGCCTCACAGTTTCTTAACCTATAAAGTAAGGGGTTGGGACTAATAATCTCCAAGGTACTTTATAGCTCTAAAAAAAAAGTACTTTCTTGGGGTTGATGGATTAAAGGCTACTATAAACACATAGCACAAGACTACTTTTAGGAGAGAGTGCCTTATTATGTGATTGTACTGTTGCTCAGTGAATGTGGAAATTTTCAGTTTAGATGGGCAAGGTACTGTGATGTCAGGGACTCTAAAGTTTCATTGATATGTATATTAAATTCCCATAGCTGATTGTGTGGTAGAAAGAGAGAATGTGATCTTCCTTTAGGAAAGATGAAATAAGTCCTGGGGAAACTATATTGCAGTAGCAATTTGAAAAGGATACTAAGAGATGGTAGGTGGATATCAAAGGCTAAGAACTTGAAAGAGGATAGTAATCATGGACAGGGCCTGGAAGTGGTACTGGGGAATGAGGAGAATCACAGAATTTCAGTGTAAGAACTGACCTTAACAGCCATGTATTCGAAACAAGCTTAAAAGAATTTTTTTCAGTAATGGACCACCAAACCTCTATCTGAAGCCCTCTAATGACAGAGACTCCACCATCCCCTAAGATCACACATATCATTGTTAGGTTTTTCCTAAAATCCAACCTAATTTTGATTCTTCACAGCTCACATCTAGTTCTTTTAGTTCTGACCTCTGGAATACCAAGAAGAACCAATTTAAGCTCTTTTCCATGTGACAACCCTTCAGATACTTAAGCAGAGCTATCAGATTGTCTCCAAGTCTTTTCCTTCTCCAGGCTGAGTTTCCCATAACTCTGTTTGGGATTGGGTTTGGCTTTCCTTGGAAAAAATGAGGGAGAATAGGAATGAGGTATCTTCAGAGGAGAGGTAGATTTTTATTTTCAGGATGAGGAGGTTAGGGAAAGAAATTTAAGATTAAAAAAGACCTAAAGGAACCCCACTTTTTCTTAAAGACAAAAAAACCCCTAAGTAGGGATGTTAGCTTTGTTGCTACCAGCATTACCTACCTCCTACATCTTTCTGTCCCCTACACCATTTTAAGCTTGAAAAATGTTGAAAGTTCTCTCCTTAAATAATGCCCTTTCTTATTTAGCACAATAAACTAGTGAAAAAATCAGCTTTTGTGCACTTTCTATCCCATACTCAGAACAACTTAATGAAACTTTCATGGGGAGTAATCAAATGAAGTGATATACATGCATACATGCATACATACACACATACATGCATACATACATTTGTGTGTATACCTATATGTATGTATATATGGGTAGCTTCATATACAGCATATATAATATATATGTGCACAGCTTCATTTGATTTGGCAAATTGGTCCAGTTTTATAAGAATTTACACATTTTGGGATATTTGTTATTCCATTGCCTGTTCTAAATCACATTACTATAACAACTGATATTTAATATGACACATTAGATAGCCTAATAATGGTAATTAATGTCAGAAATGGGGGTGAGAATCACAGAATTTTAAAGTTAGAAGGAATCTCAATGATATTCTGGCTCCATACTCAAAAGGAGTCCACACAATAACATATCCAGTAAGTCATCAACCAGGAGGGTCAGAGACAATTATTAAAATTGCTTTTTATCCTGAACAAAATCAGAGTTGTTTGTGAGTGTTTAACAGGCACTTAGACATAACTGCAGGAGGCTATCCTTATAGGCAAGCACTCTATTAAGCTATTTTTGTCTTCTTTTTGTAGAGGGAGTGGGAAGCTCATAAAGTTATTATAGCAGCTGAAACTTTTTCTAATGCCATTTGAATGTTGGAAATTATTTGTATGCTTTTTTAATAAACGGAAACTTGACTAAGGCTCCCCTGATACACTATAAAAAATTAAAATGATTACAATATGATTTTAATAAGCATGTTTTGCTTAGGTCACATTGTGCTGTCTGTACTGCTGAAAGCTATACTTAGGGAATTCCCTCTAAGATGTTTTTAAAGAAAAGGAAAGAGAAGGAAAGAGAGAGAGAGAGAGAGAGAGGAAGAGAGAGGGGGAGAGAGGGAGACATAGACAGAGAGACAGAGAGAGAATAAGAACATATACTTTGAAACTGTGTGCCTTGAACGTCTCTCCAGAGGAGAGGAGATCTGTGCACATGGCAGACATATGTCTATAGCCCTTCCGCCAGTATTACTGACGGCACCAATTCTGATTGCAGCATTTTGACTTCAGTTTCCCTCTCTGCCTGTTCTCAAATTAGTGTCTTCATGTGCCTTTCATAAGTCTTTATGTTCCTTTTTTTCCCTAACAATTCAGAAACATGTATTTTTATGTCTTAAGTTTCACCAAGTGTTTGGAGAACTCCAGAGCTCCAGCTGTTCTTCTGTGTGTCCTCGAAGACCATCCCCACTCTTTACCCTTAAGATATGCCTCTTGTGCAGTGCACCTAAAGGCATTCACTAAGCAGTCTTAAGGCCTCACCCTCCTCTGAGCGAAGCTATCATTTTCCTAACTCCTTCCTGTGACTACCTTTTCTCTCTGCTCTCCTCTCTGCTTTGCAGGGCTTGCTTTCTATCTCTGGAGGTGGGCGAGCATTCATTCTCCTGTGTGCCTGCCACATTGAACTGCTCGTTTCTCTGTTGCCTAGTAACAGATGATTGTATAGCAAGTGACTGTCATCCTTTCCTCAGTGTTCTACCTACTCTTATGCTTGAGTTGCTTCGTTTCAGTCAGCCAGTGATCTGAAGTCCCAATCAGATTTTTCAAAACAAGATTGAGAATTTATTTTTTGGGCTAAGTTATGAAAAGCATCCAGAATCCTTTAGCATGGTGCAGTGAAAAGACCGTGGAATTCTGATGATTAAGACCTGAGTTTGAATACCTCTTACACCACTTGCAGGAACTTCAAAAACTAACTGAATTGCTAGCTGTGTATCCTTGGACAACCTCCTTTACCTCTTTAATAATCAAACGAGGGCATTGGACTAGTATTTTTTAATGTCTTTTCTATGTCTAAAGCTTATGATTCCTTAGTCTCAGATATAAAATGAAAGTTTTGCATGGGATGACCACCCTTCTAGCTGTAAGGTCCAGTATTTCCTATCACTGGCTGAGTTAAAGTTCTGCTCTTTAGAAGATAATGCATTTACAGTCATGGAACAATAAGAGATTTTACTATATAAAGTTAGCCAACAGTGCTAACTCTCTGGTCCTTCTGTGGTTACAGCGTACTTGTATCTTTGGACTATCTAATCCTACTTGGATGCTGAACATAGAAGGAAGCATTTAATTACACTTGTTGGTCCTGGACTACTGGCAATCCTAGAATATGCTGCAGATAGAAAATAACTGTTTATGGGCTACTTTGAAAGCGTGGTGGTTTTTTTTCCTTTATACATTATTATGGTGTTGGTGGGAAGCAGCAAAGTTTAATGTATAGAGCCTGGAGTGAAAGTACATACAGTAAGAGAGTTTTTAGGATCCTATGATTAAAAACTAGGCTAGATCTTAGAATATGACATCCTTATTCTATACATAAGGAAACAGGCCCAGCGAGTTTAAGAGACTCATCCAACATCACATAGGTGATTAAGTGGCAGCAGTGTGATCAGACCCCAACACTACTTACAATCCATATTATTCTGGGAAAATCTAGTCCATGCAAGCCAATCTCATTGAGGAGTGACTTTGGGAAAGTTTTCCCTCCCCCTTCTGTTTCTCTACCTATTAACTGAGATATTTCACAAGAGCTAATCTGTATGCTTGCTTGAATCTTTTTGTGTGGGAAGATTTGTAAACTCAGAATAATTTTACTTTTATTGCCTTCAGTATAGTGTAATCTATCAGTCACTATCTCTATAAGAAT
This sequence comes from Gymnobelideus leadbeateri, assembly GCA_011680675.1. Lineage (NCBI taxonomy): Eukaryota > Metazoa > Chordata > Mammalia > Diprotodontia > Petauridae > Gymnobelideus > Gymnobelideus leadbeateri. Next base: position 33,694 of record WOXC01004112.1, read on the forward strand.
GTTGTTGCAAAGTCCGGTGCGCTCAGTTTGGGGGTGGGTTTGATGTTTGTCTTTTGGGTTGTGTAAAATAAACAGACCTAAATGAATAAATACATCTGTTCTATTGTGTTTTATTTCAAAGAAAAATCTTTCTTAATAGCAATAAAGTCCTGACATGAATAAAACCTTGGTGATCAATAGGAGCTCACATCTCACTATGGTTTGACTGTTTGTTCAACTTTATCATTGTTGTGGTTATTGTTGTTGTTGCTAACTATTCAATATGTTGACTCAGAGAGAAAGTCTTCAGACAATTTGTTTGTTGTACTCGATCGTCACAGGGCCTATTAGATCATCTAATTGAAGGAAAAAAAGAGTTTGTTGTCTTGGAATTTCTCCAAAAGTTGTTTGTGTCTTAGCCAAGCCTTTACTTAAACTGTACTATCTTAATTCTCAGATGCATCTCTTCATTAGCATTAATTTGCTGAGGTTTTTCTCCTCACAGGTTGACAAATAAATTTGTCATTTAAATATTGTTTCATAAGATGAAACCTATATAAGAAGGCCCATTTCTCATTATGTTGTATTCAGTTGGCACATGTATTCTTTACTAATGCAGATTCCACCTTTAATAAAAATAAATTAATCGGGGCGGCTAGGTGGCGCAGTGAATAGAGCGCCGGCCCTGGAATCAGAAGGACCTGAGTTCGGAGCCGGGCTCAGACACTTAATCCGCACAAACAAAAACCTAGCCGTGTAACCTTGGGCAAGTTACTTAACCCCAATTGCCCTAAAGGGGCGGCTAGGTGGCACAGTGAGTAAGAGGGCCGGCCTCGGAGTTTGGATGACCCGAGATCAGATCCGGCCTCAGAAAATGAGCACCCACGCATAAATCAAATGACTAGCCGTGTAACCTTGAGCAAGTTACTTAACCCCAATTGCTTTAAAAAAAAAAAAAAATAAATAAATAAATAAATAAATAAATAAATTAATCTCTTCCCCCCCACTCCTGTACCCACCCCCAACCCTGTTCCTGCTCAGTCCTATTCCCCCTTTTGGTTTTGGATCAATTTACAATGATCCATTTTGGTAGCCTAGTTTTTTTTTTAACATTGTGTAGACATTGGTTTCAATGACATATTATCATGCAAAATCTTTAAGTATGTGGGGACTATTGGGGTGTGTGTTTATTTGATCCAGAACTCTGATAACACTGGTGTAAGGATCTCAGGGTGGAAACTTACTCTACTGATGCAGACATGGAATACAGACAGTTCTCACTTTACGTAAGTGAACCATTCTACAGACCTCTAAGTAAAGCGATTTTTCTGTAATTCAGATTTGCCAGTGGATGTAAGGAAAGGAGGAAGTCAGGAAAGGGGCAGGGGGCCAGTGGAGGGAGAAGGGTGACACACAGTTCAAAGATACATGGGACACAGGGAAAGAGAAGCAAGGAGAAACATATGAACCATGGCCAGTCATGTCAAGGCCAGACAGGAACATAAGAGAGGACAAATATATGCTACCCATGCACAGAAGCACCGGACACTAAAGTAGGTGGGAAGGGCAGGGTAAAAGTCAGCTCTCTGAGGCTGCCAGAGGTCTGAAGCCAAGCCCTGATCTGTGAGGGTGGTGGAGGTTTCTGTCTCTCCATATGTCCAACTTGGAAGGTTTTATTTTTTTAGGGTTGTTTTGGGATTTTGGGGGGGTGAGGGAGGGGGAGCCAGAAAACCTATGCAAGGGGAAGGCATCAAGAGAGAGCACTGGGACTGTACAGTGAAATTAACATAGGTGGGTTTTTTTTTTTTTGGAATGTGGGTTTCTTTCAAAATTCTTTATGTGAAGTCAAAGTAATACAAATTTACTTAAAATAAGAACTACCTAATCTGTAATTTGTAATCTTTTAGAGTTGTCTAAGGCTCTGAGAGTTTAAGTGACTTGCCATTAGAGCAAATTAATATATACCAGAAGCAAGAACAAAACCTGTCTAACTGATACCAGTAAGCACAGTCTAATATACATTATACCATGTAGCTACATATGTATGTAGATGAAGAAAAATGGTATGGTGAGGTAGATCAAGTGTCAGTCTTCTGACACATTGGCTCTTTGGAACCTGGAGCAAGTCACTTAACTTCTCCTAGCCAGGGGTGAGGAACCTGTATCCTTGAGGCCACAAGTGGCCTTATTGGTTCTTGTATGAGGCCTTTTGACTGAGTCCAAGTTTTATATAACAAATCCTTTTATTGGGGATTTGTTCTGTGAAGTTTGGATTCATTCAAATGGCCACACTTGAAGACTTAGAGGGCCACATGTGACCTCAAGGCCATAGGTTCCCCACTCTTGTCCTAGAGTATAAGTTAGAGAGCAATTGCCCATTTGCATTGATACAAAGAGTTTCCTTGGGGCAGCTAGGTGGTGCCTTGAATCTCTATTCACAGGCCTTGGATTCAGGAGGACCTGAGTTGAAATCTGGCCTCAGACACAAAAACTAGTCATGTGACCTTGGGCAAGTCACTTAACCCCAACTGCCCTCCAAAAAAGGGCAAAAAAAAAAAAAAATTAAAGAGTTTCCTCACCAGAAAGTTCCTTATACTATATAGGTTTAGAAAACATGTTTATATTATATGTATGTGTGTACATACATAGATATTAGTTATTTATTTTATACACACATGCATACACACATTTCTTCAAATTCAAGCTTTACTCCTTACTTTCCATGTGACTCTGGGCAACTCACATCCTCAATTTCTTTAAGTATAAAATGCAGGACTTTAAATAGATAACCTCAAGGGTTCCTTCCAAATCTAAGATTCTTTACAGCTCTAAATCTCATGATCCTATGATCATAAAATTTTTTCATGTTATAAATAAGTACAATCCAATAAACATTTTACCAATGAATTTGGAATCAAGAAGACTTAAGTTCAAAACTCCTCCTGGCAAGTCACTTATCTCCTTCATAACTTAGTTTCCTCATCTGTAAAGTAAGGGAGATGGAGTTATTGACCTCTTAGGTTCCTTCCAAATCTAAACCTATGCCCCTATAAATATATAGACAGAAATGCTTATAAGTATTAAACTGGTACCTTAAAGGCTAAACTCAAGTACTATGGAAATTCCTTCAAGACTCAGACCTCAGCTTTCTCTTGCCCCTCTATATTCTTTTTCTTGGGTTCAATTATCACCTCAATGCCCTGATCTTAACCTGTGCTTCAGCTTGGTATCCACATATCCCTACTGGATGTCCCACTGAAACCTCAAACTCTCAGTGTTGTCAAAGGTGATCTCATTGTCCTCCCCTGATCTCCAAACTGTTCTTCCCCCCACTCCTCACTTCTCTGTTTCAGCTTAGGACACCACCATCTTCCTAGTCATCCAGGTTCAATCCTTGGAGCTATCTTTGACCCTACCCTTCTTACCTCTCCCTTCCCCACCCTATTCCCATCTATTCAGTTGCTAAATCTACCACACAAAATCTTTTGTGTCTGTTCTCTTATAGTTATTTCTTTTTTTTTTTTTTTTGCTTTTTTTGGAGGGCAATTGGGATTAAGTAACTTGCCCAAGGTCACACGGCTAGGTTTCTGTTTGTGTGTGCGTTAAGTGTCTGAGGCCAGATCCGAACTCAGATCCTTCTGACTCCAGGGCTGGCACTCTACTCACTGCGCCACCTAACCGCCCCTCTTATAGTTATTTCTGCCTCCCTAGTTTAGACTTTAATCACCACTCAGGAATGTCTATCTTAATAACTTCTTAGTTGTTTCCCTGGGATCCAATCTCTTCCCTCTATAAAACATCCTTCATATAGTTACTACATTGATATTCCTAGAGTATAGTTCTAATCATATCACTCCCGCTCAAGAATTTTAATTCCTTATTGCCCTTAAGAAAAAATCCAAAATCGTTGTATTACTTTTAAAAGCTCATCCCCAGTCTGTACTCAGCCTGTTCCTAGGCTAGTTATCCACCTGCACCCCCCTTTAACCTAAGCTAGGCTGTAGAAGGACATTCTGTCTCCCACTGTACACCTTTACTTGTACTTCTCCTTTGACCTGGAACTCTCTTCTTCTTCACTTTTACCTCCAGCTTTCTTCAAAGCTAAATTCAAGTGGCCATCCTAAAAGACCAAGACCCCTGTTAGTGCCCCAGATCACTGTCACTTTTTGAAGTTCTCCTATATTTATTTATCTGTGAACATGTATTCCTACACACAGTGTCGACTCCTCAAGGACAAGCATTGTCTCCCTTTTGTATATATTTCCTTAGCACATAGCATAGTGCCTGGCATGTAGTAGGTGCTTAATAAATGCTTTTTGGTTGATTAAAGTCTGCTCTGTTCAGAAACCTTCATTCTTTACTCTCTTGCTTCTAGGATAAAACCCAACTGTATTAGCCTGACATTTAAAACCCTTCCCAATAGTCCAGTGGCAAGGTTGCACAATGATTAGAGGACTACACCTGGAGTCAGGAAGATCTGAGTTTAATTCTAGCCTCAAGCACTTATTAGCTGTGTGACCCTGGCCAAGTCACTTAAATTCAGTTTGCCTCAATTCCTCAAACTGTTTACTATTTCCTATAAAACAGGGATAACAGTAGCACCTTCCTCACAGGGTTGCTATGGGGATCAAATGGGAAAATATTTGTAAAGCACTTACCACAGTGCTTACCACTTACCACAGCACATAGTAAGGATTATATAAAAGCTTATCCCACTTATATAAATGTTTATACCCTCACTTTGTTTTACTATCAGCTGAGCACTTCCCTATGTGATCCCATGCCTTACCATTATTGGATGCCTCTGAAGCAAAGTGTCTCTTTAGTTTTCCTTTAGGGCCATGAAGAAAGCTGCTCCAACTCCTCTAAAAGTATTAAAGATGGCGACCAGAATTGCCTCATGATACTTGTAAGGCCAAGCTTAAAATACTGTGATTCTATGAGCCAGCCCTTCAAAAAGTATTTATTGAGCACTTAAGTGAGGGCTGTGTAAAGCCCCAGGAGAAACACCAAAGAAATATGAGTAGTTCTTGCTTTCAGGGAGTTTCCATGCTAATTGGAGTCATAAAAATAAAGTACAAGGAATTAGAGAGCAATTAAATGTCAAACTGTGAATTGCCGATGGGATATTAGTTTGTTGGGCCTGGACCACTTTAGAAAGGCTTCACAGGGAAAGAAGATGGGTTGTGCGCTAGGTTTTGAAGCATGGATAGAATTTAGATGAATAGAATAGAAGTGTGCTTTTATTTTATATCCTAGTTTGGAGAATATCGTAATCAGAATCATGACTTAGAATACAGCCAAGTTATAGATATCTTTGAATGTCAGGTAAAGGGGTGTATATTTGATACAGTAGGAAGCATGAAACCATTACAATTTCTTAAGCAAGGGAGTTATGGTTAATTGCTTTAATATTCTTAGGAGGCCCCTAAATATGGAGCTGGAAGGGAGACTTCAGAGGCTATCTAGTACTAATACTTCCTTGTACAATCAAGGGATGTGAGGCTCAGGGAGATGAAGTCATTTGCTAAAAGTCACATATGTGCCATTTACAGCCTGTTGTTTGACTTCAAATTCAGGATTCAAGGTCTGTTCATCATTTGGTCCTTAGAACCTCCCAATATCAATAATAAGCCAAATATAACCCTCTCCTCACCCCACCCCCAATCTTAATGACATTATTCGCATTTTTCCAAACTCTTTTTCTCAGGAGGAGTTCCCAACTTCTTACTAATATCTGTGCCATAATCTTTTGTCCATACCTTTCTAAGAGTAGCCATTTTTGTAAGGTGACCTATAGGGGAGGATAATAAAAATCCATGTTGTTTTGGCAGGGAGGGATATCAAAAGATGAATTCTGTTTGCATTTACCCAGAGACAAGAAAAAATACAGCATGTCCTGTGTACTTCTTACAGATGGAGGACAACTAGCACCACTGCCAAAATTTAATAAACTTGTTCATGGACTATAGGAGGGCATATAAGGGTATTGGCGGTTGTAGCTTCCACACATAGTTTTAAGGAAACTTACAATGAATAGAGAGTTTTAGGTTGCCCTTAGGTAGAAAAGAATATGAAAACTAAAGGGCACTAGACTATTAATCTTTAAAAGAAACTTTGTACCCCTTATTCTGCCAAAGCGAAATGCCTCCAGTTCTCATTTAATCTTTTTGTCAAATACATGACCTCTAGCACAAGTGTCTTGCCCCAATATGACCCTTCTAGATTGCTGACTTTACAGCTGAAGCAAACAACCCACTTTTGTCCAAGCTTTCTCTGCAATCATCTCTAATAGCACCATGTTAGCAGCTTGAAAGCTTTAGAAGAATAACCAAATGCAGAGTGTTTCAAATGGAAAAGGGTCAAAATTGATGGGAAAAGAATTTTTAAATTTAAGCTCTATGAATTATGGAGACAAGAAGCCCTGATTGGTTGTTTAAAACATTTAAAAACAAAATTGCTCATTATCTCCATTGACCTCTTTAATTCAACTGGGTTATAAAAAATTCCTGACATTTATTATTATTTTTATTTATGAAATTATTTCCTTTGTGATTAAATTGCCTTGAGGGGACAGATGCAAAATTGTAAATTGTAAAACTTCAATTCAAAATATTGACCAAAACATAACAAGCAAGTAGTATTAATTAAAATGTGCATTTTGTTAAAGAGAGGAACTATAGCCAATGGATAGAGAATAGACCTAGAAGTCAGGAAGACTGGGATTCCAGCTATGCTCACATATCAACTATATAACTCAGGGAGAGGCATTTAACCTGACATGTACAACTCCAGCACTAGGAATTGCTTATCTGAACTGGTGAAGTGATTTCCCTCAGAAGGAGGAAATTATTACATGAGTGAAATCACAGATCTGGACCTCTCCACCACCAGATTGGCTAAATAACTCATAGGGTCATAGATTAGGAGCTGGAAGAGATTGTAGAAGCCATCTAGACGAATCCTCTCATTTTAGGACTCAGACAGATTGTGACATATAATGAGTGGCACACCCAGGTTTTTAATTTAGATCCTTTTCATTCCAAATCTAATGCCCTTTCCCTGTACCCACTGCCTTCTTCATCAATAATGATAAAGGAATTAGATCAAATGATCTCAAAGGTTGCTCCTAGCTCTGATCCTACAATTTATCTTTCCTTTATTATGTTAGCTTTGAAATTAATGCTATAACTTTTGACCATCAGGAAAGGTCAATTCAAAAATCCATCTGTCCTCATACTTCAAAGGTCTGTGTCAGATAAGGGTTCTAGAAGACTAGAACATATGAAGAATTCCATTAATTAGGTCTTTATTTCCTTGATAGCAAAAGGCACAATCCTTCCCACTTCACACCCCCATATCACTGTGCTCTCGCTCAGTCCTTAGCTAGTCTTAACTATTGCAGTGACTTCTTAACTGATTATCTTACTCCAATCTCTCTTTGATCTAATCCATTCTTTATAATGTGGTCAGCATAATTTTTGTTAAAATATTTCAACTTGTTTAAAAACTTTTAATGGTTTCCTGTTACCCAGTGAATCAAGTTCAGATTCCTTTGCCTGGCTTTTGAAGCTGCATACAATCTTTCCACTTCCTTTTCCATTAAGATACTTCATATAAGGGGCGGCTAGGTGGCGCAGTGAGTAATAGTGTTGGCCTCGGAGTTGGGATGACCTGGGATCGAAACCAGCCTCAGAAAATGAGTACCCACACATAAATAATGACTAGCCATGTAACCTTGAGCAAGTTACTTAACCCCAATTGCTTAAAAAAAAAAAAGATACTTCATATAACCTACACTACAGCCAGACTGGTTTATTCTTCCTCAGATGTGCCCAACTTGTTCCGATCTCTGTGCCTTTGTCTGAACTCTTCCCTTCTTTCCACCTGTTGAAATCCCTGTTTATTCCTCAAGTCCCAGTTTAAATGTCAAGTCTTCTCTAAACTCAGCCAAAAATAGCATCTTAATCTCCTTAACCCTCTATGTTTCTTTTACTGAACTTTAATATTATAAATTATATTTAAAGGCAGACATTTTGTCCATGAACATTTATTAAGCACTTGTAATTGTGCCTGTAATGGAAGTGATTTCTAAACATTAAAACATTATGCATGTGTATGTGTATTTAGTATTTCTCAGAGAATTTATCTAACCTATATATCTTGAATTTTGTTACAAATTCTAAATGTTGTAGTATGTTACAGATATTACATATTTTATATTAAAAACGATACTTGTGCAGCTTAACCTCATAAAGTTGTTGTGAAGAAAGCCCTTAAAGTACTAAAGAAATGTTTTTATCTCATTTTTCTCCTCATAAAAACTCTGTGAAATATATAAATAAAAAGAAGAAACAAACATATTAAGCACCTATAAGAAGAGTACTGGTCTAGGTGCTGGGGGAGACACAGAATTGAGAAAAGATGATCTTGAGTGCTGGGATTGGATTCAAAGGACCTGGGCACAAAGTCCAGCTTTGTCATTTCCTGCATGACCTTGGGAAAATCACTGAAATTCTCTGAGTCTCAGTTTCCTCATATTTACAGTGAAGGGGTTAGACAAGATAAGTTCTAAGGCTCTTCTAGCTCCACACTCTATGATCCTTCCTCATAAAGATCTAACTGTGTGGGGCAGTTAGGTGGTGCAGTGAATAGAGTACTGGCCCTGGAGTCAGGAGGACTTGAGTTCAAAACCACTCTCAGACACTTGACACACTTACTAGCTGTGTGACCTTGGGCAAGTCACTTAACCCCAATTGCCTTGCCTTCCCCCTTCCAAAAAAAAAAAAGATCTAACTGTGTAATAAGAAAATGGCATCATCACAGATTGTTACACACATACAATATTCAGTCAGGCAATAAACAATTATTAAGCACCTATCTATGCTAGGCACTGTGCTCAACACTAGGAATACAAAAAGAGACAAAAGACAGTCCCTGCCCGCAGGGAGCTCATGATCTAATGGGGGAGATAGCAAGTAAGGAAATGCACAAAAACTATTTTCAGGATAAATAAGAAGTAATTAAAAGAGAGAATTAAGAGAGACTGGGAGAGATTTCCTTTCGAAAATGGGATTTCAGTTGGGACTTAAAGGAAGCTAGTGGCCATCTCCATCATGTAAGGCAGGAGTGAAGGAAGAGAGTGACAGAAGGCATATGAATGATAGGAGATGAGGAAAAGGGAATGAAAGAGTTCATTGAGAATGGCCTCAATTTTTTCTATAAAATATGAGGCAAGGTTCTCAGATGAGAGAATGGGCAAAAGGGAACCTATGGGATAAAAATAGAAGAGGTACTGTGGAGTTGATAAGGCAGGTATAGAAAGATTACCTAATAGCACGGAGGATCCAGTTGAGATTGTGGTAACAAATTTGTAGTGGACCCAGTTAGAACAGTTGTGTGATTTTTCTCCACTTTTGTTCAGCGATACATGTGGGAAGAGCAAAAGCAGTAGAAGGAAGGCATTATCCAAGTCTGCAGTTTGGCAGTGCACAATCAGCAACATGGCACAGGAACTAGGGACTCAAGAATTGAACTGGTTCCCCCAGGGGTCAAGATAGGGAAAAGAGGAATAGAGTGGCTAGTGCAAGGGAGATAGCTTCAGAGAAAACTGAAGCGTGGAGTTTAGTGAATAGAGAACTGGCCTCAAAATCAGGAAGACCTGATTTCAAATCCTACCTCTTCCACAAACTGGCTGGGTGACCTTGGGCAAGTCTCTTAGCCTCTTGGTGCTTGGGCAATTAAGACTGTGAGCTGTAGAGTAGTTGTCAATATGTCTTAGGACAGTTTCGTGTGTGTGTGTGTGTCTGTGTCTGTGTGTGTTTCTGTGTGTGTCATGCACAACATATAAATCTTTCAATAAGGACTTCTGTAGAATAAAAACAGAATTTTAAAAATAATAATTGGAGAGGAAAATGCTATAAAGCTAGGCCTCTGCTGCTAGGCTCAGTTCCAGGTCAGAAGAGACACAAGATAGCAAAGCAGGGGGAGCCTAGAGTTCTCTATTCTATGTACCTAAAAGGAAAAAGGTCCTATGCATAGACCAGAGGCTGTTTTCTTGCTAGCAGGCATAGAGGAAGAGAAACGGGAAGCAAGGTCAAGAGTCAACCCTCAGAAACCCTACCTCCTACTTGGTAAAATGAGGTCAAGCTGGTTTTTCACATTTTTCACCTTTATTTAGCTTCAACTATGAAACTGAGGTAGCATCCATCTATAATGGAAGTTCTCCCAGCAAAAAGTTAGTTTAAAACAAGAGAAACTTTATCATCATTAAATGAAAAGAGTGACTTCCACACTGCAGTGAGGTAGCACATTAGAACTTTAGATGTGAGGTTTGCTGATGTCACTGCATACATCTTCGAGAAGTGTCACTTCATTCTTTCACTAATATGCTTTCTGCAAGATATAAAACAAAAACTTCTTTACCATCACTTTTTAGTGTGAAAAAAAGCCTCACCATAATTCTGAAACTCAATCAACTTCAGTTGTCAGAGTATAGACCATTTATTGCCTTCAAAAGTAAGCAGATTTTTTGCAAATATGGTCATTTAAAATGTATTCCAGGTTTGCCGACACAAGTAAAAAGGGTGATTTGCAACCAGGTCATCTGTCATTTCAATTTACTGTTCATTATGAGAGACTTCCAATATCTTTTTCAAATGGTAACGCAGAATAAATTTTTTAAAATTTTTTTCATGTTTTAATTTTTTGCTTTTTGGAGGGGCTGTTGGGGTTAAGTAACTTGCCCAAGGTCACGCGGCTAGAAAGTGTTAAGTGTCTGAGGCCAGATTTGAACTCAGGTCCTCCTGATTCCAGGGCTGGTGCTATATTCACTGTGCCACCTAGCCACCCCTGCAGAATAAAATTTAATGTCAGTATTTCCAAATTAAGCAGTTCATAAAAAAAAAAAACCATTTACTTCAACACATCAGAATTGAAAACACACTTTAAAAAACCTATTACATGTAGTATTAAAAATAAAAGCACCTAATGATGTTACCTAAAGATACCATCTGGTTAGGGTCAATGATCCTATCTCTTTATTTCTGCCCTCAAAAACCTCAAAACAAAATATAGCCACCACTCCACAAAACCAGTGAACAACACTAAGAAATAAAAAGAACAACAGGAAAGCCTCCAGCAGGCTTCATAGATTCTCTGTAGAGGGTTTTTGGTAAAACATGGGCAAGAGTCATTTATGACAAGACATGGAAAGTAGCAATTTGCAGCAGTAGAAAGAGTACCAGCATGGATGAAATCCCAGATGAATCTGGCCACTGGTGTTTAAGAATAATTGGTGGGTAGTGGAAATTCTAGTTGGTACAAGTTATATAGAGTCAGATTTCAGTTTGATAGAAGGAAAACTTTCTAATAGTTGGGAGCTATCTGAAAGTGAAATAGGCCGGCTCCACCAGTTGAGAGTTGCTCCTCAACGAGCAATGGTGTCAAAACTAAATAGAAATGGAGGTTAATAATCCATACATACATAAGGCTCCTTGTGGGCCATATATTGGCTTAGTTTTAAAATGTAAGGTTATTTATTTTTTATTGTAATTTTTTTTGTTAAATATTTCCCAATTCCATTTTCATCTGGTTCAGATGGCACTCAGAATAGTTTCTGCCATATACACCTCCCAGGCCATTTGTGTGATGCCTCTGTAAAATGATACCTCTTTTTCAGGTGCTTATGCAGCCCCTTGCACCTCTGTGATTCTGGGGAGAGGCTGGAGGCAAGTGTGATCAATTGGGAAGCTACTGTCACAGTCTCAGGATGAAGTGATAAGGTGCAGCAGTAGAAATTAAGAGAAAGAAGGGGATATCAGGAAGGTTGAATTGATAGGACTTGGTTAGCTCTTGGATATGGTAGAAGATGAGAGGGGTCAAAGATGATTCAGAATTTCAAGTTGGTAACTTAAACAACTATAATATCATTGATGGAGATAAGGAAGGCTAGAGATGGGGAGTTTGGAGGAATCGATTGGTGAAGGAGAGGAGAGGGACAGATATATTCATATTTTTTCATGTATCTTACAAAAGATGGAGTCCTCTACTAGAATTCTCCTTCATATTATCACAGATGTATCAATTGATCTTTCAATTATGCCTTTTTAGAAATTCAGCCTTTATCCACTATAAATTTTAAATCTAATAACCAAACTGAATCCCTAGGGATGAATTTTATGAGGACACTTTGAAATGGCAAAGCTAAGGTTGTCTCCAATAACTTCAGTCAGATTAAACTCAGAAGGAAAAATGAATCTTTTTCCTAAATTTCATACTGAAAACTTAAAAAATCTTGAGATGACAGATGTATGAAAAATAAAATGTGATAAACTATATAAATGGGTTTTGATTTTTACTGAGGATAAAAAAAGCTTTTTTAAATTTTTAAATTTTTTTTTTTGCTTTTTGGAGAGAGTGTTGGTAGGGCAATTGGGGTTAAATGACTTGCCTAAGGTCACATGGCTAGTTTTGTGTTAAGTGTCTGAGACCAGATTTGAACCCAAGTCCTCCTGACTCCAGGGCCAGAGCTCTATTTACTGTGTCACCTAGCCATCCCTAAAAAAGGCTTTTTAAAGTCATTAACAGTATAAAATATAAGTACCAAATTGTCTCAGGATCTTTCTTTGGATAATAGTTAAACCTGTACTGCTAATCAAACCTCCCTGACAGATAAATGGGTTATGGGTATATTATTACTGTGCTGGCCTCAGGTGGTAGTTTCCTTTTTCCTTTCAAGCACACACACACACACACACACACACACACACAACTTTTGACTCTTGATTACTAATATATGTAAGGCTTTGAAAGTGATTTCTGGGCATTCTGTGATCTGGAATTTCTACATAACACAACTCTTGAGTATATGTCTTCCTAGACTTACAGTGTGTATTCCATTAAATGAACTCTGCACCAGTGCACCAGCAAGCCCCAATAGATAGAATGCTCTCCCTCCTCATCTCTGCTTCTTGAAAGTCCTGCCTCCATTCAGGGCTCCGCTCAAGCATCACTCCCTACCCAAGGCCTTTCCTTATCCCCTCTGTTGTCAATAATTCCCTCTTTGTGTTTACTTTCTCTGCATTTTATATTTGCATCCTCATACACATGGTGACTTGTTTTCCCCAAAAGAATATAAATTCTTTGAAGGCAAGAACGATTTTCATTTTGTATTTTTATTCCCCAGGATTTGGCATAGTGCTTGGTACATAATAGGTACTTAATAGAATTATTGAACTGAACCATGTTCAGGTTACTCAAAAGTACTGCTGTCATATAGCAGTGACTACCTTGTGGGTGGTAGTTAATCTGGTGTGTCTGTGCTATGTTCATAAGGGTCTGACTAGAGTTTACTTTTATGCAAGATAATTTGGTTTTTAATAAGAGAATTCACAAGGTTTAATTTGCAACATGTGAAAGTATTGTACTTAGGGGAGGCTAGGTGGCGCAGTGAATAGAGCGCCGGCCCTGGAATCAGAAGGACCTGAGTTTGGAGCTGGCCTCTGACACTTAATCCGCACAAACAAAAAACCTAGCTGTGTAACCTTGGGCAAGTTACTTAACCCCAATTGCTTTAAAAAAAAAAAAAGAAAGTATTGTACTTAATATTTTCATCAGGAATTTGTTTTAGTTCCAAGGTCTGTATCATGTAATTAACTGAATTTCATGGATGACAAATTTGAAAAATGTATGCTGTGGGGGTAGCTTGGTGGCACAGAGAATAGAGCACCAGCCCAGGAGTCAGGAGGACCTGAGTTCAAACCCAGCCTCACACACTTGACACTTAACCGTGTGACCTTGGGCAAGTCACTTAACCCCAATTGCCCTGCCTTACCCTCTCCAAAAAAAAAAAGTATGCCATGTATACAATCTGCATTATGTAAGTATATGTACCATATCATAATGGAGTATAGCATAGCAGAAAGAACACTATACTGGATACCAGGAGATGGAGTTTCGATGCCAGGCTTGCTGCTAGATGCTGCATGACCTTGAGCAGATTAGTTCTGTTTGCAACACGGTTGTGGAACGGGATTCCCTTCTCAGTTAGCACCTCCTGGGATCTTGAGCATGTGGCCAGCCAAGTGTTGTGGTGAGGTGAATCAATAAATCACACACAACTTTCCTTGAAAGAGAGAGGGGGAAAAAGTGGGGGAGGAAGAAGAGAAAAAAAACCTTCAGACTTTAGAGGGAAATTCTAGCTCAATACAAACTTATAAATAAATGTGAATTCTCTAAATTGTACATGTAATGATTTAGTAGCATACCCTAAAGGATTCATATATGGATCTCATCCCTCAAGGCTGTATGTACTGCTTCATGTTTTTTCCCCTCTTCCTATCCTCTAAACTTTCTAAAAAACAGCCTAGGGATGTCTTAGAAAATTCTATCTTAAGGTAAGTGATAAGAAATCAAATTTGGCAACTATAACTGATTTTACATGCTGGTTTATATACCATACAGTGAGGGCACTAGGTGCTATACTAAAGGTCCAATCAGGGCCCTGTTGATACTCAGGTTTTCTCACCCACCCATTTATTCCCCCTCTAGCTCTTTGGGTCACTGTCTGCTCCCTGTGCCACCATTTTTAACTCCACAAACTCAGGAACTCTAAACAAAGGTCTGCTCTTCTTCCAAACGCCTTCTTTCACCACACCCAGCCCAATTTCCAACCACTCCAACCAGCACCAGCCCCAAGGCTTGCTTCCTGACCTCCTTAAATAGGCCTAGAGAATAACTGGAATGTTCTTCCTTCTTCAGCATTCTCAACCTCTGACACATTTGTGTAAAGAGGACAGAATTAGATTACAAATCAGTACTTCTATGGTTTAGTTGGGCTTATTCAACACAAGTTCATGTGGCCGACTATTTTTCAAGCCCCAATACAAGAATGTGATGAAAAGGATAAGAAAATATGTTAACCAGGCAATTGGTCTGGAAGACAGTAAGAGAAGGATGCCTGCTTTGACTGATAACCTGGCAGAGAGGTGAAAACTGACACTCATGTGGTCTGGCAGGGTGCCACACACAAAGAAAATGATACAGCATCTGGTGAGATCACCAGAAAAGTCAGCAAAAGCCCTACATGCAGCACAAACATACATCTTTTCTTCCTGGAATGAGAATGTTGTCCATTATCACATCTTATTTTCAAATTAAGGTTTATATTTCCAATTTTAATATTGAGTCTTTTAAAAATCTCCTTCTCTGAGATTCAGGTGTTTTTTTTTTTTGTCTAAAAATGAAAGGTTTGAGCATAACCAGCTCTAAGGTCTCTGCCAAATTTTTTGAAGAAGCTATTGTATGAAGTCAAAGATTCATAGGGGTTTTGAACTGGAGAAATCCCTAAGAGATTATCTTATTGAAGGCAAATATTTATTTATTTATTTATTCATTCATCCATGCCTTTGTTTATTTGTTTGTTTTGGTGGAGAAAGGGACAAGGGATTTCATTTGTGATTTAATTGGTGTAGGAAAAACCATCAATTAAACTCAACAACTGAATGTGTTAGGTATAAAAAGTTTGAAAAACATAATTTCAGGGTAGTCATTTTATTAATCGTTGTGGTAGATAATTAAGAAAAAGATCATTTGGCCATGTCTCCTAAACCAAAGACTGATCATGACTGCTTCTTTATGTTATATGCCCTTGAAAGAGTAGGTATTCCTAACAGGTGGCAATCAACTCCAATTAGTTAACAATTAATGAAAAGAATGAATATTATAATGAGAGACAGACATTTTCTAATGAAGGACAGGTATACAGTGACTTTGATAATGTCACCTTTACTCCCAGGTCACACCCAGCCCAAATGAGGAAATAGGAAGTCAAAAATTCCTGGTCCTAATTCAATAATTGATTATCAATATATGAGAGAAATAATTCTCAAATGAATTCCTATAATCTAGAGAGCTGGAAGCATTAAGCATTAAGTGATCTGTATAAGATTCCACAGGTAACATATATCAGAGGCAGGACTTGATCTTCCCAACTGGCTGGTCAATTCTCCATCCACTACAATGAGAAAATTGAGGCCAGAGACTTACAGTGATTTATCCAAGGTCACACAGCTGGTGAGTGGCAAAGTTACTTTGAACCCTAATCTTCTGATTCTATTTTAGTGCTTTTATGCAACAAAGATGTCATCGAAACGAATATACCAAGATTTTAATTGTGCCAAGTTACTTCCCTATGGGATGGATTACTAATATTTCTCTCAGAAATTTACTTATGGGGGGTGGCTAGGTGGTGCAGTGAGTAAGAGCACCAGTCCCAGAGTCAGGAGGATCCAGGATCGGTTCCAGCCTCAGAAAATTAGCACCCACACATAAATAAATAACTAGCAGTGTAACCTTGAGTAAGTTACTTAACACCAATTGCTTAAAAAAAAAAAAAAGAAATTCACTTATGAAGGTTAAAAAAGTACAAAACATTTTTTCCCTGAGAGTTTGAAGTGTGTGATTTTGGTGCTACATAAAGAAAATGTTCTTCATCCACAGTGTCACACACACAGAGTCTACCCAAAAACAGTGGAAGTCAAAGTACAGCAAAGCCATGCAGCCTGAAGCCTTGTTAGTAAGTAAGGAAAAACACTTCATCAAATAGAAAGTAATTCTGGAAGATACCCACTTGTGATTTAGAATAAAGACAAAGCTAATAACTTGCATGAAAAATCTTTGTTGACCAGGAGCAGAATAACCCCCCCAAAAAGAATAAAAGTAATTTCAACGAACATTTATTTTCCATAATTCAAATAGGAGGACACAGGTCAAATGAGGAAGATTACCTGGAATTGGTTGGTCCTCATTGTATTTAAACTCTTTCTGTAAAGGTAGAGTGATTTGAGCCTTCAAGAAGGATTTGAGATGTCATTTTTATAACCAACTCCCCTGTCTAAAATAGAGATTATTTTTAAAAATTAATTTTAAACAATTTTTATCAGCTTTGGCATTAGACCACTGCTATATTTCAAGCAATGTTAGCAGAAAGGCTTTCAGCAGACATTTATTAAGTGCCTATGATATACCCTTGTTTCAACTTTTCTATATTGTGCAAAAAATCAGTTTTTTATTGTTTGCAATATACTTTTTAATATCAAAGATTTTTCTTAATTTCTTTTAATTTCATAATTGCAAAACTTCCTAAGATTAGAGGAATTTGGCTTGCCATTAGTGTTTGTTTATAGTTTAATACAGTCTTGAGCAGGGTGTTTCTTACATTTCTGATTTTGATATTTAAGTGACTGCATAGTCATTTTTTAGTATGGCCAAGAGTCTTTAGCAAAACAGCACTGTATGAGTACTGTGGGGGCAGAGCTTGCCTGTGCACATGAACAAAGAAACTAAGATGTGCCAGGAGGTTTGTGGCACTCTTATAAGGTGAAAGCAGTGTTTAGAAGCGCAACCTTCCTGAGTACTTTGATTGGTACTGTGTAAGGGAAGGAAGAAGGGAGAGAAGGAGAGGAAGAGAGGAAGGAAGGAAGGAAGGAAGGGAGGGAGGGAGGAAGGAAGGAAGGAAGGGAGGAAGGAAAGGAGGGAGAGAGGAAGAAAGGACTTATTAAATGTCCACAAGCACTATGCTAAGCACTTTAAAATTATTATCTCATTTGATCCCCATATCAACCCTGGGAGGTAGGTACTACAGAGTTGAGTAAACTGAGGCAGAAAGATGTTAAATGACTTGCTCAGGGTCACATAGACAGTATGTATCTGAGGCTGGATTTAGCTCAGGCATTCCTGAGAGTATTGCTCTATCTACTGCACTAGAGCCAAACTGAAAAAACACGTAGTATGATATAATGGTAAAAATTCTATCCCCTGAATCAATCCTTGGGTTCACATCCCTGATGTGCCACTACCAGTTTATGGTATCATGGGTAAATCTTTTCAGTTCCTCTGCAACTCAGCTTTCTCATCTGCTAAAAGTGGAGGTTGGACACACTGATTTCTGAAGCCCTTCCAGCTCCCCAGTCCCATGATTTTATGAATCAGGATGAGGGGCAGAGAGTACTCTATTTTTGTTTAGTAAGCAGAAGGAATTCCTTTGGCTTTGGTTCCATTTCACAGCTGTTATTGCAAAGATACCTCCCCCCTTCCCCCCATGGGACATCTTTACTGCAAAACTTAACATACAGCTATTTTAATTTTCTCTTTCTTGGCTGTTTCATTAGAAGTGTAACACAGATGATGATGTGGGCTTTTAAAAGCAAACTACAGAATTTTCATTTAATTTAGAAAATTCTATTGTATTTTAAAAATGTCACATCAGTCTAAGATTTAAATTATTTCACAATGTTGATTTATATTCAGGACATTTCTAATTAGTTTCTGGTATGTCATTTTTTCTCCTTTTCTTCCTCATCTATCCCTATAGTGTAATTATGATTTTTTTTTTTTTGGTAGCAGCTGCCCATCTGGGAGTGCTTGCTACTGTCAGAAAAGTGAGTTATAACCCATGGAATCATGTAGCATGAGCTGCTAATCTCTAGACCTGAAAATTTTTGAGAAACCAGTCACTAGAATGTCATAAAAATGCAATGAGGAAAATGCTAGCTAGTAAGATGATAAAATGTTAATACCAAGTTATTGATGATAACTAACTCAGCTGTAGGCAAGGCAGGGTTTGAACTCAGTCTTTTGACTCCAAGTTGTAATGCCAATGCAATATTCACAGCACCAATGGCGACTATGAATATGCCAGCACAGTTCTCAATTGCAAAATATAACAGACTCTCCATATAGAAGGCAGAAGCAAAACATTTCTTCAGATACCAGAAAACCAAACCCAAAAACCAGAAAGCTGAATCCATCATAGCAACAAAGTTTATACACCATAGCACAGCAGGGAGTCATAACATTCTTTAGCCTTCCCACAAACACTTCCAAGCCTAGCTGTCACAGCAGGGGTCAAATACTCACAAATTGAGCTATTTCCTCCTCTCTTCCCTCCAGCTCTAACTGCTCTGACTCCCAGCTTCCTGTGGGCTCTGCTCCACCCTTAAGCAAACTCTTCCCACCATAGGCTCCATGTGATTACACTCTGTGATTACCTATTAGGGGGCAGGGAAGATCTTCAAATTTCTATTACCAATACATAAGTCAAATATTCTTTCTCACATCTTCTCCCTACCAAGTTTCTTGTCTGTCTCCTTTTGCATAATTCTCTTTTTGGAACCCATATATAAATGTTCCCAAAGGCTCTGATCTCAGATATTAATTTTCTATATTTATTCCCTCCCTTACAGAACTCTTCAGCCTCCACAAATTCAATTCTGATTTCTATGGGGACAACTCCCAAACCATCACCTTGATTAATGAAATCTTCTAAAAAAAAAAAAAAGCTTAAAGCAAATTGGCTATTTAAAACATACACACAGACACACACATAGACACTCACACACACACACACACACACATACACAAATACTGCAAAGTAGCATTTTTGTATGCTATGTGTCTTTGTTGTGTTGTTCATGCCAAGATAAAAATACCATCAAGCATGATTTTTATCCATGTCATCCCATAAATTCACCATAGGTGGTACATTCAACATTACCTTCTTTGGTATCTTCTGATGCTTTAAGGATACCAATTGTCTAACACACTGGTTTTCTATAAGCTACTCTTGTTCTCCATGTGACCATCTCATCTCTTTTCTTGAATGGCATCCATTACTCTGCATCTTCTTCATAAGTCCTTGTTTTCAATGTGTTGTAACTTGATCACATCAGCTATTAAAAGAAACTTCAGGCATCAGCAAATAGGAAAAATTGAGGGGGTATATGGGAGACAGAATGTAGCACCAATGCAATATTTACAGCACCCACGATCTTGATAAAGACTGTGACTATAAGTATTGCATGATGTTCAATTGCAAAATATACCAGATTCTCCAGATAGAGGATAGCACTAAAGCATTTATTCAAACACCAGATAAACGAATCCCAAAATCAGTAAGCTGATTCCATCATAGTACCAAAGATATTCAGAAGCCATAATAACCCTGAGAGCCATGGCATCTTTCAGCCTTCTCCAAACTAATACAAAATCAATATTTACTCACAAACGTCTCTATCTCCTTAATGAGCATCCTCTCCCCCCGAGTCTGGCTAGCTCTGAACCAGCTTCCTATGGGCTCTGCTTCCCTTCAGCAAACTCCACCCACCACAGGATCCATATGTCTACATTCAACCTATTAGGGGACAGAGTTTACTTTAAAATCAGGGGAGGTCTTGAAACTCCACCCTAGATCTATTAAGGGGCAGGGAAAATCCTCAAATTCCTATTCCCATTACACAGACTTGAAGAGAACTCCTAAAATCACTACAGTCATAGCTTTTAGGATTTAGAAATGAAAAGGAATTTAGTGGTTAGTTAGTCCAATCCCTTTCCTTTATTCCCTGGAGAAACTGGGTCTTTTTAGGATTATAGGCTAGATGTGGAAGTCAGAATTGTGTATTGATGCCTTCTATCCAGATAGTTCCCATGGAAAGGATCCACCAAGTGATAGTGTATCCTTGGTTGCTAGAGGCCTAATTCTGGAAGGTATTGAAGGTATAAAAGCATTGCAAATTTCTTTAAGGACCTTGATCTTTTCCTGGTCTAGTACAAGTCTATCAAGCAGACATTCTGCCTAAGCTCCTACTTTTTCTTCCACTAAACTTACCTCTGCTCTCAGAGTTCCAGATACCTATTCTATGTTTTCTGGTGTATTTGATATTTAATCTTTATTTTTTATATTCTTAACACCCTTTTCTGATATTTTAGAAATGTCCCAATGTGGACTCTATCTTTTTTTCTTCTGGTAATGATGTTTCTGACAACAAAGCATGATATCAGAATGCATCTGTCATTGATTGAAGTATTTTTATATATCCAGGCCTGACTTCTGTCCTAGATTTTAATTCCTTATCTCTAGCTAACTGTTGAATATTTCCTAATGGATATGATGACTTTTGGTCAACTAAAATTCATTGCATCCAAAAGGAAACTCATCATCTTTCTCCTGGTGAGTGATGGCTTTTATCCTCACTTTTAACATTGTCATCAGAACTATTATTTCCCCAATTATTCAGGCTCAAAACCTTTGTAATTTTTAATTCGTCTATTTCATAATTCCCCATATCTAATTAATCACCAAGTTCTGTTGATTCCTTAAGAAATGTCTCTTGATACTGACAGTGATACATAGAAAGGAACAGAAGGAAGTTCCGAAAGAAACATAGAAAAACAGAGCAGCTTTGAGAGCAGCATGTTAAATTGATTATATACTTTTAGTAAAGCATAAAAGAGATTCATGGTTTCATACATAATGTTATTTTTCTATCCTTTGTTATATATGGAATATTCTCTTTTCTGGTATTTATTTAATTCATAATTTGTTTAAAAGGAAAAAATGTTTTTTTGAGTCTCTCCATCTCTTAATTCTCACTGCTATTACTTTAGCTCATGTCCTTATCTTGTTGGTTACATGACCTGAAAATCAATAAAACTTTACCTTTAAAAACCCCAAATATGATATGTCAAACATATTTTGAGCTTAATCATCCTTTAAGGAAGCAAATTGATAGACGGAAATGTCAAAAATATCTTTTGTGGGGGAGGGGACCATATTTTTAGTTTCAGCTTTGTACTTTTTCATCTTCCTTTATATGTCATATCTCCTTGTTTCAATTTGAGCAACATAATAATTAAATAGGGTAGACAATTCATGGACTCATTAGAAAAAGGAACTTAGAAATCATCTAATCCTACCCTCTGATTTAGTAAGTGAGAGAAATGAGGTTCAGATAGGTTAAAATTTCTTCAATATCACATAGAGTAACAAAGCTTGGATTTTAACCAAGGTCTACTGACTTCTGCTACTCCTTCTATTTTGCCACAATTGTGTTCCTACTTTCCACTTAATTTAAGTTAAATTTATTACTTTGTTTTTGAGCATATTAATAATATCAGTTTTACTTTTTATCATCTTTTATTTTATCAAAAAGGATATTGGCCTTTTTCTCTTTTAAAAATGTTACATACATAATTTATTAAATAATGGATAAAGTGAAGTTTGATTGTCCGTGGTCAGACTGTCAGCAAAAAGTTAACTCTTATGCACAGAACATCCTGTTTCCTATCTTTTACTTAACCCATCAGATGAGCTACTACTCTCCCTATATAATGAGACTGACATTTATATAATGTTTAAATTTGGCTTGGTGGCTAGGTGGCATAGTGAATAGAGCACCAGCCCTGAAGTCAGGAGGACCTGAGTTCTAATCCAGTCTCAGGCACTTAACACTTACTAGACGTGTGACCTTGGGCAAGTCACTTAACCCCAATTCATATAACCTCCAAAAAGAAAAAAAAAATTGCAGAACACTTTCTAATTTCCTCTCCTTTAAGCCTTTCAACTACCCTATGAGGTGTTGTGTCATCATACCCATTTTGTAGCTGAGAAAACTAAGACCCAGACAGATTAAGTGGCAGATTAAGTCTGTTTGGTTTAGTGCTTTGAATCACTCTGACAGGTAGCACTCCCTGAGCTTGAGAATGAATGGTGAATGGATAGCACATAGGCAAAATAAGAAAACTCTTAATTGTTCAGCCCCCTTCTACCTTACTTCCTGATATTTCTTGGCTATATTTGAAGTGTTCTGAGTCCCCAGAATATCCATCTTTCAGTGTGAGTGATAGAAGGTGCTTTTTTGTTGTTCATTCATTTCAATTATGATTGACTCTCCATGACCCCATTTGGGGTTTTCTTGACAAAGATACTGGAGTGGTTTGCCATTTCCTTCTTCAGCTTCTTTTACAGATGAGGAAACTGATACAAACAGGATTAAGTGATTTGCCCAGGGTCACACATCTAATAAGTGACTGAGGCTGAATTTGAGCTCAGGTCTTCCTGATTCCAGGCTAGATGCTCTATCATCAAGCTTCCCCTAAAAGGTGATTTACTGATCATCTAGGCCAACATACAAAGCCAAGTACACAAGAAGACAAACTACATAGTGATGTTACACTGAATTATTCTATGAATACACTGAATTATTCTTTCTAGTTCTTCATTTTATTACCATGAATCTTGAAAGAGTAACATATTCTAAATAACTGTCAATATAAACAGTGCTATTTAGAATAAGAAATTATCTTAAGAATGACTAGTCATGTGAGGTAATAAACAGATGATTCATATATATGTATTCATATATGTATACATGCATATACACACATGAGTATATGTGCACATGCCTGCATATATACATATGCCTATATGTGCATATATGTACATATGCACATATGCATACATTATATAGTTGTTTAATTTTTTTCTTTTCTTTTGTGTTTAAGGATTCAGTTAAATTTTAAAGACTAGGGGCGGCTAGGTGGCTCAGTGAGTAGAGCATTGGCCCTGGAGTCAGAAGGAGCTGAGTTCGGATCCAACCTCAGACACTTAATGCACACACAAACAAAAACCTAGCCATGTGACCTTGGGCAAGTTACTTAACCCCAATTGCCCTCCAAAAAGAAAAAAAAAAATTTAAAGACTAAATTGGCATGGGGAGACTCCAACATGCCAGAGTTATTTAAAATGATCATAATAGAAAATTTGTCTAATTTTGGTGAATTTTGGTTTAATTATGGAGCACTGAAACAAAATTTTTCTTAGAGAAGTCATAGAGGCAGCAGGTGTTTCCAAGTTTGCTCTCTTCTAGGTGACTGAATAAAGTTTGTGCCTAGTCATTTGTCAAGGTGGCAATGAAGATTTTAAACGACTGATTTTATTTAAACAAGCATTTGTTAATGCTTGTTATGTACCTACTATGTGCCAGATACTGCATTAAGCATCCTGTAAATCTCATCTCATTTCATCTTAACAACCCTAGAAGGCTGGTGCTATTATTATCTCCATTTGAGAAATGTGGAAATTGAGGTAGTCAATAGCTAAGCAGCTTGCCCAGAGTTTGAACTCAGGTTTTCCTGACTCCAGGTCTAGGGAGGTCTAGTGTACCATCAACCTGCCTCTGACAGTATATAGTAATAATTCACTGCAGGGAAATACATGCTTAAAAAAAGTCAGCAGAAACAGCTAGGTTTCATTTGCATACTTTCTTGTTACTCAACAGATGTGTTGATTGGTTGTAAAATTACATTTGATCTACCGACTTTTTTTTTTCAAAATTGTAATTATAATAATGATGATAGCTAACATTTATATAAGCCTTTAAGGTTTGCAAATCATTCTATATATATTATCTCATTTGATCCTGACAATATAACCAGTAAAAGCTTTTCACTTTCAAATGATGCTGACTTAGAAGTTGTGATAAGTCAGTCTGAATTGGACTGAAGTTTATTTTTGCCTTAAGCTTAAAGAAAGTATTTGCTAAGTGAATTAAGATTAAACCAAATTACACATGACACTTTTAACCCTTTTTAAAAACCTATATTGTTCCTAAGGACTTTGACTTGTCTGCAAATTATATTGTTCCTTAATTAATCCTTAATTAATAAAAGCAAGTATTAAAATAGAATTTTTATTAAAACAAATCAATTTTAACTTGTCTTAGCATAGAGATAGCTTTCAAGTGAAAATAAAATTCATCCTTCAGAATTCTGTAATTCATATTTTCACTAATTTATGTTGAACTTCCTTTCATTCCTTTCAAATTAGTGGTTTTACTATAGTTTATTAAATAAGAAAATATTTAATTTTAATGTGTTTTATAATATAATGTCCACTATATTACATAATGAATAAAATGGATTCATAGAAGTTTGTAGTCTTTTGTATTCTAACATAATGTATGGTGAAACCCAGTAGGTCAGAGGCAAAAAAGAAAAAATTGCACTTAAGTGAAAAATAACATTTTTTCTCTCTTATTTATTTTTTTCTCAATTACTATAAAAACTGCTAAATTTTGTTTTTTAAAGTTTTGGGTTCAAAATTCTCTCCCTTCCTCCCTCCCCTCCTCCCTCCTTAAGAAGGCAAGCAATTGGATATAGATTATACATATGAAATCATGCAAAACTTATTTCCATGTTAGCCATGTTGCAAAAGAAAACAGACCAAAAAAATCATGAACAATAAAGTTTAAAAAATGTATGCTTCAATTTGCATTCCCACTCTTATCAGTTCTTTCCTTGGAGTTTGAGGGCATTTTTTTTTTACTGTATGTCCTTCAGAATTGTCTTGAATCATTGCATTGATCAGAAATAGCCCAGTTAATCACTCGTTAATCATTGTAAAGTATTGCCATTACTGTGTACAAAGCCTGTTCCCTTGACTTCACATCAGTTTATGTAAGGTTGTTTTGTGGTTTTTTTTGCCCTTTTGGGGGGGGGGGGCAATTGGGGTTAAGTGACTTGCCTAAGGTCACATGGCTAGGTTTTGGGGGTGTGTGTGTGTGTGTGTGTGTGTGTGTGTGTGTGTGTGTGAAGTGTCTGAGGCCAGATTTGAACTCGGGTCCTCCTGACCCCAGGGCTGGTGCTCTATTCACTGTGCCACCTAGCTGCCCCCAGTTTATGTAAGTTTTCCCAGGGTTTTCTGAAAGAATCCTGATCATTTCTTATAGCACAGTAGTATTCCATCACAATCATATACCATGAATAAATTTTTTTAATGTATTGTGTTTAAAAAAAAGCTTATTTCTGTATCCCCCCAGATGTATTAAGAAACAGTGCTTTTGTGGTCTGACTACTCTACAACAAATGTTTTCTCTAGCCCCTTTCTGAGTAACAAGTCACTCTCTATAATGAAAGCATAATGATATGCTGTTTACTTAGTGTGGTGGGGATGGAGGCAAGGCTAGAGTTTCACTGAGCTCTTCACACCTCTTTTATGCGGTTGTTATCAAGCAGTAATGACTAGTCAATGCAATTTATTCTTCCAGTCACCCTACCAGAAAAACTCAAATTATCCAACAAAATAACACAACAACAAGTTTGGAGAGAGAAGATAGGAGTCATTTGTGGATGATGATTCCTCCCCACCTCTTTTCCCCAACTGGGGTAGGAATACTTGTCCAGACCATTTCTCCCTAATATATTCTGTCAGAATTGTTTTGCTACTAATTCCCGCAGACCAGAACTGTAGTTTTAGAAATGCTATTATTACACAGAAATTCCATAGCAACAGAGCAAATTGTAATGTCCAGTTGTTGTCTGGGGCCTTTCCTGTATTCTATTTCCTGTTCCTCTATGACATTTTTTCCCCATTTCCATTCTGTAGGTCTTTTTGAATGTGGATATGAGTTGGCTAGTTTAATGTATTTCCAGGAAGAGGTGAGAATGGTTAACACTGTTCCTGTGGTCAAGAGTAGGTAGAAGAAGTGAGGGTGTATTTCCCCAAGGCTTTGCAAAGGTGGATAAAGTCCTTAAAGTTATTGTCATAGCCTTAAATTGGTAAATGAATTGTGCACGTAGCTATTTTCTAACACCCTGGCAGAAAGCTAAGCCTCCCCAGGAAATTTTCAGACCATTTTTGAGAACATAGAGGAATCTTCTGACAAATCAAAGGGAAAAAAAGTTTTAATTGAGTAAAAGCCACATATGCAAAGCTGAAACTAGGGCAGGGTTGCCAAGATATTGTCCCCAGGGTGATGAAATTTCTAGTGATATCTCTGCTAATGTGAATAGTCCATATGCATGCATTTTTGCTTAGGGCTCATGTTTAATATGTTCTTACATAATGGATAAGCTCTTTGACAAAAGATATGCTGTCTTCTTCCACAAAGCCTAGGCAGAATGCCTTGCACATTTTTGTTCTCAATTGTGGTACCCAATTCATTGATTTGATCACCAGTAAGGCTGAGTAGGAAATTTCCTGCTGATGTTGGCTGTGTTCCATTTCTTAGAAAGCTAGAATAACAAAATAATAATGAAACCTATAGGCCTAACACATTTATGTAGATGTTCATACTCATGAAGTATGATGTCACAGGCTTTAAGTCTTATGTCATCATCTGAAACAAAAAGAAAGAAAATTAATTCTGGCAAATAGGAATTCATAATCAATGTAAATCCTATATCTCCCAAATTGTGTGGCAATGATCTGTAAACACTTTACTTAATGTTTGTTGTATTGAAGATTGCAGAAAAGCACAAGATGAACAGAAGCATCTGTAGTTCTTTGGGTTGTAAAGTATTTTCATTTATTATTTATCTTCCTCTCTACCATCACCCATGGGGGTCTTGAAATATAATGGATGTTTAAATGAATAATTATGTAGCCAGAACCATTCTCCACTATGAGTGGAGGGAAGTAGGAGTGAATGATATAGTAGAGTGTCATCTTAAATAATAATAATATCATGAATATTTATAATAATATAACATGAAAATATTATAACATAATAATTAGAATATTATAAATTAATAATAAGTAATAATATCCAGTTCTAAATTTAAAAAAACTACTTGCAAATTCCTTTTATTGTAGACACTATATTACTTTGTTAATATGGATAAAACAACCTGCAAAAAAAAAAAAAAATATATATATATATATATATATATATATATATACCATCTAAAGTATTCTCTAGTGTCTCTTCACTTAGCAGCCAATCTTTATTTAGAGGGGAAATTTTTATTTTCAATTTGGGATTTATGTAAAAGAAATATTTGAATTCTACTCTAGTGTTTAACAGTCTTACCAGTTTTTTCCCAGGATGCTATATGTCAGTGATGAGTCTTTGTTTTTGTTAAGATAATCTTTGATGTCCAGAATAGAATTGTCACCTTTTTAGGTTGAGAGTTAATGTAATAATATCAAAGGGGTATAAGATTGAAATAGGTAAGCAAGGATTGAGAGTGATAATGTAGGATG
Source organism: Gymnobelideus leadbeateri (assembly GCA_011680675.1). Taxonomy (NCBI): domain Eukaryota; kingdom Metazoa; phylum Chordata; class Mammalia; order Diprotodontia; family Petauridae; genus Gymnobelideus; species Gymnobelideus leadbeateri. The sequence continues at coordinate 61,493 of WOXC01004112.1, forward strand.
ATAGAAAAAGGAAGGTGAAAATGAGGCTTCCGATAGCTGAGCAGTATGAAAGGGCACAGAATGAAGTAGCCACCAGGGAAGTGGAAGGGACCCTCAAGGTGAAGGAAATACTATAAAATGATTGGGTAGGGCAGGCAGAAACATTAGAGAAATTCTGAGTAATAGCCCCAAGACTGATCAAAAAACTGGGCTTTTAAATCTTATGCATTTTTTAGTGAAATATCAGCTTCATGAAACAGTGCAGAAGGAATATGAAAATAAGGATATATGGATATTGCACTTTAAAGGATGGAGACTGGAGAAGCATCTGAAAGGAAAGCTGTTGAGTTGAGCATTCATTTGTTGTGGGTTAGAGGTAAGAGTAGTCTAGTGGCAGAGTGGATAGAGCATTGGACCTGCAGTCAGGAAGACCTAAGTTCAAATCCAGCCTCAGACCCTAGGCAAGTCACTGAACCCTGTTTGCCTCAGTTTCCTCCTCTGTAAAATGAGCTAGAGAAGGAAATGGCAAACCACTCCAGTATCTTTGTTAAGAAAACCCCAAATGGGGTCATGAAGAGTCTGAAATGACTGAAGATAACCCCTTCTCCATAAAATTTTCCTCAATTCCCCTGTCCACCATTTGTTAGTTCTCTTCCTCTCAGCCATGGATTATACCTATCTGTCAACATATTTTATTCCCCCAGAGAAATGTAAACTCCTTGAGGCAGGAAGTAGTTTTATTTTGTGACCATAGCCTTATTGACCACATAGCTGTACACACAGTAGACTTTTTTTTTAAGAGTGGGAAAGGATTCTTTTTTGTTTATTTATTTTAATTAATTTATTTATTTTAAGCAATTGGGGTTAAGTAACTTGCTCAAGGTTACACAGCCAGTCATTATTTAAGTGTGGGTGCTCATTTTCTGAGGCTGGAACCGATCCCAGGTTGTCCCAACTCTGGGGCCAGCGCTCTCACTCACTGTGCCACCTAGCCGCCCCCACACAGTAGACATTTAATAAACTCATTGGACTGAATAGAAATGAAATAGGAATTCCATCACAACCAACAGCCCCAGCATCAACAGCAAGGAAGCCCTGTCTACAAAACCAGAGTAACTCTCTTCCCTTCTCCTCCCCAGCCTCCCCCACACATATACTGATCACTAACACATTTTAAGAAAAAGTGAATTTTGTTAAAGTCTTCTGTTATATTTTACTATAGAAGAAATAAATACAGGTGCAACAGTATTTGCACTCTCAGGTGCCAGAGTTGTCATAGGAGATAGTGGCAAATGTCACATACAAATCCCCTCCCCCAGCAATTTGGTCAGTGATAGCAATCAACTCGACTTAGTATTAAGTGGTGAGAACAAAGGCTCTGAATAGTACCATCTTGCAGCATAACCAGTTAATTATCACTGAAGCTATTTTTGCTATAATTTGGCTCCATTTGTCTGCACCTGTGCAAAAAGACACCTAAACAATTTCCAAACGATGAGCAAAGTAATATAAGTAGAAAAAACTCTTAGGATATTATGGAGCACAGCTTAGTGAATAAAAGTACCAGTGATGATGTGGGAAAAACTCTTGCCTCTACTACTGCTTTGTCTTCCATATGAGAGAGGAAATGGTATGTCTGAAAAATAATGTTGTTTGCTCTTCAAGTGGAAAGCAGAATTGTGAATTGCAAGGATGTAATTATTTTGATCTTAATCATATTCTCAGAAGCAAAGGAAGGTCACCCAGGCATTGAATATTTCTTCTAGGGATGATTTATACCTGCACAAGAATGGCACAGGATGAAAAGAGGTGAATGGCTTGTTACCTGTACCAGTGGAGCGAGTCCTCAATGATGAGCTTAGTCATTTCAGTCGTGTTGAACTTGGACACGACTGAAAAATGACTGACTGAAAATGACAGTAATGAGCCCACAAAGCTGTGAAAATACTGAAGGAAGAGTACTACAGTAGTAGCTGTTCTTAGTACTAAAAATTCCAGGAAGGAGGTGAAATTCCCAATTTGAATTTTTTGTTTCCTTTTGCCTTTTTTAAATCATTTCTGTGGATAAACAAAAGTTTGCCATAAAACCTATTGACCATGACATGAAAAAGTGTAGACTTCACATCTCTGTTCTCAACATTCACACTTTTAAACAAGATCAAAGAAAGTAACACAGTCTCAACTGTCATCTTCAAATACAAGAGGGCAAAATGCCATCCTGTTGACCATATATACTAGACCTGGACAGTCTGAGTTAAGGGACATAGAGAGGGGCCAACCTAGGAACTGATAATCTAAAGCAAGCTTAAATGAACTTATAAATTTCTATGGAATTTTATGTATCATTCATATGTATTTTAATTGACTGTGCTGATGTTTAAAGATGAGTTCACAATAAATTATTTTTAAAATTATACATTTTTTAAAAAGATGCTAGTACATAAGACTTTTAAGTCATACAAACATTGAACAAATACACAGATTAAATAAATTATTTACACTATATTCAATTGAATAAGAAAGTATATTTAGTGGGATGGGAAATTATTTTCTACATATATTTATTTCATATTATGAAAAGTTCTGTCTTCCACCTTCTTGCCTTTGTATGACCTCTTTCCTCTGTTCCTGGGATGCTCTTCCTCCTCCCCTCTGCCTTCTAGAACCCTTATATTCCTTCAGGTCTCAGTTCAAGTACTTCCTCCTTCTGGAGGTCTTTTCAGATGTCCCTGGTTGTTAGTTCCAGTCTCCTTGAAAATATTGTGTGTGTGTGTGTGTGTGTGTGTGTGTGTGTGTGTGTGTGTGTGTGTATAATTTACTTATTGATTAAACCAATCCATCATTCTGAAAAAGCATTTATTAAACACTATATAGCAAGCACTATACTACTCACTGGGGATAAATACAAAAGCAAATAAATAAATAAACAAAATAATCTCTGTTCTTAAGGAATTTACTCTATTGGAAGAGATAATGTGTACATATACAATATCCCAAAAGTCTTAGTACAGTTTTAAACTCTCTCTCTCTCTCTCTCTCTCTCTCTCTCTCTCTCTCTCTCTCTCTCTCTCTCTCTCTTTTTCTCTCATACACACACAACCCACATGTATGTATACAGAGTATAAGCTTTAATAGTTTCAAATGGTACCAAGATTTTTGGGATATTTTATATGAGTATATACAGCATAAATAAATGCAAGGCAGTTAAATATAAAGTAGGAGGGCACTAGGAATTGAAACATCAGGAGATGCTTCATTATAGAAGGTGATTTTTGAGTTGAGTCTTGAAGGAAGTAAGGTATTTTCAGAGTTGGAGATTAGGAGGGGGTCCATTTCAGGCATGGCCTCCTGAGTCCACATCTAGTGTTCATTCCACTATCCATACCCCCTGTTTTCCAATTGATTGGATAAGATTCCATGATGGAGATGAAAGTATAAAACTTGTCGAGATGCAGAGATTTTCTACATACAACAAAAACACTAGTTACTCCATACATAAAAATATGACCCCCCCACACACATATATATATTTTTTAAGACTCCAGTATTGGCCCCGGAGATTGTAACAATATCTTCAAAGTAATACTTAAATTCAATTACTTCAAGATTTATTAGTTAAATCTTAAAGGAAAGTCTATTTATATTGTTATATTGATTCATCTTTGAGAGAAAAAAGTCCACACAAGTAATATTTCTTTGAAGACATTACACAGGCACTTTGCCAGCTCCTATTGGACACTGTTTTTGTTGGGGGGTTTTTCTAACCTTCGATTGCTGCAGAAAAATTGCAGAAGGGCAGAGTTTAATTGGCCTATCACCCAGCTAGTTTACACCCATCATACAACTTAGCCTATACAATTTGTTTGCTCTTTGTACTCTGTGAATTATAAACCACAGAAATGTTGTTTCTTAGCCTTCATTACCTTACATTGTCTGCAACATAGAAGACTATCTTATATACCAGTAATACAAGCCCCTCATCTAAAGGCCCCATTTTTGGACCTGTCACCATTTGATATCTTTTTTTTTTTTTTTTTTTTTTTTGCGATTTTTGGAGGGCAATTGGGGTTAAGTAACTTGCCCAAGGTCACACGGCTAGGTTTTTTTGTTTGTGTGTTAAGTGTCTGAGGTCGGATCCGAACTCAGGTCCTTCTGACTCCAGGGCCGACCCTCTACTCACTGCGCCACCTAGCCGCCCCTCTTCTTTTTCTTTTAAATAAAACATGTTTTGATTCAACATTGCTGGCCACCAAGAAGAGGTAAGTTTCTAGTTCTTTGTACAAATTTCTCAGTAATGAATAGACACTTGGGGATTCTCTTACTTCTTAACTCCTTTCCACTGCCTCTGATCAGTTTCTTCTGCATGTTCAAAAATAGCAAAGCACAGAAAAAGTAAACCCAGCTGCCAAATTTGTGGTTAGATATGAATGTCCTTATCAGTATTGAATGTGTTTCTGACCAATTAAGCTGTGGAAAATGACAATAGAGGGAAAATACATGAAGGACAAATCTATGCTGTATATAGCCAGAAAATCCATGGCAACCAAATGCTGCCCACAGCTAGCAAGAATAAGAAAGAGAATCCTAGAAATTGCAGAAGCACCAAAATTACAGACTCTGGAGAAAAAAGAGGAGAAAGCACAATAGGCATCTGTTATACATGGCTAGGAAAAAGTCCAAACAAATGAGTGACACTGTGACCTACAAGGATGAACAAAACAGGCTGTGCTGTACTAAGTATAAAGCTTCTGTACTTGAACTATTAGAAGACTTTAGACATATATCACAATTACATATAAATTAAATACCTTTCTCAGGAACTAGGCAGCCATCATTTTTATCATAACTTGGTACTGAAACTCAAATAAAACTCTTTTTCAACTCTTGAAAAGCTCCAATGATTTCATTCATTCCCTCCACTGACATATATCACAACGCCTTTTCTTTTTCACAGGACCACAGATTTAGAGATCAGTTATTCCAACTTCTTCCTTCTTATGTAGATGAAGAAACTAAGGCCCTGGGAGACTTAGCAACTTGCCCAAGGGTACACAATGAGTAAATAAAAGAAATTCAAACCTAGGTCTCCAGATTCTAAATTCAGTGCTTTTTCTACTACTTTCATGAATAATTTTTATGAGTTGCTTTGGATTTCATCACCTGGTGTCCAGCTGTCCATCTGGAAATGATCCCTTCTGCATTTAGCTTGGCTAATTCTCAGATGATGCCCACTCATAGGCCATCTCCAGACCATTCTAGCCATAGTAGAGCCTGCCAGAATGGGTGCTCCAATGACATAGCCTTTGAGACCTCAGGGTCCCTTCTATGCCTTGTTAAGGCATGGGAACAGAACATCAGTGAAATATATAATTGTTTTATAATAATTGTGATGTTAATAAAAAAGATAATCATGTCCAATGCTCTGATCATAAATATCAGGCAAGGCATAAAACAAGGAGTAATATGTTTGACACTATTGTTCTCCCCTATCCGTGGAGGAGATACATCATAAAATCCAAGATGAAGAAGAATTTGGATGGTGAGGCCTACTAAATGTTTCTGCTTTGGGATGATGCCATGCTGATTGCATCAAGTCCCAAAACATTGAAGTCACCTTAAAAAGATCATAACCACTGACAATCAATCACATAGGAAATGGCAAGTAAATGAAAACTAGCTATTCAAATTATTCTGTACCTCTGGAGCTCATCCAGCAGCATGCACACACATACACACACACACACACACACATACACACACACACACACACACTTTATAGTTGGATAGAGAGTACAAATAGACAATAAATTGGGACCAGACTTATACAGATTGAGAATGGTCTAACTCTGCTGGAGACTCGCAAAATTCCAATAATTGTAATAACCTGATACCAGTGTTCTAACCAGAGATGTTGTATGGCTGGGAATTATGGAACACTACAGTCTCTAAGGAATTAAAGATGAGTTTCATTCTGTGAACAGTGGAAAGGCACATATTTGTTTTAAGTAGGCTGTAATATATTACAAGTAAGGAACTACAAAGAACTCCTGGGGTTAAGGATGCCATTATTAGAAAAGAAATTTAATTGATTATTAGATGAGTAAAGGATAACTAGAGGATTGTCCCTTTGCTGAATTGGTATCCTTACCAGTCAAGGAAGACCTCTAGCATCCGGGGTGAAGTCTCAGTGATGAAGTTGTGGATGATGCAGGAGGCAGGACATTTGTTGAAGTCTTGATATGGAAATAAGAAAGACTCATTTTTAGCTACATTGGTAACCACTTTTGAGTTAAGCCATGATGTTCCCCTACAGGGGAACTTACTTAGCAGGGTTTATACTCTGGTCATCCCCATTCTTTCTATTCCCTCACTCTCATGCCTTGCTAGAAATGTGAGTTTATCCCCATATCAATTAAAAGTTATTTTTGCTACTACATTGTGACTCTCGCTGTTGTGATGGTCTCATGATTTAAATCCTACAAAGAGATGAGCAGGAGTCCCACAGGATTAGTAGACATGGATAGTTGCAATCTGTCTTTGGAGGTAACAACCACATAAATGAGATCTCAAGTCCATTTCAGGATTTGAATATTTGTGGGATGATACTAGATACATATACAAGACTTGAGCCAAGAGAGTTTAATACCCCTGCCTAATGTCAAGTTTGTACGTCAGCCACAGTAAATTTAATAGCCCAAGAGTATAAGTGGATACATTGTGGCTCCTGCTAAAAATAATGATGAAAGCACCTTGCTCTCACCTCACTGAAAGTAAAGGAACATGTTTTCAGTTAGTGCCATTAGGAGACCTATTTGGAAACAATAAAACAAAGCTTAATGAAGAATCTTTAATAAAATCCAGTTCCCTTCTACTCCCTGAGGGACTCTATAGCAGCAAGTATGAAGGATTTTCATCCAAGACACACTTCCTTATAAGGTACTTCCATCCCTTGGCTGTAATAAGGACTTAGGGGGAATAGAAATAGCCTAGACCTCCCTGTATCTTCAGTCCTGTGTGCCCTTAGTAACATAGACCCCCACAGTCATAATCTGGTCCACTCAGTATCTGGAAAGGTAAGGTGACTATATTGGCAGTATGAAACAAAGTCATCATCTTCACTTCTTCCCAAGGGAAGATTTCCTCCTTGCTTTCCCTCCCAGACCAAAGGCTTTCCCACAGTTTTTGGCATTTTACCTTTTAGTAATTTACTGAACCTTTATTTCCTTGTTAATCTTGTCCTACCTAATCTAGACTACCGTTCCCTTTAGATGACCCACACCCATTAGATAAGGACTTGCCGGCATGAATGTGGTCACATGGAGCCTGTGGTAGGAGGCTTGGTTTTCAGGAATGACCACACCTTGATGCTGTGTGATTGGGCAGTGGATCAAGAGGGTGGTTACATTCTCTGAGACTGGAGAAGGCTATATAAGCCCTGATGGGAGGCTTATACCCCATCCCTTTCATTTTACCTGTCTCGAAACATTCAAAAATTCACTCAACATTTATGCTAGCCACCTTTTTTTTTTTTTTTTGGAGAGGGGAAGGCGAAGCAGTTGGGGTTAAGTGACTTGCCCAATGTCACATAGCTTGTAAGTGTGTCAAATGTCTGAGGCTGGATTTGAACTCAGGTCCTCCTGACTTCAGGCCCAGTGCTCTATTCACTACACCACTTAACTGCCCACTAACCACCTTTTCATCACTATCAGTAGTGGCATCTAGAATATGTGGTTTTAAATTTCATCAGGAAAAATGTAAACTAGGAACAAGGAAGAACTTCCTTATAGTAATGAGTGTTAAACAAAGATAAATGAGTTACCTAGAAAGTTGAGTCATCTATTGTCCTAGTTCTTCCTGAGTAAACCAGATAGCCTTCCCACCTACTCAAACAAAAGGTATTCTGTCACTAATAATTCTCCTAGGGATAGAGGTGGTCCTGTCTTCTCACAGCTTTCAGATATGCTAATTTATTCATTTTTGGGGTATACTAAATAGCCAAAATCAAATCCACAAGCATTTATTAAGCACCTGTTATGTATCAGCATGGTACTAGGCTCTGGAATACAAAGAAGGGTAAAATAGCCCTGGGTTCGAAAACTGCCTCTGCTACATAGAACCCATGTAACCTTGAGCAATTAACATGTCTGAGCATCACTTTCCCCATCTTTCAAATGGTTGGATTGGACTAGATGACCTTTGAGGTCCCTTCCGGCCCAATCTATGATCTTATGATCAATAATCTTGATTCTATTAAACAAGTGTTTCTCAAACAACAATTACTATGAATAGGGTTCTGGGCTGGGTGCTAGTAGTACAAAGATGGAACAAAAAACTCAAAACACAGGGCTTTGCCTATAGCAGTAGGTAGTTAATAAATGTTAGTTGAAATTAATTGAATGCCCCCCAAAAAATCACTTATTTGTAGAGGTAAAGTCTCTTTGATCACCCCACGAAAGCCTACTAGGGAAACTTCAATACTAGATATAACTGTTTCAATGGAAAATGTATTCAGAGTTTCAGTTTGGGGTTTCAGGAACAAATCTTCCAATGTACCCTTATAGCAATAGTTTTAGAGATTCTGCTTTTCTTTCTTGCCTTTCAGCCTTTCTGAGATTGGATGCCAGGACCTCCCATTTCTGAAAATAAACTAGCAAAAAGAGAGAGGGAGAGAGTCACTGGCTATGACTCTCATGGCCTGGGGCAATAGGAATAGGACTTCATGGTGGAGAGGTGGAGAGTGGGAGGCCTTGATGAGAGATCCTGGGCTGAGGAACTAGGGTATTGCAGAACCTCCTATTTGAAAACACATAAGCCTTAAGCCTTGACTGACTCTCTATTACAATCTATTGTTACTGACTATTTCTGACTTATATCTGACTTGTTTTTCTCCTCAATCATCCCATCCCTGAAGCAACTGCTATTTTCAGGTGTAATCCTAGGCATCACAGGGTTTACAGGCCTGTGATTATGCCCCCAATTAGAGAGTCTTCAAAAAAATTCATTTTTACAAACATTTATTTCATTGTTGTGAAAATCCTTTACCAGTGGACTAAAGGGTTGAGATCCTAGCCCTGTACTGGGAAATGTCGCTCTTTCCTGTGTGACTACTAGAACTGACCCATGTCCTCATGCTAGGAACAAAGGGGCACAAGGAAATAACACAGGACAGAGTTAACCACTACAGGTATTTATACAGAAAATAATATTAGATCAGTAAGAGTCAGTCTTTAAGAAAACAAAACAAAAATACACCTAAAAACAGATGTCAGTCACAGCCTTCTGAAGCAAAACAAGGAATGGGGTAAGGATGATCAAAACTTCAATATGTTTTTTTACTCTGAACTATAGGTGCTTTCAGTTTAGACATTGGTCTCACACACTGCCTCTTTACTCCTGGAGGCATGAGTTTAAAGAGGTTAATGTAGCTAATGCACCATGTGCTATGGCAGCCCCAGAACCTTAGTCCTGACCTCATGTTCTCTCCTTCCTTTACATGGTTCCTCCTTTTAGTTTTACTTTAATCCCAAACCATGTGATATTTTTCTAAGGAGATGAAAAAGATAGATCCTAGAAATCTGTATACATCCTAAATATTCTTACTGACTTTTAGAGGTGGGATTGCATAGGTTTTCTAGGAGCTTTCCTTGCAAATAGTCACAAGAAGCAGATGTTACAAAAGATACAAGGCTCCCTGGACCACTACCTTCTTTTTGCTTTTTATTTTTAAACTTACACTTGTTTTTTTTCACTCTATTTCTTATACATAGACGTGAAAGTAGATCCAGGTGATTAATGGTAGCTGGTTCAGTGCACAAAAGAGTGTAGTAAGATTCATCTATTTTCTAGGAGACTCAGTGAGTCCTCTGGCTCTTTCATCACAGTAATGTAAAATCTTAAGATTTTGAATAGGAAAGGATCTTTGAGGTTTTCTGTGTCACCACTCTTATTTTTATTGGAAATGGAGGCCCAGACAACATAAGTGACCCTTCTAGGATCACACAGGTTGATCAGTGTAGCATCAAGCACCCCAACATCCCCAGGGTGGCTGCCAACACAGGTTCTTAGATCTGCTTTTGTAAAGGAAAGCAACCCAAAATGGGTTAACAAGCTTACTTTAATCAAACAAACGTATATTACCTAGTTCAGGGGGAAAAGGTCAGCACCCTGAACTTCAGAGTATACAGACAGATCAAACAGACAGGCTTCCAAACCGTCCAACCATTATATCAATACCAAATCACAGTTACTAGAGAGGGAAGCATCAACATCTGGGTTTTCAAAGCCGGGGGGCTCTCAATGGCTTCCCGGAGTCTCATCTGGTCAAATCACACAACACTTCTCAAAGTGAGCCCCCAAGTAAAGCCTCCCGTTAGGGCTTATAAAGCCTTCTCCAGGCTTAGAGAATGTAACCACCCACTTGACCCACTGCCCAATCACACAGCATCAAGGTGTGGTCATTCCTGAAAACCAAGCCTCCTACCACAAGCTCCATGTGACCACATTCAGCCTATTAGGGGGCAGAGTATATTTTCAAATTAAAGAAGGTTCTCAGAATCACTTAAGCCAATCAAAGGGCCTAGGGGCAGGGAAGATCTTCAAATCTACATTTCCATTACATTCCGTTGTTGTCCTTCATTTTCAAAGAGGATCAAAATAACATCACTTTGTCAAGGTCAAAATACAATGCGTCTGACTACAGCTGATCAAGCCAATACAAGCTGATGGGGCTCAAGTAAGCAACAGAGAATGAATTGGGTCCTAGATTTTCTGACCTTAAGTTGAGAGCAGCTGGGGAAAGAGAAAGTAGAGGAATAGGGGACTGGGATTTTATCTAGAAGCTAGGGAAAATAAGAGAAAGTAAAAGATATTCTCAGCATTAGCAGCTGGAAGAAAAAAAAAGGAGTTCCTGTGACCATTTAGGAGAGAGGTCAGTTGATCAAGTTAAGTAGTTATTCCTAAGTAAATACAGTTATCCATTCTATCCATTGTGACTTTCCCCATTGCGGTTTCAGTATATCATGGGTCAGCATAAGAAATTAAATGGGAATTTGGGGGGAGTTTTGCAGAAGCCACATATGACACACAAAGGCCAGCAAATGACACAGAAAAAGTTTAGAAACTCAGAAATGCATAAACTATATGTATAATATTGTGTGATATCAACCCAAATTTTGCAATAAGGTAATATGAACACCCTATAAAAGAAAAAGAAAAAATCAGACTTCTTGGATATGAAGGGAGAGCCGAAAAATTTTACACAGATTTTTGAGATCACAGGGATGCCACACTCCTAACCCCTGCAATGTGGAAGGATTAACTATAATGCATACTTTAGTATTTTGCCTTTTTTTTTCTAGGATCAGATACAAAGAACTTTCATTTAAACTCCTTAGGAACCTGGCTGTGACCTAAGTTTTCAGCCTTTCTTCATATTATTCCCCCTTTTTCCTACACCTTCCATACAAACAAAAATTGGCCTTCTTGGTAGTCAGCTTCTATGACATTCTGTTTGTGAACATTCATGAATTATTCTCTGTCCCACTTCTGTCTTTTAGAATCCATTTACATCTATATATATGTATACACACATATACATACACATGTATGTGTGTGTGTGTGTGTGTGTGTGTGTGTGTGTGTGTAAAATTCCCCACCCATAGTTTTTCATCTTTTCAAAGGAAGGAATAAGGTATATTTTCTCATCTTTGCCACAATTCCACAGCCTTCTGTTTCATTTTATTGTTTTGACATTGTATATATTTTCTTGGTTCTGTTCACTTGACTTTGCATCAGTTCCTATCTTTTCCCAGGCTTCTGTGAATTTTTCACATTTCTCATTTCTTACAGCACAGTAATATTCTATTCCATTTATGTACTACAACTTGTTTAGTCATTCCTCAATCAATAGGCACCTACTTTGCTTCCAGTTCTTTGTTCGTGTTAAAAGTGCTGCTATGAATATGAGATATACCTCTTGTGCCAAACTATTCATTCTCTTTCCAATTCTTTTTTCTACATCTCTTCTTCCTTTTCCATTTTTTCCTCAAGTACTCTCATTTCATTGTTAAAACACTTTGAACTCCTTTTAAAATTCTTGCTCCATCTCTTCTAGGAATTCTAGTTGAATTTTTGCCCAGACTGAGTTTTTTTCTGAGGCTTTGCTTAGAGTCATTATCTTCTGCATTTACTTCTGAACTTCTCTGCCATGATAAGAGCTCTTTATGGTAGACTCCTTTTTTCATTTGTTTGCTCATTTTTCCAGCCTACTTCCTGACTTTAGACTTCATATTAGGGTTGGACTCCACATATTGAATATTGCTTTTTTCCAGGATCTCACGGACAAGCTGGGGACTTGCAAGTTTTCAGTGTTCCCAGAGTGGTATGAATACAGACAGAAACTACTTGTTGCTCCTCTGGTCTGAGCTCTGAAAATTTCTAACCTGGGTTTGAGTATGAATATCAGTAGAATATTTCTAGACTCTCCCCCAGTGACCCAGCTGGATAGCTGGATAGATTCAGTGGCAGGTTCAGTAGATTCCCCTTTGGTCCTAAGTCCCAACCTCTGTTTGCTTCCATTTTCTCATCTGTAAAATGTAAATAATAATAGCACCTACATCCCAGGATTGTGAGGATCAAATGAGATAATAATTGCAAAATGCTTAGCACAGTTCCTGTAACGTAGTAAGGTCTATATAAATATTAGATGAGTTAGATGGCTCAGTGAATAGAGTACTGAGCTGGGAGTCAGGGAGACCTGTGTTAAATCCAGCCTCAGACACTAGCTGCGTGACCTTGGGCAAGTCACTTAACCTGTTTGCCTTAATCCACCGGAGAAAAAAATTGCAAACTACTCCAGAGTCTTTGCCAAGAAAACCCTATAGACGGCATGTCACAAAGTTACACATGACTGACTGACAAAATATTATCTATCATCATCATCATCACCATCATTATTCTTGCCCTGGTTAATCATCTGCAAACTGAGCTAGATGCTGAAAATGAGAACCTCCCTAGAATCTGAGCCACAATGCTGCTGCTGGTAGCTTTGAACTTCCTTCTATCTTAGTATACTGCTTAGGGCCTGTGCCTGGGAATGCCACTCCCCTACATAGGTCTCCTTCTTATTCCACCCTCAGTCTATGACTCAGAACGACATAGTAGGCAACAAAGCTTCCTGTTCCCACGTGTCCTGACTGTGGTGCCCCAGCATGAGTCTGGTGGAGCCCAGTATGAGTCTGGGACTTCCTTTTATGCCAGTGCACAGACTTCCCTGGGTACTGGAGTGCTCCTTAGAGTGTACTTCTGGCCGGCCCCTTCCCCAGAGAAGTCTGAAGACCTCTCTGTCTCCTTATGCCAAGCTGGGCTGGAGACATAACTCATTGTCATTTTTTTTTCTGGATTTTTCCATCAAGATTTGGTCTGGTGTATTTCCTAGATCTCTCTTAGAATTTTGTGGAGTAGAGCTTGGTCCTGTTGATTTCTACCACTCCACTAAATTGGTTCTCTGCCACCTCACCAAGAATTTTATTTCTACAATTAGGGTCCTTGTTGGCTTTGACCTAAGGCTTTTGTAGTTTTTTCATTTTTTATAGACTGAATATTGCTGCCACATCTACAGTATGCAAGATATGTGTGTATCTGTTATAGCCCATTTACTTTAAACACTAAAGACTTCAGACCTAATGACATTAGTCTAAGAGTAGATGAGATAGGATAGAATCTTAGAGCTAATAATAAAACTATCAAAATTCATTGTTCTTGTTAGATACTATTAAGGAAGATCCCCATTTATTATATGAAAATGTGACAAAAGAAAACAGGACTAAGTATTACATGCATCTTACTACTTCCTTGTAGCTATAACTGCTGTATACATAGGCCCATACTCTTTGTAAATCTGACTGTTTCTTCCAAATACTTTTACTTGTAAAGAATTAGGAAGGAGAGGCAAAAGAGTTACATAAAGGGAGAGGTACATTCATCTGCTTACAGGGAATCAAATCTGTTTTGCTCCAATCTCTTTCCAACAGTCCAAATCTAGGTTTATATTGCCCTCCTCCTGGGCACTTTGCATCCTGTAAGCATCTGGTCTCTCCAGGTATCCATCCCAGTGGACGTATAGGACAATAAACCTATCTTAGATGCAGTGTAATGGTTCTGTTCCAGGATTTCACTATTGATTGCCCTGCCTCGATGGCTAATGTCAAATATGCCTCAGCTGAGAATGATAAAAGTGTTTAAGAAGCCAAATGATATTATGATATAGCTAGGGTCCTGCTATATAAAAGGCTGTAGATTGAAGGAACCTTTAGACTTTGTTGATATCATATAATCAGAGATTCAGATCTAGAAAACATCTGTAAAATAGGGATAACAACAGTAGCACTTTCTTCCCAGAGTCATGGGCATCAAATGAGATGATCATGCCTTTGAAGCCTTAAAGAACTGCTTTATAGATTATTGTTATCTAATCTACATCCTCCCTCTCCTTATTCCATTTTGCAAATGATGTGAGAAAGTCTAGAAAAGTGAAATATCTTTCTGGGGTCACACTGGTGGAAATTCCAACCCAGGTCTTCTGATTTCAAACCCATTGCCCTGTCCACTATACCACAAAATCTATATTGATTCAACGATTCATGTTTCAGTCTTCCAGAGGACATATTGGCTTTTTTTTTTCATTGTAAAAAAGTAGGTTTTGGAACAGTACACTAGGCAGTATTTTTAGGCCATATCTGCAAATGAATGAAAAACAAACATGAAACTCAATGGAACCATTTCTGGGAATCTATTTCAAATGGGTATACAGAACCAAGAAGGAAAGAATATGAATTTTAATTATTCTCTTGTTCATAAGTGGCTCTTTAGTTACCTTCACTGGGAGAATTACATAGATTAAAATAAATGTAATTTGTTGCATAATTTTTCTAAGTATTGGGAAAAGCTTTAGTTTTAAGTACACTGACAAAGAATAGTCCAATGAAAGAAGTGGGGTGGCTAGGTGGCTAAGTTATGTAGACTAATAATACACAATGTTAACAAATTTAAAAAAATACCTAGGGGGTGGCTAGGTGGCGCAGTGAGTAGAGTGCTGGCCCTGGAGTCAGAAGGACCTGAGTTCGGATCCGACCTCACACACTTAACGCACACACAAACAAAATCCTAGCCATGTGACCTTGGGCAAGTTACTTAACTCCAATTGCCCTCCAAAAAAAAGCAAAAAAAAAGGAAGTGATGCTACCATTTCTTTTTTAAAATTTATTTACTTTTATGTCTTTTTATTTCTTTTTTTTTTTTTGGATCAGAGAAGGCTGGGCAATTGAGGTTAAGTGACTTGCCCAAGGTCACATAGCTAGTAAGTGTTAAGTGTCTGAGGCTGGATTTGAACTCATGTCCTCCTGACTCCAGAGCTGGTGCTCTATTCACTGTGCCACCTAGCCACCCCCTAGGTATTTTTTAAAATTTGTTAACATTGTGTATTATTAGTCTACATAACTTAAAATGAAGTTCAGACAGTGTCAGATCTCCTAATGTCCTCTCTATTCCATTCTCCATCTCATACATATACAATAAAATAAGAGTTCCTTGAGAACTGTGACTATTTTGTTGGGTTTTGTTTGTTTTTTGATACGTAGCACCAAGAACACTGCCTGACATATAATGAGCGCTTAATAAATGTCAGTTGAATTAAATTTAATTGAAAAATAGAAATCAAACAGTGTTGTTGTTCTTTTCAACAGAATGTTTGTTCCATTTTTAAGTCATAAAAGACAGGAAAATGTATGGTGGCTCTGTTGTCACCATCAGGAGTGAGGTAGGGTCTGGTTCCATGGTTGAAGTTTCTCTGAAAACCTGAGCTCAGAGACAAGTGGGTGTCTAGATGCCTCATGTGCACAATCCCTGTGGAAAGCAGGCATTTTGTGAGGTCGCTAATTCTAGACATTGTTAGAATAATTAAGGGGAAAGGATAGAAGGTTAAGATACTTCATTAAGAATTTTTTCAGTTATTAATTATCTGAGCATTCTTTAACAAATCTACCCTTCCCTTCTCCCCACCTCAACCTCCAGGAAAGGGACAAAGAAACCCTGAGGAGATAAATTGGGATCCAGAAGCCCAAGAGGAGTGAAAGGGTCACCACTTTGAGACTACTGTGTTAAGGGAAGAGCAGAGAGGAAGTGCTATCTGATAACTTCCTATTTTCAACAGTTATTTTGGCTAAGCAGGAATTAAATTTAGCTGTTTCTACCTGCTGAAAGACTTTCAGTGTTGTCAGCATCTCTAAATTCCAAATGATTAAAAGGGAAAATTAAGAATCATTATTTTCAGATTAGCCCTCATATTTTAAAGCTGAAGTTATGCT
Organism: Gymnobelideus leadbeateri; assembly: GCA_011680675.1. Taxonomy (NCBI): domain Eukaryota; kingdom Metazoa; phylum Chordata; class Mammalia; order Diprotodontia; family Petauridae; genus Gymnobelideus; species Gymnobelideus leadbeateri. The sequence continues at coordinate 77,833 of WOXC01004112.1, forward strand.
GTTGTTTCCAGAATTGAAGTCTCAGATGATCTGAGGGTTCTTCAGTGTCTGAGGTATCTGCTATGATATCTCAAGCTCATCTTACTGTAGAAAGGTAAATCTTATAGAAAGATAAATCATTCCAGAATAGGAAAGCAGTAGCCTAAAAAAGGTTGTCAAAGAGAACTCTTACCTCCTATTTGTATTCTCACTCCCAGAAGCCCATGAAGTGAGATTGGGGTTATTTGTCCTGCTTTATGAATAGAAAAATAACAATAACAAAACAAAAACTGGCACTTTTTCCCAGAAACTCTGAAGCAATCAGTTTAAAATTGGTTTTTAATGAAGGAAGCACCCTAGCTTAGCAGCAAAAGAAGGATACTTGCTAGCTATGTGACTGGAAAAATCGCTGTCTCTGCACTTCATTTTCTCACCCAGGAAAGGAGGGTGATAATATTTGTACTACTTTCTTCACAGGCTTGTTGTGAGGAAAGCCTTTTTGTAATCCTTAAAGCACTGTGTAAATGTGAGGTATAATTTTTATCATCACTCAGGTCAATGAAGTTTCAGTTTCACTCTTCCAATTGCTTACTAACCCAAGTATTTCAGTTTAATGAATAATACAAAGTAATAATTTGCCATATATAGCCTTGCACTTTTATGCATAAGTGACTTGTTTAAATTACCCCCCAATAAATGCATGGAAATCTGCTAGGAAATTTTGTAGTACTAATAATTAACCTGGGTATAGACAATCAATGACAAAAGTGGTTCTAATTTGCCAAGGTAAATGGTATGTTTCTAAGCAGGGTTGGGTTATTCATTCTAATCAATAACATTTGGTTTTGTTTTTATATTTTGGAGTTGGGTTATATTGTATATGTGTAAATGCATTAATCAGGCAAATAGACTACTGCTGTTCCTATTGCAAACTTAAAAACATCTATTTCAGTTTTCAGAGAAAAAATATACCTATGTAAGTGGTAAGGAGATAAAATGGATTTGAATCTAATATGTTTTGCATTTGCAAATTGATTTTAGTTCTTTAAATATTGACATTTTGACAAATGGTTTTGTTTCTGTTTTTGTTTGTTTGTTTGTTTTGCAGTGGGGAAGGCAGGGCAATTGGGGTTTAAGTGACTTGCCTAAGGTCACAGGGCTAGTAAGTGTTAAGTGTCTGAGGCCAGATTTGAACTCAGGTTCTCCTGACTCCAGGGCTGGTGCTCTATTGATGGCACCACCTAGCCACCCCCAGACAAGTGCTGTTCTATAACCAAAAAATAGTTGTTTTTTTAAAAAAATCCTGACAAAAATTTAAATCTTATAATTTCTTTTTCAAATTTTTCTTGATTGCATTAAATTAACAACTTTATAGTTCATCTACAAATGTTGGCATATAGTGTTCACATATATTACTACATTATATTTTAGAGCCAGTTACAGATGACAATTTTCATTTGGGGAGGAGGGGTTGAAGGCAAGGGGGACAAAGTTAGTGTCTTGCTATATATATCCCTTCTTTGCCTTCCATTTCCTACCCCTATGCCCTCATAATTATTTTCAAGTTTAGTTGCTCCTGTCCACAAATACTTTTTTATGCATGTACCCCTCTTATGTGTTTATCTGCTTTTGTATAAATTATATACCTGTCCTATTGTACTGATAATTAGGTACCTAATAAAACTAACATAAAATGGGCATTTTATGGATAAATAAAAATATAAAATATGGCTATAGATGGATATATAGATGAAATAATATTTGGTACCAGAATCTAGAGAGCCACTGTAGTTTACTAAGTGGGAAGAAGACCAGGTTGGATTTGTGCTTTAGGAAAACCACTTTGGCAACTGTGTAGTGAGAGAGATTGAAGGGGGGAGAGATTTGAGAGTGGAGAATAATTAGGAGTCTGTATGCTGTGTGAATGGAAAGAAGGAAACTAGATGCAAGAGATATTATGGAGGGAGAAATGACAGTTCTTGGCAGTTGATTAGATGTGTCAGGTGAGGGAAAGTAAGGAGTCAAAGATGATGCCAAGGTTGCAAATCTGGGTGATAGGAAAGATAGCAGTGCCCTCCAAAAAAATAGGGAAGATGAAAAGAGGGATGGGTTTTGGTGGGCAGACAATGAATTCTGTTTTGGACATGAGTGAGATGACTATAGGACATACAGATTAAAATATCCAATAGGCAGTAGTAGTTCATGATGTGGGTGGGACTCAAACTTGGGAGAGAGATTGAGACTGAATATACAGACCTGAGAGTTATTTGCATAGAGGTGATAAAAGTCACCAGGTGAGAAAATACAAAGAAGAGAGAGGGCCCCAAGACAAAACTTTGGGGCACTCTTAGAGGGTATGAATTTATTCTTGTTATTGTTCAATCATTTCAATTGTGCCTTAACTCTTCATGACCCTATTTGGGGTTTTCTTGGCAAAGATACTGGGAGTGGTTTTCCATTTCCTTCTCCAGCCCATTTTACAGATGAGGAAATTGAATGACTTGCACAGAGCCACACAGCTGGTAAATGTCTTGTAAGGCCAGATTTATATGCAGGAAAATTAGTCTTTTTGATTCTAGGCCCCTCATTCTTATCCACTCTGCAGCCTTCCTACCCAAGAGGATACGATAAGAATGATGATTAAGCAAAGGAGACTAAGAAGTGCTCAGACAGATAGGAAGAGTACAAAGAGAAAACAGTGTTAGAACAACTCAGAAAGGAAAAAAAGTAAGTTTCCAGAAAGAGAAGGGGGTCAGCAGTATTAAGTGATCCAGGAAGCAAAGAAAGGATGAAGATTGAGAAACATCCATGAGATTTTTCAGGTAGGAGATCACAGATAACTTCTAAGAGAGCAATTTCAGTTGAGTAAAGCATCAAGGATAATTATGAGGTTGAAAAACTAGAAGACTAGGGGTGGCTAGGTGGCACAGTGAACAGAGCAATGGCCCTGGATTCCAGGACCTGAGTTCAAATCCAGCCTCAGACACTTAACACTTACTAGCCCTGTGACCTTGGGCAAGTCACTTAGCCCCAAGGGGAACTCTCCAAAAATAAAAAAGAAAGAGAAAAACTAGAGGACTGGATGGATGGTAATAATTGAGAAGTTTGTAAAAAAGTTTTGTTTTGTTTGGAAGGGAGGGGAGTAATGTAATCACAGCTCATCCATATCTGCTTATCCTAAACTACTCACTCCAGTTGAAAGATAAACCATACATATTGTAAGATGTTTTTTCACTGGCCATGATCCTGGGGCAAAGAGTCTGCCACTATTGGTAGAGTCTTTCCACAGGGTGAAGGGCACAGCAATTGGTGAAGGGATTAAGTGGAGGGGTGGAAAATTACCTGAGCATCTATTTAGGGCAACCTTCTATCTTTTCTGCTGTGAGGCACACAGTGCCCAGTGTAGCGGGGGAAGGCAGCTGAGTGGAGGTGTGAAAGTGAGAGATGGTCCGGAATTGTGTTGTAGACACAGGCCATGATTATCGATGAGAGGTAGTGTAGTATAGACTGGTATTCATCTACCCACCATGAATGGTTAATCATGCACCCCACTTTAGAGACAACTACTCTGGATGTACATAGCTCCCCACTATGGTCTCCTCACTTCCTTTTTTCTTTCAGTGTTCTAAAATCACTTACTTCTTACTTTCCCCCAATAAAAATTCCAATTCTTTTCTTAATAGGATCTTGGTAAAAAGCATGGCAATCCATTGCAGCAATCCTATTATCTGATTAAAGTAATTCACACTAATGCTTGGGGGTGGAGGGAGTAGTCACATTTTAAAAGAAAAGCTTATTAACCCTAATTAACCTTTAATTGATGAAGTATGTTAAGGGATTTTTCTTTCTGAGCAAAAAGTCCTGAGGGTCACCCTTGTATATTGTGTACAACATCTGCCCCCTTACTAGGGGTCAACGCCTTTACCTGCCCCCTCACTAAGGATCAGCAACTTGACCTTTCTTTCTAAAAAGTTGCTGACCCCCATGTCAAGTTCTTTCTGGAATGGAAAGAACTCCTGTTTTGCTTCTAATCTCTTGATACCATGCCAAATTAAAAGAAGAAAAAAAAAAGAACCATTAAGATTGTGGAATTAAAAGTTTCTTGATCCTTTGATTGAACCATTGGTTCTGTAATATACACAAAAAGGATTCTCATCTGATAAAGGTATGGGGGGTAGGAGTGGGAAGAACATCTTATTAACTGAGGGAAGGGATTTTGAACTAGTTTCTTAGACCAAGAAAGTCAATTCAGTTTTATCATATGTTGCCCAGGAATTTAGTAAGAAACACAGACTTGCAGAACATGGGTCTTCTGTGAAACATCCCTAGTATGTGGTTATTTAGTATAAAAGTGATATAAACTCTTGCAGGGATAGGAAGCTAATGTCTCCAAGAAGCAGCCCACGTTATTTTTGGACAGTTTTAATGATTAGGAAAGTCCATAGGTTCATGTGTCTAGAGCTGGAAGGGACCTTAGAGTCCATCCTCTTAATTTTTGAGGGGAGGAAACAGACCAAGAGAAGGGAAGTGATTTCTGGACAGGCAGATAGTTTTGTTGAGCTGAAAATCTAATTCCCTCTAATGCCTGCTCATTTTCCCTGGTTCTGGCCTCTAGAGCCAAGGAAGAATAGGGCTAATCCCTCTCTATAGAACAATTCTTCATTTACTTGAAGACTGCAGTTCTAAGTCTTTTCTCCAGTTTAAATATCCTCAATACCTTCAGTTTATCCTCCTGGTTAATTGAAAGGCTGTGAATATTACCTCTTTAATTAGGAAACTTAAATGGCTGTAAGATCAAATATAAAACCAGAGCATTTAAAAATCCTCATAACCTAGCTCAATCCTATCTTTCCAGATTTATTGTACATGACTTACCTCTATGATACTCTACAGTCTATCCAAACTAGTCTTTTTAAAATTGAAATTTTTTTAAAATTAGAAATCTGTTTTTTCTCCTTAACTTCTCTCACCCCAGTTTGGGGGTGTGGGTGGGATAGGAAAACAAATTCCTTGTAACAAATATGTGTAATCAAGCAAAACAAATTCCCTCACTGGCCATGTTTGTTTGTTTGTTTGTTTTTTAATGTATTATTCTCTACCCTGAATTCATCACCTCTCTGTCAGGAAGTGGACAGCACGCTTCATCGTGGACAGTCATTGTATTGATTAGTTTTTACAGCTTTCATGGTCATTTGTTTGGACAATGTTGTTACCATATAACTTGCTCTCTTGGTTTTCTTCACTTGATTCCTCATCAGTTTATACAACTCTTCCAGATTTTTCCTTTTTCTTAATACTGATGTTATAGCATAAATTGTAGTTCTCCTCACTTCATTCTTCAGTTCATATCTTTCCATGTCTCTTTCATGTCATCTGTTCCCTCATTTCTCATTTGTTCAGCCATTCCCCAACTGATGGGCATCCCTTAGTTTCCACTTTTTGTCACCTCACAAAAAAAGCTACCCTATAAAGATTTCTGTACATGTAGTAGGATCTTCTCTTTCTTTGAACTCTGTCAGGTAGAGGCCTAGCAGTGGTGTACATTTTTGTGTCTAATTCCAAATTGCTTTCCAGAAGGTTGTACCTATTCACAGATCCCATTAGATTGTGAACTCCTTAGGGCAAGAACTGGCTTTTGCCTGTTTTTGTGTCCCCACTGCTAAACTCAGTGCCTGGCAGATACTAACATTATTTAATAAATGTTTATTGATTGGTTGAACTCCCATGGCAGTGTAACTACATGTCTTGTTTTCCCACAGACCAAACAACACTTGTCATTCTTTCTTTTCCTTCTTTCCTTCTTTCCTTTCTTCCTTCCTTCAATGCTTGTCATCCTTTCTTTCTTTCTTTCTTTCTTTCTTTCTTTCTTTCTTTCTTTCTTTCTTTTTCTTTCTTTCTTGTCATCTTTGATAAGTTAAAACCTCAGAGATGCTTTAATTTGCATTTCTTTAATATTAGACTGACCTTTTTGCTGTTCCTCATTCACTGCACTCCATCTCTCATCTTCATGCCCTTGCACTAGACATTCCCCATGCCTGGAATGCATTTTCTTTTCATCTCTGCTCTTAGAATACCTGCTCAGTTAATCTGTCAGCAAGGATTTTTTAAGCACATGTTATGTGCTAGGAACAGACCTAATAGCTGGGCATACAAAGAAAGGGAAAACAAACAAACAAAAAACAGTCCCTGTTCTCAAGGAGCTCATGATCTAAGGTGGAAGACAACTTTCAAAACAGTATATACAAGGGGAAAAGTGTGTGTGTGTGTGTGTGTGTGTGTGTGTGTGTGTGTGTGTGTGTGTGCAGTATAAATTGAAGATAGTCTCAAAGGGAAGGCATTAAGGTTACATAAGACTTGGATAGATTTCATGCCCAATAGATGCCCTTTAGATGAGACGAAGTAAGCCAGTGAAGCCAGTAGGCAGAGATGAGGAGGTAGAGAGTTCCAGATATGGATGACATCAGGTTGCATTCTCAGCAGGAGAAGCTGAAGACTTTTTGCCCACCTCCTCATTAAAATGTCCATCCCTTCAATCAACTCTGATTTATTAACAATCAGTGTCCATATTAATGAGAAGGTGGGCAAAACGTCTTCCAACTCTTTCTCCTGAGAATGTTACCTGATCATGAGACTCAGTTGCCTCTAGAACTCTGGACAAAAGAATCCATCTCTACCCAGACCACTCTGGTTGGTTTTTCCCTTCATAAACTGGGTTACCCTAAATTCTAATGGAAGGCTCCAAGGGCTGGGGCTTCTTTCTTTCTTTTTAAAATATCTTTTAAATTTTTTTTTTTGGAGGGCAATTGGGGTTAAGTAACTTGCCCAACGTCACAGGGCTAGGTTTTAGTTTGTGTGTGCGTTAAGTGTCTGAGGCCGGATCTGAACTCAGGTTTTTCTGACTCCAGGGCCAGCACTCTACCACCTAGCCGCCCCACCCGGGCTTATTTCTTAAGGGCAAGAATTAGCCTAGACTGGGTTCTGTTTGTAACATCTTCTAGTTGGGTGGGGTCTACCCAAGATCCAGTCAAATGCTGAGAATCAAGAGATGAAATGCCTTGTGCTTTTTTTTTTTTTTTGAGAGAGGAATGTAGAGCATGGCTAGTAAGTGTTAAGTGTCTGAGGTCAGATTTGAACTCAGGTCTTCCTGACTCTAGGGCCAGTGCACTGTGCCACCTAGCCGCCCAAATATGTAAGGTATTAGAGTTTTGTTGTTTTGTTTTTTTTTTGGAGGGGAGGAGGCAGGGCACTTGGGGTTAAGTGACTTGCCCAAGGTCACAGGGCTAGTAAGTGTTTAGTGTCTGAGGCCAGATTTGAGCTCCGGTCCTTCTGACTTGAGGGCTGGTGCTCTATTCACTGCACCACCTACCTGCCTGAAATGTCTTCTGCAAAATACAGCAAAGAGACCAGGCTTATTAGATTTTAGTATGTAAGAATGACTGAAGTATAAGATATGAAATGGAGGAGGGGGTCAGCTTATGAATGGCTTTAAATACCAAATAGAGGATTCTATATTTGATCTTGGAGGGAATAGAGAGCCACTGGAGTTAATTAAATGGAGAGGGGGGATGATGTGGTCAGAGCTGTGCTTTAGGAAGATCATTTTGATGGCTGAGTGGAGCATAGATTAGAGTGGAAAGAGAGAGACCAGAAATAGAGACACCAACCAGAAGACTACTTCAGTAGTCCAGGTGTGAGGTAATAAGGGCCTATGTCAGGGTTATCAGAGGGAAGAAGGTAACATTGACCATGGAACTTGTCAATAGATTGTATATGGGGAGTGAAAGAAAGTAAGGAGTCAAAGATGGCAGTTAGATTGGGATCCTGAGCAATTGGAGGGATCCAGCAGTATTCTTGATAGTAATAGGGAAATTAGGAAGAAGGGAACATTTAGAGCAAAAGAAAATTAGTTAAGTTCTGGACTCACTGAGTTTAAGAAGTCTGTTGGGTATTCAGTTAAGATGCCCAGTAGGAAGTTGGGATGCAAGTCTGGAAGTTGAGAGAGCTTAGGGCTAGATAAGTAGATCTGAGAATCATCAGTATAGAGATGACAGTTGAACCCTTGATAGCTAATGAGATCACCAAAGAAAATTGCAGAGGAAGAAGAAAAGAGGGCCCAGAATAGAGCCCAATTGGATACCTACTTTTAGCAGGCATGACCTGGATGAAGATCCAGCAAATGAGCCTTAAAGGAGTGGTCAGACAGGGAGGAGCAGAACCATGAGAGTAGTGTCACAAAAACCTAGAGAAAAGAGACTATCAAAGAGAAAAGGGTGATCAGCAACATCAGATGCTACAGAGAAGTCATCATTAGGTAGGGAAAAAAAGATAATTGGTAACTTTACAGAGAACAGTTTCAGTTGAATGATAAGGTCTGAATCCAGATTGCAGGGAGCTGAGAGTAAGACTGAAGGAAGTACAGGCATCTGTTGCTGAAAGCCTTCTCAAGGACTTCTTAGGAGGGAGAAGAGATGTAGGATGAAAGTGTGGAGAGGGGTATCCTAAGAGGTTTTTGAGGGTAGGGCAGATATGGCCATGCTTTTAGGCAGTGGGGAAGTAGCCTGTAGGCAGGAAGAGATTGAAGATAAGTGAGAGAATGAATGATTGGTGTGGGGAACCTGCTGAAGAAGACAAGATAGAATGGTGTCAGAGGTCCACATAGAAGGGTTTGTCTTAGGCCCACATAGAAGAGAATGCTCTCCACAAATGGCCTCATTTTTTTTTCAGTGAAATATGATGTAAGGTTCTCAGCTGAAAGAGGGGGGAGGGGAAGGTGGAGAACATTTGAAGAGTGATGAAAAGGTTCAGTTTGGAAAAATTGCTGTATTGAGTGGGATAGGGATCATCGAGGGAACTGGAAAAGGATTGCCTTGCCACAGTGAGGGTCCAGTTGTGATTATTTGTAGTGGACCTAGTCGGCATGGTTTTGAGATTTGCTCTAGCAAAGGCAACAGATAGAGTAAGACAAGACTGGGGTTTGACAGGGCAATATTTAAATAGGATAAAGGGGCAAGAGTCTTGAGAAAAGAGGAGAGTTTAGAGCTGAACATGTTTACCAGGGGTTCTGTAAGGGAAAGGAGGAGATTGTGGTCAGTGTCATGGCAGGATGAGTGGGGAATTGGAGAGGGGATGGCCTGAGAAGGAAGTAAGGGGAAGAGGGATGGGATTTTCTGTGAGTTCTGTGTTTGCAGTTGTAAGGCATAAAGGAAGGTTAAATGACAACAGATTGTGATCCAATAAGGGAATTCCAGAGTTCATAAACATGAATGTGGGACACCTATGGATGATGACAAGCTCAAGAGTAATGCCATCTCTCTGTGTAGCTATGGTTTCCATTAAGATTTAGTTCAAAGGGGCAGCTAGGTGGAGAAGTGAATAGAGCACTGACCCTGGAGTCAGGAGGACCTGAGTTCAAATTTGTCCTCAGACACTTGATCACACTTACTAGCTGTGTGACCGTGGCCAAGTTGCTTAACCCCAATTGCCTTGCCTTCCCCCCTCAAAAAAAAAAAAGATTTAGCTCAAGCATCACTTTCTGCCTAAAGATTTTCCTAGGCCTCCTAGCTGTTGCTGCCTTTCCCCCAAAGGTCACTTTGTCACTTGCTTTTAGGATTGCCTCCGCCGCCTTCCCTCTCTATCCCATTCTCACATTGGTGACTTCCTTCCAGAACCTCCATGTTGAGACCCAGATCAGTTATTTTGCATTCTCAGAACTTTGCCATCATGCCCAACATGCCCATCTCCCATACCTTGCTTCTTTGTAGCTCCTTTTCCCATGTTGACTTCTCCATTAGAATGTAAGCTCCCTAAAGACCTCTGCCTTTTTTTTGTTCTTGCCCTTTGCTTGTATTTATCTCCCTGGTCCTCTGTGCAGTGTCTGGCACATTTATTGTCGTTGTTCAATCCTTTTGGTTGTGTCTAACTCTTCATGATCTCCTGTAGGGTTTTCTTGGCAAAGTTACTGAAATGGTTTGTCATTTTCTTCTCCACTGTATTAAAGTAAAGAAAGGTTAAGTGACTTGCCCAGGGTCACACAGCTAGGAAGTGTCTGAGGATGAATTTGAACTCAGGTTTTCCTGACCTCCTCAAATGCAAGTCTTCAAAGGAAACCCCAAGAAGTGAAAGCTAAAAGGGGAAGTGACAGGATATATGGCTGTGTTTCTATTTAGGGAGCTTGCTCATTTGGCTGGAGTGCTGCCTAAGAGGAATAAACTGGGTCTTTTTGTGCCTTTCCTCATTTATTTCACATGGGTATGGCCAAAACTCATTTCTAAGTATGTCTCTTTATTCTGCTTAAGACTGGATCTGTAAGATCAAAACTTATTTCTCATAAACACTTATGGTTAACCCTCTTCTTTGCATTTACTTGTGTCCCTTTGTTTCCAGCATGAGATTCAGGGAATGGGAGCCGAATAGGAGAAAGTGACCTTTCCTAGTGCAGGGCTGGGATCCTAACCCTCTAGTCCATTGTTAGAAAGTATTCTCTCTCTCTAACTGGGGGCATAATCATCAGCCATTCATATGTTTCATAATTACATTTCCAAGTGCAAAATTTCTCTGAAATTTCTAGGGGCCTTTAAATCTGCCCCAGAAGACCACAAGCTTAAATCTATTGCAACTTTTTTCATATCTGTGGGCATGTTTCCCCGTTAGATTATAATGATTTTGCATCCCCATTGCCTAGAACATACCTGACACATTGTATAATAGATGCTTGATAAATGCTTGTAGATTGTGTTTTGGGTCCAATCTCTAACCTGATCACCTTCTGTATGTTTTCTAGGTTATCACGAGGGATAGAGATATCACTAGGCCTTGACCTGTGATTTCACTGGCATAGAAACTCCCAGGTGAGGGAGCTCTTCCTCCTGATGTAGGTTGACATCTTCTCTGCAACGCAGAATAGTGAGAGGTTAAGTGGTTTTTTTGGGGTCTTAACACTAGTATGTGACTGAGGCAATACTTGATTTTGGATTTTCCTGGTTTCAAGGCTTTCTCTCTAGCTATCACTACATGCGGCCTTACTGTCTTATCAATATCACTTCCAAAATGTAAAAACAAATATTAAATCCAGTATTTCAGAGGTTGTTGGACCAAGGCAGGCAATGAGGCTGTCACTTCCTTCATTCTAGATCCCACACTTCTTTCCCTCCATCATGAGATCCCACTAACACTTTTAGCTTCCCTACCACAGTGCTGGCTGACTCACACTGAGCTTTCAGCTCACTAAAAGCTCTTTTTTTTTTTTCACATACTTTGCTTTCTAGCCATGTCTCCCCCATCCTGTGCTAATGCAGTTGATTTTTTTTAACCCAAGTGCAGGAGCTTACAATTCATCCCTATTGCAGTTCATCTTGTTAACCTAAGCCCACCCTTCTATCATTTCAAGGGCTTTTGGGATTCAGTACATTAGCTATCTCTTGCAGTCTTGTCAGCCCCAATTTTGAGACGCTCCCCTTCAACCAAGAACAAAATGATGCAGAAATCTGAGAGAACCCTTCCTCCAGGCTGCCATCTACCCATTAACTTTGGGGCTAATCAATCAATCAGCAAGCACTTAAAAGTGCTGACTGTGTGTGGCACACATCATTGGTCAGTATCAGGTCAAGAATAACAATACTCCTTGTAGACTTCTCCACATTCTGCAAAGTGCAGTAATCAACAGGGCAAGTCAAGAATATTCTATATACTAACTTGGGTTCTATTTTATATTCACACTAGAAGTCCTTTCCTCTGAGGAGCTCTCATTTCAGCGGTTATTTGAGGCTCAAAAGATGGTTATGGCTTTGATTGCTTTAAAAAAAAAAACAAAAACACCTCATTTATATCTTTAAATGTAAGGACAAATTTCTGGAGTTGAATCCAATCACTTAATTGCTAATCAGTTTTAAGAACTGGATAAGGGTGGATGCTATGCACCAAGGCTGGATGCTGCATTCATTATCAGCTGCCAGTTCCATCTAACATGCTGCACTACTGCAAAGCAGGATGTATTTTTGCTGCAGTTTAGACAGAACATCAGCCAAGTAAGTAAATACACATCATAGCAATACTGTATCCTAAGGAAAAGTTTATCCTCTGACCATACAGAGTGAAGAAAGTGTAATGTTGTGGGATCCAGTAGTACATATACTAGCAATAGTTAATTTATTAAGTAGTTACTATCTACAAGTATACATTTTCTTTTTTTTTTTTTTAAAGCAATTGGGGTTAAGTAACTTGCTCAAGGTTACACGGCTAGTCATTATTTATGCGTGGGTGCTAATTTTCTGAGGCCGGATCTGATCCCGGGTCATCCCAACTCTGAGGCCGGCGCTCTTACTCACTACGCCACCTAGCCGCCCCTTTAGGGCAATTGGGGTTAAGTAACTTGCCCAAGGTTACACGGCTAGGTTTTTGTTTGTGTAGATTAAGTGTCGGAGGCCGGCTCCGAACTCAGGTCCTTCTGATTCCAGGGCCGGCGCTCTATTCACTGCGCCACCTAGCCGCCCCTCATTTTCTTTTTTTTTATCATTTATCAGTCTGCATCCAGTATATTTGGTTCCTTATTTAAAATTCAGTCACCTGACTCTAACTTTCAACTATTGAGAGGCAGTGGGTATAAGGAACAGAATGCTGGACTTGAAATCAGGAAGACCAAGATTCAAATCGCATTTCCCATACTTATTAACTGTGACTGTAGGCTGCTTACTTAATAGTAATAATAAATAATAGCCAGAATGGACATAGTACTTTAAAATTTGCAGAGAGATTTGCAAATATTTTCTCATTTTATCTTCGCAGCAAGCCTGAGAGGTAGGTGCTACTGTTTTCCTCACTTTATAGGCAAGGAAATTGAGGCATATACCAGATAAATGATTTGCTCAGGGTCACACAGCTGATAAGTTATGAGGCTGAATTTTAGCTTAAGCATGCTTGACTCCATATCCACACTCTATCCATTGTGTCTTGTAAAAGACTTAATGTTTCTTAATCTTAATTTTCTCCTGAATAAAGTGAATATCTACCGCACAAGCTTGTTGTGAGAGTCACATTACATAACATATGTACTTCCAAAACCTCATAAGTATTACTGAAATCCATTTATTGTTATTCATACTAGTTAAATCATTCAGGCTTAATCTGATCTTTACTTAAATCTCACCTTAGATCTGATTTTTGTTAGTAGAGAATTTTGAATCCCGAGTAAAATGAACAGTTGGCATCACTTTTGTTAATTGTTCTATTTGTGCATATATACCAACAGTTTTATTTTTAATATTATTCTATTCATACCTACTGTGAATAGAATGTTTTATTTTCCATACATTTTATACAGTAATGTTAAAGCTAATAGTATTCCATCCACAATAGCAATAATGAATTCATAATTGTGGTGAAAAATCTTAAACTCACATTGCCTATACATAAAAGTAGAAAGATCTACTACTATTGGATTTCACTTCCTACTTCTTGACCCTGTTATTGACTGATTGACCTTTGTTCCTTTTTGTTTAGTCATTTCATTGTCAGACTCTTTGTGACCCCATTTGGAGTTTTCTTGACAAAAATACTGGAATGGTTCTCCCTTTTCTTCTCCAGCTCATTTTACAGATGAGGAAACTGAGGCAAAGAGGGTTAAGTGACTTGCCCAGGGTTAGGAAGCTTGTTAAGTGTCTGAGGCCAGATTTGAACAATGGAAGATGAGTCTTCCTGATTTCTTTCCCTCTCCACTGGGCTGTCTATATATTGTACCACCTAGCTGCCCTGATTAGCCTTTATATTGAGGCAAATCTTAGACAGTTAAGACTTGGAACATGTGTGTCTAAATAGAACCCAAAGGTGTATAGTCTCTGAATGTAGCTATGTCAGTGACAGCAGTGAACAGAAGCTGTGGGGAATAACACCTTTGAAACAGGAGGCAGGACAGCCTAGGGCACTGGCCAGCTCAAGTAGAACTGATGGCTTCTGACCTCTTCTTATGCTCAATTCTGTTCTAACTATTATCAGAGTGCTGTATATTGTTCAGGGCACCTGGATTACTAAAGTAACACCAATATTTAGATAGACTCAGAAATAAGTTATAAAGAAAATTAAAAGATTAGAAAATTAGGCCAAAAATAGTTTAAACAATATAGGAAGAATATCAGATGATTGAGCATAAAGAAGAGAAGACTTGGAGGAAATTAAATTATGGTAGTAAGCATCATTTCCATCAAGAACTGGATAAGAAGGGGGCGGCTAGGTGGCACAGTGAGTAGAGCACCGACCCTGGAGTCAGGAGGGCCTGAGTTCAAATGTGGCATCAGACACTTAACACAAAAACTAGCTGTGTGACCTTGGGCAATTCACTTAACCCCAATTGCCCTCCAAAAAAAAGAGCAAAAGAAAAAGAACTGGATAAGAAAATAGCTTAGAAAATTTGCAATTCAAAAGCTTGTGGAACTGAATGTTGTAAACTAAAAGTAAATAAATAAATAAATTTTTTAAAAAAGAAAATGGCTTAGATTACAATCTGAAGATTTAGATAAGGCATAATGTGATTGTTTTAATAGACGTTTTTAGATGAGGGGAGAGGGGACTACCTTGGGAGGTATTTCTTCATCTAAACATCTTTAAAAATAGAATGGATTATTGTGTATTTGGGGGTAGTGTTTTAGAGTATAGTTCAGCCTGAAGACAAAGGAAGCAATTCATTGATTTCTTAAAATTCACTTTCAAATCCATGATTCCCTAATCTTGAATTAATTTGAGTAAAGAAGATGCTTTTTCATTACTCTTTATAAGAAAAAAAAACTTTCATTTTTAGCAACTCAAAAAATTAGCAGAGAAATTTCTCCCAAAATTAAAACTTTTGCACAAAATACCTTCCATTTGGATTCCATTCCAGGTTCATAATCATAACTCACTTTAAATTAGTTCAAATAACAAAAAAGTAGCCCAGAATCATTGTCATGTTAATGTTCTAAGTATTGCTAAGACACAGCATTCTTTCAGGATTCATTTTTTATGTTATCTTGTTATTAACTTTTGATGGACAGCTTTGAGGCAGTAGTTACCTGCTCTGACAAGTTACTGAGTTTTTGAATGTGCATTCTTTTGCCACCCCAAGAGGCTTCTTTGTTGAGTCCATTGAATTGTAGACACACCCAGTCACATCCATAGGGCTTTAAATGAAACTAGATTCCAACTGAATGTTCCAATGAAAAAATATAATGAAAAAATATAATGTTGATTTAAATTGGTACTTAAAATGGAAAGGTTATTGCTTAAGTACCCTTAAAAATTACTGGTGTGGGATAGTTTATATATTATTTTTTTTCCCAACAGCCATACTTAGGACAGGAAATACATATATATTATATATATTTAATTTGTTCAGCTCTCTAGTCATATAGGTGCATTAATACTTAGAAGTTAATTTGATAACTGTTTCTAAGGAAAGAGATTAGTTTTCTTGGCAAACCACCCACATTTGGAGTACTTCCCCCTCCCCAAATCCAATACAAATTAAGATTATGGGTTTTAAGCAAATTCAGAACGTGTTCTGGATAAACTGAATTTGAATGCACCTGTGTTGAATAGTTCAGAGGTTACTTAATGGATAGATAAGTTATTTTATCAAAGCATTCACTGTCACCATTTGTGACTTATTATCAGCAATAGCAATGCTAAGCTAAGCAATCAGAGTAGTGTGGGGAAAGTATATGAGGCTGCCTATGCTTTGCCTAAAGAAAACTGTAGCTAATGTCTGAAGAGAAGAAGAAAGAGGACTAGATATGGAGTGGAGGACCTTAGTTCAGTTCCTGTCTCTGATACATACTAGCTGTGTGACCCTTGGCAAAAGATCTAGCCTTTCAATGCCCCCGAGCAGCTAGGATTGTTATGTTGCAGAGAAAATTGTTGATCTGCCTTGGTGGAGGGAGTTACCTTACTGTACATGTGCGTGCACACACACACATACACACACACACACACTTATATTTACACTTATGTATGTGTGTATAACTATGGTATATATACACACATACATATATATACATAATAGATTTATAGAGATGGATGTAGAGAGGGGAAAGAAGGGTTATACACACATACCCACACACACAGAGGTTATGCTTTTGTTTAACCTGTTCAAAAAGTTAATTTTGTTAAGGATTTTATTCTTGATAAGAACTCTTAGAAAGTATGCTTTCATTTCTAAATATTTTATTTTCACCAAGGTAGCCAGCCTCAGGGGGAAAAATATTTTTTTATGGTAATGTTTCCAATCAAGGCATAATCCCTTCAACAAACAGTAAGATTTAGGAATATAAAGCTAAGAAAAATCACTGTACCTTAATTTATTGGTTTTTTGCTTCTCTAGACATTAGCTATGGGTCTGTGGTTTGCCCACTGAACAAACTCTTTAGGGCCTCTTTGACTTCAGTCATGTTGAAAAACTTAAATGTGGTTTAAGTGCTAAGGACATGATCTTTAATCATAGTTGAAGAGATGGCTTAATGAGTGCCTTGTCATCTTTATCATAAAAAGATATTTTATGGTTACACATAGTCCTATTGTAGGTGTTATTTTAAAACAAAAAACCTAGCACCTTAGGAGGAAATGATCTGACAGATCCCTTATAACAATAAATCCAATGAACCTGCCCTTGAGGAATCTTCAATCTTCTTTTGATAAGTCCTTAAGCAGAACTAGATCATCTCCAATACTCATGGAATAGTGGACTGTGCCTGTAATGGATAGAAGGCCAGATTTGAAGTGGAGAAGACTTGAGTTCAAATTCCATCTCTGACATCAGCTATTTGACCATAGGTCTTATCTGCCCATTCCACCATGGGAAGACTTCACATGCTTGAGGTAGACATCCCCGTAACTTATTGGTTACCCCACCCTTGTTAAGTCCATCTGCCAAGATGGTTTTACTGGGGTGGGGCTTCTAAACATGCTACAGCTTCTTGGAGTCACAGGTAAGAGTTGGGGGACAGGTAGACACCAAAGGTGGACGAGCAGCCTTGGAAAGGACTCAGCAAGCCCTCCCACCAGAGGTGCTAGTCCTCCCTGAATGCCATATGTGTGTGCCATAAAGGCAGCTAAAATGCTTAGAGTTTGGTCAAATGTCAAAGTAGCCAAGATCATCCAGTGTATCCTGGACCATTGTTAGTCATTTTTTCTTGCCACTGGACTTTGATGACTCTGGGAGAGAGAGCGAAGCTGATGACTTGTTGCAATTCTCCGTTAAATCCAATTCATGAGCAAGTCAAGACACCACCCCATGATGTCATTTGTACTCTTCAATGATGAACAATTACAATTACAGGTACATCATTTAAAATCTCCATCTCAGGTTCCTCATCTGTTAAATATGAATAATAATACCCTAAGATAATCATAGGATTGTTGTGAGGCTTAATGAAATAATGAATATAAAGAAATAAGGAAGGAAGGAAACCCGATGGTGATTCTTTTAAAAAAATAGATTAAATACTTCACCTGTTGTTATTATAATTGTTGGTAGCACCAAGCAGCAGCAGCAAACATTATCAGTTACTTGTGATCTTGTCCTCAGTGTTATACAATGACAATCAGGACCAGATGATTTTGAAAGTTCTATATGGCTTTGAATTCTATAATTCCCTTTCCCTTGCTTTCAAGGACCCTCCAATCTTGCTATGGTCAATAAGTGTCTAAAGAGTCTAATGGTTCTGTGATTTTATCATTGTGGGAACTCACAACCTGTCCATGTCTGTCATACCTGTGTGACTCTCATCTATTTCATCCCATAAGACCCCCAGAAGGTCCTACCAGTATCCTGAGGGTTTTCTCTTAGCATTCATTGCATGAAGGTTTTCTGTCCTCTCCTTATCTCTGACTTTTACTTTTCGACTACTCTATCTGATTTTCCAGGCACATATTTTTCCTACATAATTCCTCATTTGTAACATGTTGCACCTGCTCACACTAACCATGATCCTCTCTATGGCCCTTTGGGTAACCCTATTTCAGTTCTGAAGAACTATAATATTTCATTACTTGAAGCCATGAAGACTGTTAGTGTTAAAAAAAAAATGGGCCTTTGTTTTAGGGAACTTGAAGTCATTAAAAAATTGTACAGTTTCCCAAGGCAATCCAACCTATTTTCTTCCTCCCATTTCAGTTCTACACAGGAAAAATAGAAGCCATGAGATAAAATACTCCATGAGAGATGACTGGAAAAAATCAGAAAATTTAGGATGAATTGGAATGATAGAAGCAATCATGTGGAAACCAACACTTCTTTTTTCTTTTTTAAATTATTTATTTATTTACTTTTAGTTTACAATCCCTTGAATACCAAATTTTCTCCCCCTCCCTTTCCTGCCACTTCCCCCCTCCTATGGTTGCATGCAATCCAATATAGTTCTACAAGAACCTTCACATTAAACATTAGTCAAGTTGTAAAAAAGAAATATAACCAATGGAGTGAACGAGAAAGAAGGAACAAAATAAAACACAAAAGAGAGAGGACAAGTAGTTTGCTTCAATCTACATTCAGACTCTGTAGTTCTTTCTCTGGATGTGGATATCCCTTTCCGTGAGTCTTTTGGAGTTGTCTTCTAACCTTGCATTGCTGAGGAGCCCAGTCTATCAAAGTTAGTCTCACAGATACGATATGTCTGTAATTGTGTACAAAGTTCTCTTGTTTCTGCTTTCCTCGATCAGCATCAGTTTATATGTCTCTCCAGGTTATTATGAAGTCCATCTACTGTACTACAACTTGTTTAGCCATTCCCCAATTGATGGGCATCCCCTTGATTTCCAATTCTTTGCCACCACGAAAAGAACTGCTATAAAATATTTTTGTACATATGGGTCCTTTTCCCACTTGTATGATCTCTTTGGGATACAGCCCTAGAAGTGAAACCAACACTTCTTAACCCTTCTAGAGGGCACTGGGCAGAGGTATTACCCTCCCCTCTTTTGCCCTTCTCTTAGAAGGAGAGTCATAACTTCTCTGACTAGCTGCAAATATCAAAGGGTTATCCCTCTCAAGTTAAAACTAAGAAGCCCACCACCTCCAGCCTTTGAAGGAAATAACAGATCGATCCATTTGTACCCAAATGGGAAAAGAACACTGTATCCTCTCCCTCATGTTATGAATACTAGAGGCTTGAAATTGTCAGCCCTATGCTACAGTGGGGGTTTGAGAAAGTCAGTTTTGGACAGTGAAATTCAGACACATAAATCTTTACTCCCCTTGGTGTAAGAATGGAATCTCCACACCTCTGGTAGAATGGAGAGTTGTAAAGTGGGCAGGATTTAAGTAGTAATCTTTGTCTATTCTTCTGTGTATGCAATTAGCAGGAAATATCCTTTTGTGCTCCCAGCATAAATCTGAAAAAGAAAGATGAATTTTTAGAATAGTGACAAAAGATAATCATAAGGAATGAAAAAGTAATTGGCAGAATCAAAGGCCATTACTGTCAGAATTTAAGCCAGTTCCTGACATGAAAATGCTTACAGCTGAATTGAGAAAATGATTTCTATTACAGAGTTAGATAAAGGCCTTAAATGACAAAATGAGTTTATAAGTAAATAACATCAGGAAGAGTCAGAGAAGGGAAAGATAGAGCTGGATGATTCTATTCAATTCAAAAGCATGAAACACCTGAGTGTTAGGTGCTGCCATTAGGTGCTACAGACAAAAAAATAAATAAAATAGTCCCTGCCCTCAAAAAGCTTACATTCTTTGGGAAGAAATAACATGAACACAAATTAGGAAATACAGAATATTAAGAAGTACATTAAAGTAATATTTAGGGGATGAGAACACTGAGGGGAAATCTGCTTAGACTTTCTTTAGAAGGTAGCAATTGAGCTTAGCTTTAAAGGAAGGTAAGAATTGTATGAGGTAGAGGTGAGGAAGAAGTGAATTCCAGACATGGAAGAATAGCCTGTCCATCCATGACCATAGAAATTAGAAATAAAATGTTGGGCTCAGGAAATAGTTAGGAACTATACCAATTTGGTTGGATCATAGAATGCATGGGATGCAGCATGTAGTGAACCTGAAATGTTGGGTTGGGGCCAAAGTGTGAAGGTTTTTAAAAACTAAAAAGAAGACTTGTATTTTGGGGTGGCTAGGTGGCACAGTGAATACAGAACTGGCCCTGGAGTCAGGAGGACCTGAGTTCAAATCTGGCCTCAGACACTTAACACTTACTAACGGTGTGACCTTGGGCAAGTCACTTAAGCCCAATTGCCCTGCCCCCCCCCCAAAAAAAAAGTAAAAAAAAAGAAGAAAGACTTGTATTTTATCCTAGTGATAAGAGGGAGCCACTCAAATGTCTTTCAGAGGGGAGTGATGTGATTAGACTTGAGCTTTAAGATTACCATGTTGGTAATTTTGTAGAAGATGGTTTAGAGATAGTAGAAACTGAAAGATATTGCAGTGGTCCAAGTCAGAGGTGTTGAGGGCCTAAATAGGCCTTCTAAGAGAAGAGAGACTGATGTGACTTATTTCTTTTTTTTTTTTGGAGGGCAAATGGGGTTAAGTAACTTGCCCAACGTCACACGGCTAGGTTTTTGTCTGTGTGTGCATTAAGTGTCTGAGGTCGGATTCAAACTCAGGTCCTTCTGACTCCAGGGCCAATGCTCTACTCACTGCGCCAATTAGCTGCCCCTGATGTGACTTATTTCTAATGAAATATGGAGACTGAAGTGTCAAGATTTAACAACTGATTTGACAAAAGAGTTGAAGAAAGGCTACCTCTGAGATTGGAAAGGGCAGCTGGGTGATACAATAACTGCACCTGACCTGAAATCAGGAAGACATCTTCTGATAAGTTCAAATCTGGCCTCAGACATTACTAGCTGTGTGACCCTGGGTAAGCAACTTGACCCCATCAGTCTCAGTTTCCTCATCTGTAAAATGAGCTGCAGAAGGAAATGGCAAACCACTCCAATATCTTTGCCAAGAAACTCCCAGATGGAGTCATGAAGAGTTGGAGAGGACTGAAATGACTGAACAACAACTGAGACTGTGAACCTAGGAGAGTGGAAAGATGAAAATAGGGAAGTTAGGAAAAGGGGTGGGAGTTCGGAAGAAAAGATACGGAGTTCTCTTTTGGATATGTTGAATATGTGCCACCTATGGTGAATTAAGGATGTCTAGCACATAGTAGGCAGTAAATGTTTTTTAATTGACTGAATGTTGATTGGTAATAGGCAATTGGTAATATAAGACTGGAGTTCAGGAGGAAAAACAGTGCTGAATATGTATACATAAGTCTCATCTGCATAAAGGTGATTGTTGAATATAGGGGAGCTGCTGAGATCACTGAGCGATTATAAAGAGAAATGAAAAATCCAAGAATAGATCCCTAGGTTAGACTCATAAAGAGAGGGAGGGACAAAGATAATGAAGTAGACTGAGAAGGCATAGCCAGGCAGGTAAGGAAAATCGGGAGAAAAGAATGTCATAAAAACTTAGGAAGGAGAGTGTGTCTAAGAAGGAAGGAGGTGGTCAACAGTGTTGAATGCTACAATGCTCAAAAAAAGTAAGAATTGGAAAAGCCCATCAGATTGTCAATTAATAGATCATTGGTAAACTTTGAGAAAGCAGTTTCAGTTGAAAGATTTCAGAACCAGATTGTAAAGAGTTGAGAAGCAAATGTAAAGAGAGAAAATGGCAGGCTTTGGGGCTCTAAAAAGCATAAAGAGAATTGTAGAAAGAATAAAGGACTTTGAGGTAGTGTCACATGAATGTAGCCCAGATATTTAGCCTGAAGAAAAGACATAGTAGTGGGGTGGCTAGGTGGCGCAGTGAATAGAGCACTAGCCCTAGAGTCAAGAGGACCTGAGTTCAAATCCAGCCCCAGATACTTAACACTTACTAGCCATGTGACCTTGGGCAAGTCCCAAATTTGTCCCACCTTACCCCCTCCAAAAAAGCAAAAAAAAAAGCCATTGAAGACATGATACATTATCTTCAAGTTTTTGGAGAACTCTCTTATGGAAGCATGATTGGATTTGTCCTGCCTGGAAGCAGAGGTCAGGACTAGGAACAAAGGGTAGAGTTTGAAATAGGCAGATTTTGCTTAAAGGAAGTGGGGGGGGAATGGCCTAAACAACTAGTACTATCTAAAAATGAAATTGGCTGCCTAGGGAGATAGTGATAGCCCCCTTCATCAACATCTTCAAGCAAAGGTTTGCTACCTGTTGAGGATGCTGCAAAGAAGACTCCTGTATAAGCTGTTGAACTGGGTGATCTTTGTCCCTTGCAAATCTGAGATTCGGTGATTCTGGGAGTAGGTCTTCTGGAGGAGTTGAGATGTGAACTAGATCTTGAAGAATTGAAAAAAAATTGAATAGATGGGAAGGAGTTAAAAAGAGAAATAGGAATGAACAATTCTATTTGGATGGAGCATAGTGAGTAGACTAGCTTTGTTTGGTTCATGGGGTAGTTAGAGATAGGACTAGATAAACTGAAGCTGTATTGTGGAATGGTTTGGGTGCAAGGGGTATGGGAGAGATAATAATTGGATCTAATTTTGAGCAGGGAAGGTGATAAGGATAAAAATATGTTGTTGTTTTTCTGTTAATTAACCCAGTCACCTAAGTATTATTGGAGGAAAGGAGATAGAAAGAGATTTGGAAAAGAAGGAGAATTGTTAGTAGGTCTTTATAGTAAGTAGCACAAACTTCAAGTGATGAGGCAGAGGAGACAAAAGGCAGTGGCAGAGAAATGGAAAAAGAAAGACTCAGAAAAGTAAATGGAATTGTGAGAAATCTCTATAGTAAACTCATTGTTATCAAACCTGAGTAAAGCAATATGGCATTCGGGCTAATAAGGTTACCATATGTGCCACATGTGGCTTACCAGTTTTCAAAGAATTAGAATATAATGAAACACAAAACACTAGAACTGTGCTGAACATAATTTAATAATTAATGATTCAGAAGGCACTCCAGGATCTTGCCTTGGGTCCATTATTATGAACAGCAATTATTCTTACATAGTATATATGCTTAGAAAGGCTGTATTTATTAGTGTTCCAGTTAATAGGATACTGGCTAAACTAACCCTTTTTTGTGTTGTTATATTGAACAATGAGAATACATTTTTATAGAAGAAATATTTAATAGATTCTTCTTGATCAATGATTTAGATATTCAGTTTATTACAACAAACTTTTATTGTTCTCCTGCTATGTGCTAGGCATTTTGCTGGGCCCCAGGATTAAAAAGACAAAAATGAAACAGTATTTTGTATTAGTACATTGTATTAGATGGAAGTGAGATACACACAAATAAACTTAGTAGGAAGTAAATTGACTAGAAAAGAACATTAAAAAGCTGCAAGAACATGAATCACTTCAGAGATCAGGTGCTACCTCCTGAGTCCCTTAATATAACACTTTAAAATCATTTGATTGACATTAAGATTTTGTCAGTGTAAAGCAGGGTATGCAAAGTGTGTTCCATAGAATCAAGAATTCTCTATCATTTTTCTAGGGTACTATAGGGTCCTAGGCTATTTTGCAGATAGAACTAGGCTTTTGGCATTTTTTATCACCTGAATGAGATTATTTCTGAATATAATCTCTTTGTCTTCTTCCACCTCCAAACTTCAATTTCATTCATATCGTATAGTGGATTATTTGTTCCTAAGAGAAATCAAATAACACATGCCAGAAAGTGAATAGTACAATCATTATCACTTATACTGGAAAACAATATTGCTTGGATTGTGAATCTAAGAAGTAGAAATGTAAAAAGAGAAAACAAAATTTTATTATTAGCCTAATAACCTTCTAGAAGCAATATGGCTTAGTAAGCAGGGATGTGACTTTGGAGCCATGGAGACCTGGGTTTGAATCTTAACTCACACATATAGGCTGTGTGATGCTGGGTGGTCATTTAACAGTATTTGCAGCAGCCCACTAAAGACTCTTAAGTTGCATTGAAGGTGCCAGTGTCTATTGGTAGAGTTAATTTCCTCATCTTGGACTTTCTTATAACATGACAGGTCTGGTCCTTATCCCTATAATCTCCATCCCAAAATTGACTAGACTAATAATGTTTATTAATGATAATAAGAGTAATTTTTGTTATTTCAAACTCTTTTGCTTACAAGAAGTATCAATTTTGTGTTATTGCCATTTGCTTCATACATACACATACGTTTATGTATGCATGTATGTGTGTGTGTGTATACATGTATATCCATATAGAGACAACATGGCATAGTAGAGACTATGCCACACCTGGGGTCAGAAAGTCCTGGTTATTTAAATGTGACCTCTAACACTTAACAATTAGCCGTGTGACATATGGAAAAACCACTTAATCTCTCTAAACCTTAGACAACTCTTAAGATTCTGTGTTATAGATGAGTATAGCTAGGTAGTTATAGTCTGGGTAGCTTGAGGGAGTTAACCACTCAGTGTCCTTGATTTATAGATATAAATGCATATGCATGTGCAGACATGTTGGATCAACATGTTGGACTACTTATTAGACAAAGCAAACCACTTTCATTACATATGTCCTCTTCTACACATTTATTTTGTATTAAATATCTAACCTCCTTACTGCCCTATACTTCATCAAACTATGCTAGGCTAATGTTGTAAACTTGCAGACATGTGTGAACAGAGTCTAACTTGGTCTCTTCCCACAAGATTACATCATTTAACCCAGCTCATAAGTTATACTGTATGTCTGCCTATGTCAACAGGAATACTTTAAAGAAGGGGTGCTTAACCTGGGGTCAGTGATTTTTTTTTATACTTTGATAACTATTTTAATACTGTTGGTTTCCTTGAGTGTATTTTATTTTATGCATTAAAAAAAAAAAAACATTCTGAGAAGGGTTCCATAGTAGGCTTTACCAGACTGCCAAAGAGGCCCATGACAGAAAAGTTTAAGAACCCCTGATTGCTGTGTTTTTTTTTAAGTTATCGTTTTTTATCATGAGATCATAGATTTAAAACAAAAGGTACTTTAAAGACCATGTAGTCTAACTTCCTCATTTTACAAATAGTAGCAAGTAGTGGGAAGCAGAGCTCAGATTCCAGCCCAGATCCCCTGACTCTGAACGCAATACTCTTTCCATTGCATCAGGCTGCTTCCTATTTATCAAAGAAGGTATAGCCTTAGTTAAGTCTTTGACATGAAACCTAACTGAACTATTCTTTTGCTGAAGGCCTTGTTGTCAGTGGGGAGTTAGATGGCACAGTGGATTGAGTACAGGCTTGGAATCAGGAAGACTCATCTTCTGGAGTTCAAATCTAGCCTCAGACAGTTACTTACAAGCTATGTGACCTGGGGCAAATCACTTAACCCTATTTGCCTCAGTCTCCTCATTTGTAAAATAAGCTGGAGAAACCATTCTGGTGTCTTTGCCAAGAAAACCTCAAAGAGAGTCAGGAAGAGTTGGATCACCACTGAACAACAACATGTAGTCAGTAGGGCTTGTCCTTGACTTTATATCGATCAAGTCATTCCCTCCTCTCTCTATTACTTATTAGACTGGGATTTAGCAGCATGAAAGCAGCTTTTGCTTCTGCTAAGGTTTATTGTATCAGTCATCTGATGACATTAGCCCAGTAGTCGATTGGAATAATAACAAAACATATTTCTATAGCTTTAAGGTTTACAGTGCCCAATAAAACCTCTAGCTAAGCCAATAGAACACAAGCTCTGGCTAGTCTTTCCGGGGTGGAAAGCTCTAGTAAGGGGCAGGTGGTGGATTGTTCATCTGCCCTCTGATCACCAACCTAACTAAGACTAGAGAGGTTTATCACCAGGTTGGCCGTAGGCTGATGGGATTCTGAGCCATAGCTCAGGAAGATTATCCACTAAGACACAAAAGGGTTGTGATCTCTTTCAACAAAACAGTGTCTCATACTCATAAAATCCACTATCCTGGGAAGAATAAAGAAAGTCATGTATTTCAGTGTGAGGTATGTAGTGGAAGTATAATTATTCTTAATTTGCAGATGAGAGGTGAAGTAACTTGCCATAGATAACTGCCAGTTGAGTATTAGAGCCAGAATCCCATCACAAATGTCCTGACTCCACTCCACAGAGCACCCTTTCATAATGTGTTGCTCACATCTAATAATGGAATAACATAAATAACCAAAACATGTTTTATTAACATTTATTGCCTGAAAATGCAACGTGACCCTAATGTTCACATCTGACTCTTCTTTTTAATTGAGACAAGGGTGTAGGTAATGCAGTAGTTGAAAAGCACTGACTCTGGACTTAGATGTGATTCTAATCCTGCCTCTGGGGTTTTCTACCTGTGCGGGTTTGGGCGTTATTTATCCTCCCTGTGCCTCAGTATCCTCATCCTTTAATGAGGGGGTTAGACCAGATCTCTTCTCAGGTCCTTTCCAGGATCCTTCTAAGACACTGAGGGGTTAACTGACCTACCAGACTCACATCCTTATTAGTAAAGTTGAAAGTCATATTTAAGTGTTCTGATTTCATCCATTCCACAGTCCCTTGGCCATAGGGACCTATTCCATAAAGCACTGGAAAAAGCTGTTAAAATCCATAAAGGGAAGGCACTGTACAGGAAAGAAGGGGGATTTAATCAGGAAAAAGGGGAAGGTAGAAAGGGAGAGGTGGAGGATAGGGTGAGCAAGAAGTGTTGGAAATTAAGAGAACAAAGGGGGTCATGTGACCAGTGAAAACTCTTTAAATCCTATGCCTGTGATACCATAAGTATTACTCTAAAGTAGTCATCACCAGTTTTAAAGGTACGCTGATTTCTAGGTGATTCCAGACACAAGGCAAAGGTGCGGAGGAGGACGTTAAAGCCCACTCTCTATCTTATTCCCCGGAGAAAATACATCAATCTCAGGCGTCGGGGGGCATTCTGACAGTCACAGGATGGGGCTGGGGGCGGGGATCCCGCACTGCATTTGGTCACCCTGCAGTCTCTTCCCTTCACCACTTACCCCGGAATTGCAGAACACTTCCACAGACCTTTTCAACATCAGTTTTGGAGACTGGTTTGTGGTTGATTTTGTTTTGTTTTGTTTTGCTTTTGTTTCCCCTCAAAATTACCCAGACTCCTGAAGGGAATGACACCGCATATCAAGATGCCTCTGTGCATCAGCTGCAGGAGGAGCCCTTTAAGTGTGTGTGTGTGTGTGTGTGTGTGTGTGTGTGTGTGTGTGTGTGTGTGTGTGTGTGTGTGTATTTCGGTCCCTGATTTTGTGTGTATGGATCCGGCTACCTCACACCCGCACTGCACACTGCATGTGGAAGGCAAGCAGCTCCGCCTTTGGTTTTCTGCTTCCTGCTGCTTCAGGGCCACGTGAAGTTTGCAGAGGAGCCGAGCCCAGGGGGCGGCAGCCCAGTGGTGGCCCGGGTGCAGGCGGCGCCCACCTAGTGGGAAAGAGGCGGGGCCGGGATTGACCGGCCGAGAGATTCTCCACCCAACAGCTTCTCCATCATTGTCTGGGGAGGGCAGGGGGGGAGTCTGAGGGTATTCATCAGGGTCCTGACTGACATTCTTCCTCAGTCCGCGTCCCCTCCGCCCAAGTTTAAAAAAATGTAGTTGGAATTAGAGTGAAATCCTAGGGGAGGAGAGGCTAGGCAAAGGGGGAGGGGAGAGAGCCAGAGAATGCACTGTTCGCTGTTCACCTCTCTGGCAGCGAGAGGCAGTGCTGAGCTTGGGCAGAGACCGAGCTAGCGCTGCTGGTTGGGAGGCTGCGTTTTAATTGTGCTCTCATTCACTCACACAGAGAGGGTGCTACTGGGTACGTGTGTGCGCCTGTGTACAAGCCGTGGATATCTCTCTGGAGGTGCAGCGGAGCATTAGGGAAAGGGAACAGAGCGGGGGAGAGGCAGACAGACGAGAACGGACTTTCAGAACGGGAGAGAGAAGAAAATCTGCACTTTGGGGGTCTGTCTTTGGGCTATTTCCTGGTCTCACAGAAAGAGGCAGTGCTGAGTTAGGAGGAAGGCAGAAATAGACCTTTACAGGGAAATATAGGGAGTGTGTCTGGGTGTATGTGTGTGTGCGGTGGAGAGGGAAGAGAGAGGGAGAGAGCGCAGCATTAGGCTTTTTTCCAGAAGGGCCGCCCCCCCCCCCTTCATTGTATGCTATTTATAGCCCTGCTGCAGATTTTTTTTCTCCCTTAAAAACATCCCTCTTCGTGGATCTTCCTTGCATTTCTTTTTTTCATTTGGGGGGGGTTGGGTGGGGGGTGGGTGAGGGAAAAACCTGCTTTGGATCGGGAAGCACCGAGAGACCATCTTAGCAGCAGGGAAGAGAGAAGCCGTCGCAGGGAATCTATAAATACCTATAAATCACTATTGCTTTTTATATAAATACATAACTGTATCTGACTGACATCCAACCCAGCGGGCAGACATGGGGTGTTTGGGCAACAGCAAGACGGAAGATCAGCGCCTCGACGAAAAAGAGCGACGAGAGGCCAACAAAAAAATAGAGAAGCAGTTGCAGAAAGAGAGACTTGCTTATAAAGCGACTCACCGTTTGCTTTTACTGGGTAAGGCGGGAGGGGGATGCAACTGCCTGAGCTTCCCACGGCTGGAAATGTAGGGAAGCAATAAGCTCACAGGGAAATTGGATGCGAATGGGGGAGGGCAGTGAAGGTGGGGGTCTGTTTCATGGAAACATGGACTGATTTTGTTTGGTAATTAAGGTATCTGTGAGCTTGAAAGATAGTAGGGCACCTCTGGAATGATCTGTAATCCTTCTGTAATTAATATATGTATGTATGTATATGTGTATATATGCGTATGTGCATGTATTGGTGTAGAATGCGAATTTTGTTTTGCTTGGAGAAATGTCAGTGATATAAAGACGCATATTGCAATACAATTTTTTTTTCTTGGCAGGGGCTGGTGAGTCAGGAAAAAGCACTATTGTCAAACAAATGAGGATCCTGCACGTCAATGGATTTAATCCAGAGTAAGAAGTGGTCATAGTTTTGTTATTTATTTATTTGTTTTACTTCAGAGCTGCATGCCCATTGTGACATTCTTGCATCCTGCTCAGAACTGTTTTTCCCATATAGATAAGTTTGTGGTGTGGCCCAGGCATTTTTTTAAGTAAGAAAAAATTTGTGGTCCCATTTTTCCCCTTACATTCCCCCTACTGTATCTTATATTGTTGCTACTGCAGTGGCTTCACAGGCCCCTATGTAGCAACAACATGGCGACTACTTTTTAACATAGCAAATTACTAAATATTCACTGTTTATGTTTTTGTGATATAAAGATGCAGATGAGTATCAAGGCATATATGACTGGACAGAATAAATTTGTTTTTCCTCTAGTGTTCAAAAGGAAGCATTCAACAGAATGCAATTGATTATCATGTAGCCTTGGGCTGTAGAATGTCAGTCTTGAGGACGATTTCCCAAATTTCTATTAATCATTAAAAATCTTAATCATTAGATCATTATCTTTCAGCTACCATGAACTTCAGCTTATTGACATAATTACAAGCATATGCTGGGTGTGTATAGATTTATGATAGTAAATATGCTATATATACATACAGGTTGCCATATATTAGAGAGAGAACACATGTTTTGGACAGGTGTTTATGCATATATATGTAGAAGTCTGTGTGCTTAATGTTTGTAGCTATAATTATACTGAGTTAAATTTAGATATATGTTCAGGGTACTACTTATGACTAGACATATGCAGATATACACACACACACATATATATATATGTATATATATATATATGTATATATATATATATATATATACACACACACACATATTAAAGAAATAATCAGCATACACAGGGAATAAGGGAAGGAGTGTTATTCATTCCCCCCAAAAAGCTTCTCAGTTAATTGCCTTGGTGGACTTATCTGACATAATTAAAAGCAGCGGTTGCTGCACTTGATACCTGCTGCAGAGACTAGGCAGTGAATAAATGTTGAAGGTTTGAATGCCAAAGAAATAGCTGAAGATTTTTAAATCCTCCTTAGTTGATGGGAGTGATGAATTAAATTGTTAATAATTCTGTTTTAATACAGAGAAAAGAAACAGAAAATACTGGACATCCGGAAAAACGTTAAAGATGCCATTGTGGTAAGAATACATTTTAATTTTATTTTGTTTAATGTCTGCTTTTTGGAGAATACAAAATATTTTGCTTTCTATGATAATATAGATCAAAGTCTTATCTTATTGTCATATTGGATGATTATATTTTTACCCTCTATGTTACATTTATCCAGGCTAATATTTGGTTTTTTTCCCTCTTTTTTCCAATTCTAGACAATAGTTTCAGCAATGAGCACTTTAATACCCCCAGTTCCGTTGGCCAACCCAGACAACCAATTTCGATCAGACTATATCAAGAGCATAGCCCCTCTTTCTGACTTTGACTATTCACAGGTAAGTCTTGGGTTAAATACCTCAGAGAATTGTATTTTTAACTGATATGACAAAATTGTTTTTAATGAGAGGACTCAAATAAAGGTTGTTGAAGTGCTCTGTTGAGGAAGCTTACTGCAGAGAGTTTGTACCTATTTCAGTAAAGTCAGTTAAACTTTTTAATTTAGGAAACTTTTGGTGTCCTTTGAATGTATGTAAACATTTCAGCAGGAGTTTGAGGTTTTTCTTAGATCAGTGTCAAGTATATTTCTATTTTCAGAGAGTCTAGTTCTGAAAGAATACTTTTATAGAACTTTAGAATTGTTTCTCTACAAGGAGATAGCACACAATAAATAATGACTAAATACTTATCTTAAAATTTTAAGAAATGACAATGTCTTATCAGGCATTCATTTTCATAATAAAATGTTGGGAAAAAAGATAAGCAGGTGAGATGTTTTCTGTACTGCATAGTATTTACAACAGTGAAAATAACAGTCTAGTTCATTTTTAATACTCATATCCATCATTTCAGATGGGGGTAATATGAAGTGTATTCTGGCTAGAATTATAGTTGATTTTTGACTGTTTTAGTAAAGCATTATTCTAGTTTGGTTCATGGCCTGTATTATTTAGGGAAACTTTAGTATCTGTCATTTTGATGGCAGTTAAATGCTTACAGAGACAAGTTCAAAAGTTTCTTTTTGTATGATTTAACATTAACTTGTATTGGTGTTGGTATTTGAGAGTCTGAAAGAATGTATTTTTAAAGGAAATTGATATTAAGCCTAAACTTCTTCCTGTGACACTTTTTTGACATTCACTAAATAATTCTGAGTATTACAAGTTTTTATCATTACAAGATCACTTTTTTATTGGGTAGTATGTTCTGGTGTTTTCAACTAGTGTAACGCAGTAAGGGATAGAAGTTGCCTTGATTTTTATTTCATGACTCATATTTCCTAATGTGGTTTGGCTTCTGATAAATCTTCCACTTTGAATGTTCAAGATAAAATAATTCAAGCATCTTATGGATCTGGAATTTAACATAGAACTAGGTTGTACAGAAAGCTGTGATTGCAGAATACACCCACATACACTTTCTAATTGCTCACTTGGTGGTTAAGTTATCTAAAATGACAGAGTACTTTGAAAAAAAAAACAATTTAAATAGTCTTGATTTTGAGATATGAAATTTAACAGATGAACTTAGTAGCTTTGCTTCTATCTGAACAGATGACATTGTCGTGTAAGTTGGTATAAGATCAATAAAGAATATTTTATGGGTAATTCTTAACAAGTATAAAGATAATTATGTATTTTGAACAAGAAAATGAAATGACATATGGCATTTTCTGGGTACTTTACCATGCCTTGTTTTCATGAGTTCAGAAACAGATGAAGATAGCCCTGTATTCATAGACATGCAAATCCAAAATTGAGAGTGACAGAGAATTCTGAAGTGTTTGTATTCTAATAAATCTAGTGCACCTAATTTAGTATAGCCTTAACCTGAAATTGTCTTTTTTTTTAAGAAAAAATAAACTGCTCGATAAATTGCACGTTTCCAGTGGATAAAGCTATATTTTTATAGAGATATCAAGGTTATTTAAATATGATATTTAGAAGTAATAAAAAAAGAAAAGAAATCAGGAATCAATGCAGCTGACTTGAAAATTTTTAGTTCCCTTTGGAAGTGTGATAGACCTGCCCTTGTCTTATGACCAAGTCAGGGGAGAATGTATACCTATGTTTAATTAATAATGTGAGTTGGATTATGTAATCCAGGAAAATAACATTAAAGTACATGGTATGTCCATTAAAAATATATATATATATATATATATATATATATATATATATATACATACATTTTTTTTCCTCATTTAATCTGTGTGGTGAATTTTTAAAGTGAATTTATCACTGGTCCCCTCAAACACTGGTGTTGGTAATATTGAGTTGGGTAACTCCAGAATTTGTTTGATAAGCTTCTTTGAAAGTGGTATGAAAGCTAGGGATTTGTTTTATAATAATATTTGATTGTTTTGGAGGACAATTTTTTAAAATACAAATTTGTTGTTAGTAGCAGGAAAGTTAATTGCATGTGCCTAAATCTAGTATTTGCATCCTGTCTAGAATTATTGGTTGTTAAGTGATTTATAGTGGTTGAAGTAGTATATAACTTATGAAATAATAATTTGAGACCAGAGGTAGTTCACCATTGCAATAAAACTTTATTAAGTTTTTTTGTATATTGTCTGGTAAAGTTAAGTCATTTTGCAAAACCAAAAAAACTGCATTCATAGTTTTTATACCTTACATTTAGTTTAAACCGTAGTTTAGTATCTTACATTTGTATAAAGCTTTCTAATTTTTCCAAGCATTTTCACACATAAGGATCAAATGTAACATTATAACAGCTCTCTGAGATAGGCCTGGCAGTAATTACCTCATTTTGTGGTTGAGGAAACAGATTTTATGTTAAGTGACATACCCAAGGTGATACAACTAAAATCCAAGTCTTATGAATCTGAGTCTAGTGTTTTGTTGTTGGGTTTTTTTTTCCCCACCACTGGTCTTGATTTAAAATTCTATGCTATAAAATTGTACTTCTTTTCTCAAAAATATTTAACAAGGTTAGTTTTTAAAAGATGAATGTTACATCTATATTTGAGATTATGTGGGAACAACATAGTGAGTGACTTGTTTTGCAGCCTACCACTGTCTCATTTTAATTTAAATTTTATTTTGTAAATTTAATTTTTAAGAATCAATTGATTTTCAGCCTAACTTAGGGTTGGATCTTACTGTTCAGTAAGGTGTAACCTTTATAAATGTTGAATGTATTGTTATTATGTGAAGACTTTATTTTTAAATAAGTCAAGGCAAGTTGTTTTATTTTAAGTAGGTATAATTTTCACTTTGATGTCATACTGACATAGTTGTGTCATTATTTTTGTGGTTGGCAAAGATATTTACATGCCAAAATTCACATAGTATAATAAAAATTCAGGGTTAAATGGATTGTTAAAGTCTATCTAATTCAGCCATTTCATTTTGTAAACAAGGAAACTGAGGCACAAAGAAGCCAGGTATTCATCCCCAAGGATATCAGCCAGTTAATTTCAGAGCCAGATGTAGAACCCAGGTCTCCTGACTCCCAGTTCAATGCTATTTTTCTAAGATGTTTGTTCAAATTTTGATTGAAATTTGAAAATTTTGACAGGCATTAATTGTGTTTTAAACCTTTGTGAAGAAAAATGAAAAGACTGAGGCACGTTATTACCTAAACATAGTTTTGAATAAAATATCAAAATGATTTGACCTCAGAAACTTGACATGTGTACTTTTTTCATCTTTTAATGTCTTGAAAAACATTATGGTTAAAAGGACAGCCTTGTGATCCTTGAGTTCAAGATCTATTTCTAACATATACTAAGTGTGTGAAATGGACATGTCACTTAGTTTTTTCAGTACCCATTTGAGTCTTTAAAATTGTAAGTTATGACTTACAATTATTACTTATGAGTTTCTTATCTACGTGACTAAAGGAAATTTCTACTCTTGAAGTTCCCCACACTAATAAAATCACAGATTCAGATCTATTGGTTCCCTCAACACCTCCCCTCCCCCCCCCCCCCCAAAAAATCTTAAGTTGATTTTCAGTGTTTATTGTTATAACAACTTTGGTTTTAAGGGCAATAGAACAATTAATTAACATTGTAGTATATAGCACATGTCAAAGAAAGTAGTTAATTACTATTAAAAGACAGAACCAGAGATACACAGATATAGATATCTACATAGATGTAGATATCTTTAAGTATATGAAGTGATCCAGAGATAATACAGATACAATATTTAAATTTATTTTCTTTCTTGGGTTGCCTAAAATTTCTTCAAATAAACTGGGTTCTTGATTTTCCTTTCTGTGAACTTCATAAATTTCCACATGGGTAAATATTCAGTAATTTAGTCGTAGTAAATGAAAGCATAACAGAATACAAATACAGAGAAACTTAAAAATCCTTGTTCTGGAAGATTTTTAAAAATTTTTTTAATTTGGACTACATAATAAATATAACTTATCTTTAAAAAATTATACATATTTTTTTTTTAGATTTTTCTTTTTTCTTTTTGGAGGGCAATTGGGGTTAAGTGACTTGCCCAAGGTCACATGGCTAGTTTTGTGATAAGTTCTGAGGCTGAGTTTGAACTCAGGTCCTCCTGACTCCAGGGCCAGTGCTCAATTCACTGTGTCACCTAGCCACCCCAAAATAATACTAGAGTGCTTTGCTGGTTCCTTCTCCAGTGTCTGAGGTCAGATTTTAACGCAGCAAGAGGAGTCTCCCTGATTTGGCATTCTAGACACTACACTACCTAGCTTCAGGGTTATACGTATTTTCTATACATGTTTAAATAGCAACATAAATTTTTATTTTTCATGTTTATATAGTCTGATTTAAAAGGCAGCTACATTTTAACTAGAATATTTTCAGGGATTTAATATTTTATCTGCAATTTTTAAGATATCCTATTGTTACTCTTTAATACAATATAAAAACAGCATCACTTCTTATATGTTAGAAAATATTCAAATGCTTCTGAAGATCATAGATATATTTAAAATGACAGCAACCCAAAAGTTGTATGATATTCAATACAGTTTGAAACTTTTTTAGAAGTTAGAATTAAGTTTTAAATGAGTGTTGTAATAATAATAACATTTATTTTAGATAGGATTTTTTTTTTAAAGCAATTGGGGTTAAGTAACTTGCTCAAGGTTACACGGCTAGTCATTATTTATGCGTGGGTGCTCATTTTCTGAGGCCAGATCTGATCTCGGGTCATCCCAACTCCGAGGCCGGCGCTCTTACTCACTGCACCACCTAGCCGCCCCTTTAGGGCAATTGGGGTTAAGTAACTTGCCCAAGGTTACAGGGCTAGGTTTTTGTTTGTGTGGATTAAGTGTCTGAGGCCAGATCCGAACTCAGGTCCTTCTGACTCCAGGGCCGGCGCTCTATTCACTGCGCCACCTAGCCGCCCCTTTAGATAGGATTTTTAACTAAAACGTCCTATGAATAGGAAATGAACATGCACTCCAATTTCAGGTGACACCAAATTGCCAAGAAGACAGTTTTACTTTTGGTACCCAACAATAACAACAAATTGATAATAATATTTCATGACTGTATCAATGCCAAATTAGCTTCAAGTACAATTGGAAAAGTGTGATTCTTACCATATTTCCAAGTTAAGGGATTATAAATGAGAATAGCAAACATTGTATTCCATTTTTTGCATTTAAATTTCCATTTTTGGTTCCTTAAGTTGTGGATTTAAATATATATATCCACCTACCCACACATAGATAAATAAATATATTGAAGGTCTCGCCTTATAAAAGATCTGCCAATAATCATACATCATTGATGTTTGTATCTATGTGTTACAGAAATAATGTGTGAATTAAGGAAAGGATTTTATTGCTGTTAGCTATTTTAAACTATATAAACACAGAGATATTTGATTTTTCATCCTCTGTTCTTTTCTGCCTTCTTGACAAAGGAGGTATAGTTGTTAATGCAGAAAATTAGTCATTTTTGGAGAAGTGTCAAAGAAGAATTGGCAAATGTATAGCCTGCCTCTACTTCCTTTTACCCTCACTTCACATGCTGGAAAATCACTATTTTGGTTTTTGTCTTTCAGTCTCCTGCACAAAGTACAGTGCATATTGTTGCTAAATACATTTTTGCTTAATTTAATTTCCTGTTTAAAAAGAAAGTTGGCAGTTTATTTGTTATGTAGAGATATAGGTCCTTACATTAGTTTTATTAACAGGTGTAACAGAAGAATGAGAGAAATAATCAAGCAGTAAGCAAGTATATAATAGAACAAAATATGTTTTTTGTCCAAACAGCATTTGTTTTGAGGCCATGGTTGACAGTGGAGTAATATTGCTTCTTCTAGTTGTATATTCATCTATACAGATATGGCACAATATATATTTGCTATTATAAAGTGCCAAGTAAGGGGTGAAAGTAAGTATTTTTTCTATTCCTAATGGTGTCCTCTGCTATAATGCCCTCTGAATATTTTAGATCTGGAAGGGACCTTAGAAACTACTTGTTCCATTGATGTAACAGGTGACTAAACTGAGGCCAGAATGGTTAAAAGGCTTGTTCAAGAAACAAGTAGTTTTGCAAAGCTGGTCTTCTGATTCCAAATCTATCACTCTTTCTGCTATATCATGTTCCACCTCTTGGATTTTTTGTTGTTGTTTGTTTTATTTTATTTTTTTTTAAGCAATTGGGGTTAAGTAACTTGCTAAGGTTACACGGCTAGTCATTATTTATGTGTGGGTGCTCATTTTCTGAGGCCGGTTTCGATCTCGGGTCATCCCAACTCCGAGGCCGGCGCTCTTACTCACTGCGCCACCTAGCCGCCCCTGTTTGTT
This sequence comes from Gymnobelideus leadbeateri, assembly GCA_011680675.1. Taxonomy (NCBI): domain Eukaryota; kingdom Metazoa; phylum Chordata; class Mammalia; order Diprotodontia; family Petauridae; genus Gymnobelideus; species Gymnobelideus leadbeateri. The sequence goes on from WOXC01004112.1 coordinate 114,622, forward strand.
TTATTTTAATAAGACAAGTTGTATAGCATTAAGTTAGCAATTAAAACAGGATGGCTTAGTTTCTTTGTCATAACCTAAACCAAATATATTGAAATATTCAGCCATAATGACTTGGGAACAATGACTTTTACCTCCTTATTTTTCATCTAGCATTTCCTTCCTTAAGTTACAATAATGAAGCTTTAAAATTTAATTTTTCTTATTTGATGCAAAACGTGTCAGTTTTACTCCATTTTAAAAAAATCGTCATTTCTCCTTTTCATGATGAGAATACTATCTTGAATTATATTGGAATTTCTTTATTTAAAATTAGTGCTTATATAAGTTTAGTGGTCACACAAAATAGCAGCTAAAAGAATATAACTTTAAAAAATAGCATGGAGAAAAACTTTCCCAGGAGTTTGTGCTTGAGCTTACTTTGACCTAAAATATGCTACTCTTGTGAAGGAAATAGTTGTGGGATACCAAATATAACCACCACTCTATTGGTAGAACAACTAACCCAATAGTCATTATACTTAAAGGAAATACAGACAGTACACTATTTAGTGCCAACCATAATTCTTAAAGTAATTATCAATGAAGTTAGAGAAACAGAAGGAAGAAGTAAAAGCTGTATTGGAAATATTGAGGGGAGATGGAAACAATTCCTCACACAATTATAAGACCATTAATAAAAACTATGTATAAATATAGACAGCACTTTGTAATACCTGTAGGTGAAATGTAGGGCTGTAATTTTCCTCTACCGGTACTTTTGGTGATCTGGTAGATGGGGCCTTTTAGTATTGGCATCCTAAGGGGCTTTATTAATAAAACTTTTGTGATGTACTAAATATAGGCATAATCTTTATTTCATATTGTCTAGAAAGGAAAACAGACATTCAGATTTAACAGGAATTTGGTATGCCAAGTTACTTGCAGGAAGTTTTTGAAAATAAAAGTCAATTGGTCATATTTTAAATATGATGATCAGTATCTTTTTCTCATCATTTTTCTTTTCTGTATTTTTTTCCAAGCCTTTGACCTGCTCTGTGCTTAAGAAATAATTCCTCAGTATACACATGCAGGAAAATTTTGGAAGATAGTTTTATATTTGTGCTTTAGACGACTCCTCTCAAAAAAGAAAATTAAAATGTTCATCATAGTTATAATATTTTTAGGAGAAAATCACTAAACATTTAGTACTCTGTACTGTACTAGTTTATAAATATGTCTACTGTTATTGTAGTGTTAAAGGAAGCTTGGTGGGGAATTTTGGTACTTGTTGACAGAGTATTATTTCATCTACAGTATATATATATATATATATATATATATATATATATATATATATCCTAGCTTAATTCACTTGAGAAAAAAATAAAAATTAGTGCAAATGTTTTAAAATTTTAATAGATTAAGATACTCTATAGAACATATAATATTCCTGAAGGGTTCAGTATTTGTCTTATATTTTTAAAATTATTCTGGTTGTGACACTGTCACCATGGACAAAAATTCACCTCTCTATGACCTCAACAAATGTTGTAAGAAAAGTATTTTGTAAACTTTAAAGCACTATATAAATAAGATTATTGTTAGTGTTTTTATTAGTTTTATACATAAGTATTAAAGATTAACTCATTTATCGAGATGATAATTTTCCAGTTTGTAGGTTATCCATTATATGAAACTTAGCTCAACAAATTTTGTTCATGGCTCACATTACTGGATGGTAAAGTCCTTTGATCCCAGAACATAGGTTGTTTACTGCTCTCTCTTTCCTCCTACATGTAAAGTGCAAAAGGTCACTTAATATCAGACAAAGGCCTCATGTCTTCAGAGAGAGGATAGAGTTGTCTCAGGAAGCTTGTCTGTATTGCTGAATAATAGAAGTAAAAATCTTTTAAAAGGTTTAAAGTTATAAGTGACTATAAGATGTTAGCCCAATTATTATAAATCACTGACAATTGTCTCTGTATACATTTGGCCTTTTTTCATAAGCATTATGACAATAAAAAAGGAAATTCAAGTGATTTTTATATTGATGATCAAAATTATATTTGTCCTCTTAAAAGCAAAAGGAAAGAAAAATACCCCTTCTTCCTAAAAGGTAGTGCCTACTTAGTAAGTATAAATTATAATTTGTTTTTAGTTAAGGAATGTGGAATTCCTGACACAACTGATACCTTGTATTTATTTAGTGGGTGGACATGTTAACTAATGTCTGAAAACTAGTTAATACAAATATTTACAAATTAATGTTGTCTTTAATCAAAAATGAATAAGTATCCAAAAATAATAAAGAATTTGTTATTAATGCTTACCAAACTCCTGCCCCACAACAATGTTAAATTCTTGGATACATACTAAAATTATCTAGTGAATATTGTTGATTTTAAATTAGCTGGGGTAAAGGAGCTTGGCTTTACAGCTGGTTAACAGTTTAAATTCTAATTCATATATATGTGTATGTATATATATATATGTGTATATATATATATATACATATATATATATATATATCGAGTAGGAAATTGGATTAATTTTCAAGTGCACGGTGCCTATTGCCAAGAACAGTAAACATTAATGAATAGGGATGTTTATCTATCTATTAGGAAGGGTCTTTTATTTGCTTAAACAAAGTCTGCCTTGAGGACAAATGCTCAGATCTTGCCTGTGAAGCACAGAAGGGAACTTCAGATATACTTGTAGGTAAATTAAAACTGTTTTTAAAAAAATCTTGGTTACTAATATTTTTGAGGAACAACATCTTATTTAAACAAACGATTAACCTTGACAATGGAAATGTAAACAGAACCCTAATAAAGGAAATAACTAGTCTTTCCTGTTGAGATTTAACAGGTATTTGGTCCTTAGTCAAAACTGGCATGAACTCTGTGTAGTTGAAAAAAGAGACAAAAAGGTGAAGGTCACGTTTTAGATGTTGATTATGTGAGTTATCTCTTTTGTCATGAAATTTAACTGGAGTTTCATGCCACTTGAAATAGAAGCTAAAGTAAATGGAAACTCCTTTTACTGGCAATAACTCTTCTCTCTTTAAATTTGATGACCTTATCCTAAGAATCGAGATTCCTCAGTTTTACGTTCCTCAGAATATGCTGATACAACTTTTATATGATTATACATTCATTTTTTTTTTAAATCTAAGGGGAGGGGTGTTTAAATGAAACATTATAGGACTGATTAAAACCTTTGAGAAAAAAACTCAGATTTTCAACATTAAAATAATAGTGCCAATTAACTTTAAAAAGGGGAAAGCCACCCAAAATAATGAACACAGGCAAAATGATGCAACTAGATTATTTTTTGAGTGATTTTAAGGCTGAAATTCAGTTTTACATCAGTCACATGGCTTATATGGTGGAGAGGTAACACTGTTTTCCAGTTAAATGAGGCTTTGGCCATTTATGCAATAAAATTTGACAGAGAAAGTATTCCTTAGCATAGGATGAGGAGACTTGCTTGCCTGTTGGAGCTCTTTCACCCGTTCATGATTGTATTGGTTGATTTCTCAATTATGTATTTTTAGAAGTACTACACTTTGCCAACCACAAATCTTCAGTCTAGTAACCAAACCAACAACCCACAAAGTCAACACACTTTGAAAGAGGCCTCATAAAAGTACAAAGTGAAGGTTGTTTCTGATGACTTTAGCTAAAACGGAATAAACCCAGAGGGAAAAATAAAGTATCTTCCCCAAACTTTACACAAATAGCATGAAACTTAAGCACTCCATAAGAAATATAAAGTATTTGAGGTATAAGTTTTTGTTGTAAGTGTAAGAAGCTAGAGATGACTCAGAAAAAAAAATGGAAAATAGGTTAAAGAAATCAGCAATGAAAAATGTAAATCTTTCTTTGTCCCTGTTTCTCCCAACATAGCAAATCTAGTTTTATTCCATGCTGACGTAGAACTTGAGAAAGGTTTCAGAAAATTTTTTGGAAATGACTGTGAACGTAGATTGAATATAACTCTTCTTTGTTAATTTAACCTGTAGCTCTAGCAGATTACGCAGTGGTGGGTAGTTTCTCCATTTGTAGGGCATAGGTTTTAGAGATGTTCACGTCCACTCACATTTGTGGATTCATTTTTATGCCAAGGCTTTTCTTTGCTGTTTAAATTCTTATTATTTTATCTCGGTGTGTCAGATATTTTTTAGCTATAAATTTCCCCTTAGAATATTTTTGTTTTTTGGTGTTTTTTTTTGAGATTGGGTCTCTCTTTCTTTCCCAGGATGGGAATACAATAGTTACTCACTTGGACCTGATCCCCATAACAACTGGCATCAAAATTTTAACCTGGTCTGTTTTTTTCTGATCTGGCTCTAAAGTAGTTTACTCTGCTTTAGGCAACTTAGTTGGCCATCAGTTCGCAAGGATTCATCCTATTGGTGCAAAACTTAATGTGAACACCCCATCAGCTTTAGCTCTGCTGCAGCTCACAGCTTCCAAAATTAGATCTGGAAAAACTTTCCTTTTAACAAAGAATATGTGCACTGACTTTTTTTTGTTGCATTTTAAGCTGACACAGCAGCCAGGAAGTCATATCAGGAATCAAGATGCAAATGAGCATATGTTAGAGTATACCAGTAATCCTAAATCTGTAAATCCAGAAGTTTTCCTCTTAGAATCATAAAATCTCAAAGTGCAAAGGCACTTCAGAGGTCAAATCTACCTACCTACCTACACCACCAAAGCGTGAAGCCTATCCACAGCATGTCCTATGAGTGGGCATTTGAACTCTCCTAGATAGAGGGCAGGGGACTCTCTGCCCAGCCACCCCACTTGAGAAAGACCCATTCCATTTTTGGATAGCTTTAATTGTTAGCAGTCTTTTTTAATTTTTATTCCAGACCTTCCTCCCGGTAACTTCCATTTATTAGTTCTAGATTTGCCTTCTGGAGTCAGCAGATTTAAGTTATCACCCATTTGTACATGATTTATGTCCATGATGATGAATCCATGAATTATCGGAGTTGATAACTCCTAGCATTAGTGAAGATTACAACTTATCCATGTCTTCCCATCCTATGTGAATCTTGTTCATGCCTTCACATAAATCATCTACAGATGACATATTTGACACATTGGAAACCTTCCTTTGGCTCTTCTAGTATTCCATCAATACCAGTACAACACTTGACTTAACCTATGTTTGCTTTTTTAAGCCTTTGCTCCTCCATGCCCCAAATTCCCATTTCTTCAACTAAAATTGGTCATGATTTAAGCCTCTACATCACCTTGGTTTACCTTCCTTTCTATATACATTCCAGTTTGAACTCTGTACAAATCATATTGTGTAACATTCGGGAGATGATATAAACCTTGGAAGAGTTCTCATCTTTATGAAATTAATAGTCTAATAGTGGAATATGACACAGTGGGATTAAACAGTGCCCTCCTTCATGGCTGAGAATTGAAAGCAAACAATTGGCATAATCCAGATTTTATTTTTTAGATCATATGTGTGCTTTCCGTTTGTTTAGGAAACTCACACTGGGCAAACTCTATGGTTTTTTTCCCAGTCATTTCAGTTCTGTCCAGCTGTTTGTGACCCCATTTGGGGTTTTCTTGTAAAAGATGCTGGATTGGTTTGCCATTTCTTTCTCCAGCTCATTTTAGAGATGAAGAACAAGCAAACTAGGTTAAATGACTTGCCTAGGGTCACATAGCTAGTAAGTGTACAAAGTCAAATTTGAACTCGGAGCTTCCTGACTCTAGGCCTGGCATTCTATCCACTTCACCCCCAACTGCCCTATTTATAGACATCTGCTATGCGACTCACTGTCAGAGAATAGCCAGTTTAGTTGATCATTACTTGCTTACGTGTTCATGGACGTTCTGTGCAGATAAACCGTATGGGGAATCTCTACTGAGGCAAATAATATAATGACAAAATAGAAGTAGATCTCAGCACTGTGCTGTAATTACTATACCTTGAAGCTACTTTGTTCTTGCATGCTAAATAATTCAAATGTCTTTCAAGTGTACTACATTACTTTATATACCTTGTCTTTTCGGTCACTTCCCTCACTGTACACTAGCAATTTACTTTAATCATGATGCCACTAAATACCCTTGTGGAATTTTAATCAACTGTCCCTTTCCTAGCTGATCACATTCAGAAAGTAATGCTACTGCTGACAATTAAAATTATATTAATAGCAATAGCTAATACTTATATGGTACTTTAACCTTTGCAAAAGTGCTTTACTTATATCATTTTATCCTTAAAACAACCCCACTGTGAGGTATATAAGGGAGGAAACTAAAGCTATGGAGGAATCTTTCCTATGGTGACATAATGAATAATAAAAAAATTGACAAGATAAGTGGGAATACCAAGTGTCATGGGGGAAAATTGTTAACCAAGGGAGATTTCTTCTTGGAAGAGATAGTTGTTTGAATCAGAGGATGTCAGTTTTAATTAAGTGCAGGGGTGAGAGGGAAGAGATTCTAGGCATTGGGAATAGCATGAAAAAAAGATATGGAGAAGGGAAACCATAGTCATATATTGAGTGATAGCAAGTGGTCAAGTTTAATTGGGTTACTGAGCATATGGGGGTGTACAATGGGAGATAATCCAGAAAAGAATGGCACTGATTGTATCATTCCTAAAATGTGGCTCCTAAAGCATTATTCGAAATGTGGCCTGAAAAAACAGATTACTACAGGGCTATCACCCTATCTTCTTCTTGTATTGAATGTTATGCTTCTGTTATTATAGGTCATAATATCATTAGCTTTTTTGTATGCCTCATTAAGTGGATGATTTACTGAGTTTAAAGTCACTTAAATTCTTAGATCTTTCCCTCATTTATTTTCCTAGCCTGTACTATTTATACAGGTGGGTTTTTTTAGTCTTATGTAGAGGAATATACATTTATCCCTGTTAAGCAGTTGGTTTCAAATACATCAATCTTTCGTTTGTCAGGGGTCTTTAGGGCATTATACAGAAATGAAATCTGTAGACAAAGTTACTATATTTAAATACCAAAGTTTTACATTTTTAATTGTTAATGGAAATCTCTCTTAATATGACATCCTTTCCTTAATCACTGTGTATCCCCTTTAATTAGTCAATCAGTTAATATTTTAGAAATTTAGGGAAAAGACAGTCCCTGCCCTCTAAGAGCTCACAACATAATGGGAGAGACAATAAACAAACAAAAATATATAAACGAGCTATATGCAGGATAAATAGGTAATAAATAACAGAGGGAAGGAACTAGATTTAAGAAGAGCTGGTAACAACTTCCTGTAGAAGATGGGATTTTAGTTAGGATGTCTGAAAGCCAGTAGGCAGAGACAAAAGGAGAGCATTCCAGGCATGGGGGACAGCCAGAGAAAATGACTTGAATAAGAACTCCAAGAGATGGAGTGTCTTATTCATGGAACAACCAGAAGACCTCTGCCACTGGCTTGAAGAGTACAGGGTGAGGAGTGAGGTGTAAGAATACTGGACAGGTAGTAGGGGACTAGGTTTTGACATTCTTTGATCTCCAAGCAAAGGATTTTGTATTTGATCTTAAAAGCAACAGGAAGGCCTGGAGGTGATTGAGTAAGGGGTTATACATTTGGTAACTGTGCTTGAGGGAATTCGCTTTGGTGGCTGATTGGAGGATGGATTGGAATGTGGAGAGACTTGAAGCAGGCAAATCCACCTGTGGCCTATTATGATAGTCCAGGCATGAGGTGATAAGGGCCTGTACCATTGATAACAGTGTCAGAGGAAAGAAGGAGATGTATTCAAGACATGTTACAAAGGTAAAATAGACAGATTGTGGCAACAAACCGAATATGGCAGGGGGATGAGAGAGAGAGGAGTCAAGGGTAGCAACTAGAATTGGAAATTGGGAGACTGGGAGGAGAGTGTTGCCCTCTATAGTACTGAGGCAGGTAGGAAAGGGCTGTGGTTTAGAGAAAGGATAATCACTTCAGTTTTGGACCTGTTGAGTTTCAATTATCTTCTGAACATCTACTTTGAAATGCCTGAAAGGCAACTGGAGATGCAAAATTGGTCAGCAGAGAGTTTAGAGCAGAAGTAGTAGTTTTGAAAATCATCAGCATAGAGATGGTAATTGAAATCATGGGAACTTCTTTATAGTTTGTACATTAGAGAATTGACCATAGCACTAAGAGATTATGTGACTTGTCAAGGTGAAAGAGCCAGTTTGGGACTTCAGTCTAAATCTTCTTGGCTCTAAGGTCAGCTCACTATCCACTTTGCAACATTACCTCCATATTCATAATTGTGTTTTGTTTTGTTTTTTCCCTTCAGTTTGTTGAATGGATTGGGGAAACCCTATAAGCAAACTTGCCAGAATTGCATGCAAAGTAAAAATTGTTCAAGTGGAGGGCCTTAGGAACTCTCCAATTAATAAAGCATGTGAACTTTTAAGTCAGTGGACTTTGTACCATCTTCTCAGAGGTAAAGTAAAAAAATAGCTATTAGTTAATTTTTTGATGTCTTACAGATGTTTGAGGTTACTGGTTAAGTGACTAGAATAGATAGATGACTTTTTACTGAAAATGGTTCTCTGCTTTCATACTTTATGATTTGATGGAAGTTTCAAACAGTGTTCAAATAGATCCCAGGGCTTAAGGTTCAGTTCTCTGAGCATTATAGCTTAAACTTATGCCAGTTGTTGAGCAACTAGGTGGCACAGTAGGCACAACGCTGAGCCTGGAGTTGGGAAGAATCATCTTCCTGAGTTCAAAGTTGGCCTCAGAGACTTACTAGCTGTGTGACCCTGGGCAAGTCACCTAACCCTGTTTGCCTCAGGTTCCTCATCTGTAAAATGGACTGTAGAAGGAAATGGCAAAGCACTCTAGTATTTTTCTCAAGAAAATCCCAATGGGGTCACAAAGAGTCAGACAAGACCAAAATAGCTTAACTACAAAAAGTAACAGTTATTATAATGCTTATTGCTTGATATGAATATGACCTAATTCGACTGTCACTACATATCTGAAATGATATTATTTCATATTCAGCCAGTACTTAAAAGGATACCCGCTTTTTGTATTTTTACATGAGAATTTCCTTAGAGCTGACTTTTTATCAGAATTTAAAAGTCTAAATCTCTTTTTCATAATTCAAGTGACAAAAACAAGTGTTTTCACTAAAAAAAACCAGTCACTTTACGTTGTGCAGTGTTTACTTACACATTTGAATAATCATGTCATTCTGATCACTTTCAACAAAGTCTTGATCATTTGCATTTTAAGGGAATTGGAATTTTGGTCCATTTGAATCTTCTGTCTGCCAAGTACTTCTCTTACAATCTATCCAATAAAGCACCTTAATTTTTTTTGTAACATAAAAGTAAATGTAATTGTGTGTGTGTGTGAATGATCAGATTTCCACTTTGGTCAGTCAGCTTAAAGCACTGAATGGTTGGTTCAGTGTAAAATCTGAGTACAATGAGACAACTGACCTGACATAACAGTCTGATTCAAGCATTATTTGTTGTAAGCTCCTGAGGGAACTAGCTGATGGAAGCTTTGTTGCTGAGTCATCTAAAACTTCACTGGACAAAATAGAGACAATATACTTTAGAGGATAATATTGCTCTTTTCCCTGGAGAAAGGAGTCAACTAATGAATCTTTCTACTAAGTTTTAAACAGTCTTAACATGATGATACTCCATTGATTGTTATGGACAGAATATTCAAGAATATCTCATCCTGATTTGCCAATGGAAGAAAGTTATTAATATAAGGTTAGATATTTTAACACTTAATTGTCACATTATCTTAGGAGGAGCAGGTTGTTTAAAGAACATTTTCATATTTGGAAATTACGAGAAAATAATATTAATTAATATTATACTCATTATACTAATAATAATGAGGTATGTACATATTTTATTTTAAAATTAAAAGAGAGGCTGGGAGAACAAGAAGTTTTTTTTCTTTTTGCATCTAAATGTGTAATCAGTTGAAGTTATAAAAAATCAGGCTGTCTGGACACTTCCAAATTGAAGACAGAGTCCTAGCACGTTCTGGATTTCTCTGCTAATCTTCTGCTCAAACATGATGTCACTCTATTCCTCTACCGTCCCAGCACAAAAATGCCTCATGTCTGAGTCCCACTTTTCTCATTTATAACTTGAGGGGGTTGTACTAAGTGATTCTGAGGCTCCCATCCAACCACCAACCACTTGATGCCTGTGGCCTAAGTCAGAATGCCAACATTAAATCTAAACCATTAACCTAAGGGCCAACATTGATTCAGATCCTCCTTGCAGAAAAACTGACTAAATAAGGTATGTAGCATTTTGAAAAAGAAGTTCAAATTTAGAAAGAATATCATATAATTGCTTAACTTTTAGCATTATTTGTATTGGACAATGTAGGATGAGGGCAACTAGGTGACACAATGGTTTGAGTATTGGGCCTGGTGTCAGGAAGACTCATCTTCTGAGTTCACAATCTGTCCTCACACACTAGTGTGGCTTACTGTGTGACCCTGGGTAAGTCATTTAACTCTGTTTACCTCAGTTTCCTCATCTGTAAAATGAGCTGGAGAAGGAAATGATAAAACACTTCAGTGTCTTTGCAAAGAAAACCCTAGTTGGACATGACTGAAATGACTGAAAAACAACAAGAAGGCAGGATGAAGCCTGAAGACTTTCTCATCAAGAAAGGCTCATTAATTTTCCTTGACTGCTTGAGAAGATTGGACTTGGGACATATAAAAAACTCTATATTCTATATTTCAGAATTTACAGTCTTGCTAATACAGTTGGGTGGATCATTGAGGAAATAGCAGTGGGGTACTTGACTGGATCTCTTTGAGGTCAGGAACTATTCTGAATTTTATAAGTTTCTATTCCTGTTGCAGTGGTCTTTGGAATATTGCTAAATATATAGATAGGTCCCAGATTAAGAGTAGAAAGAAACGTTAAATACTCTCTAATTGAAACCCCTCATTTTTTTGATAGGGGTAACAGACTAACAGAGATAGTGACTTGCCCAAGGTCACACCAGGTAATAATTGCCAAGGCTAGAATTCAAACCCAGGTCTCTGAATCCAATTCAAGCATTTTTTTCAGTTTCACTATGTTGTCTTGTAGTTCAGGCTTTACCTGCGTTCAGTTAAAATAGATGGATCAAGTTTCACTAGTATCACTGAAAGGAAAAGGGAATCAGATATTCCCAAGGACAAAGGCTAACAGTCTAGAACCAAGAACTATGTACCTATCAACTAGGTGACTCAGTGGAGAGAGTATTTGATCTACAGTTAGGTCACTTAAATTTTCCTAAGTTTCCTGAACTATAAAATAGGGGTAATGATAGCACCTACTTCCCAGCATTGTTGTGAGAATCAATAAGAGAATATTTATAAAGTATTTAGCATGGTGCCCAACACATAGTAGGTGTTATGTAAATGCTGGCTCTTATTGTTATTGTTAAATGAGTATAATTGTATGAGGGAAACAATGAAAAAGAGCATTTTAAAATATTCTTGATGGGTAAAAACAACTGAAAAAGAATGTTGATATGTAAATTTACAAGGTAACTACAAATATGCGATCTAAATGGACTTTATCAGAATGAACTGTCAGCATTCTAATGGGGAAGGAGTGTTAAAAGGAATTGTAGAATCCTATTGTCACAAGGGGTCATAGGGCTAGGGAGTTAAATCAAAAGATCCACAAATAGTTTTGTGATGTTTTGAAGATGTTAAAAAAAAAAAAAGACAAGGAGGAGATAGAGAAATGGTATAAAAGTTGAGGACATTTGTTGTTACCTAATTGGACTGTATAAATAGAATGACTATATCCAAACATGAAGGAATAGGGGGTATTGGGTATCACTTAAAATTCATTTTCATCTAAACTGGTCAAAAGGAGGCAGAACATAGCCATACACATAGAGTTTGATAGAGAAACATAGTCAATTCAATGGGGATAAATAAAGAAACAGGAAGAGAGGAAAAGGGAATACTAGAAGTATAATAGATTCAGGGAGGATTAGTTATGACCAAAATAAACCTCAAGATTGGTGAGAGGATAGTGGAGAGGCTAAAAGAGGAAAAAGAGTAATATAAATAGGGATAGGGGAATATCGAGAAGAAAAAATAAAAGAATATAATAAAGAGAAATAAACATTTAACCCTCATAATTTTGAATGTGAATGGGATGAAGTCACTCCTAAAATGGAAAAGGATATCAGAATGGATTACAAAACAAAAATCTGACAGTATGTTGATTACAAAAAAATATTTGTAATATAAAGAATCAAACAAAGTTAACATAAGGAGTTAGAGCAAAATTTATTATGCTTCAAATGAACACCAAAAAAGCATAATTTGCAGTTATGATTTCACGCTGGGAGAAAACAAAATTAGACTTAAATAAATGAGATGCAGCGGAAAACCATATTTTGCTGAAAGGGAACAGAAAATTAATTGATTTCATCTAATTGAATAGCCAACAAGAACGTAAAAGGAAAATTAAATGAAATAGTAATAATAGGGGACTTCTATTGCCCCTAGCAGTCCTAAGTAAATCTAACTAAAAAATAAACAAGAAAGAAGTTAAAGATCTGAACAGAATTTTAGAAAAAATTAGATATGCTATACTTATGGCAATTATTGAATGGAAGTATAAAGGTATGTCTAATTTCTATTTATCATTATGCATAACACCTTTGCAAAAGTTGATCATGTCTTAGGACTTAATAAGCTTATGAAGAAATGCAGAGAAACAAAGATATTGTATGTTGTATATATCCTTTACTGACCAAAATGCAATAAAAATTACAGTGCATAAAAGGCCAATGAAAAAAGGATTCAAACCAATTGGAACTAAATAGCTTAATCCTTAAGAATTCTTTGGTGAAAGAAGTGATCATACAAATGAACAGTATTCCCAAATTTTGGACATGAAGTCAAAGCAGTCATTAGAGAAAACCATATGTGTCAAATACTTTTATTAACAAAAAAGAAAAAAACAGATAGATGCATTAGGAATACAACTAAAAATATGAAAAAACAACAGATTTTTAAAACTTGAATTAAACACCATAATAGAAATCCTGAAATTTTAAAATAAATTAACAAAATTGAGAACCCAAATTGAATTAACAAAAAAATTGAGCTATTTAAAAAAAATTTAAAAATCCTGAATTTCATTAGAAATAAGAAAGAGGAAAACTATATTACAAATATAAAAATTTTTTGAAAAGAATTCACAACAAAAGAAGAAATTAAAGATATTATAAACTATTTTGCCTATGTATTAAAAAAATCAGCTTAAGCTCTTCCCTTGAGCCATCCTAGGTAATCATTTAAAATGGTGAGGTACTCTCTTGTTCCAGAAAACCCCACAAAATCATGCAAGTCAAGGGGTTAAAATCTCCGGGTCCACTTCAAGAACACCCACGAAACAACCCAAGCTATCAAGGGCATGCATATCTGAAAAACTACCAAGTATTTGAAAGATGTCACATTGAAGAAATAGTGTGTTCCTTTCCGTCGATATAATGGTGGAGTTGGCAGGTGTGCCCATTCTAAGCAGTGGGGTTGGACACAGGGTCAGTGGCCCCAAAAGACTGCTGAATTCTTGCTGCATATGCTTAAAAATGCAGAGAGTAATGCAGAACTGAAGGGTTTGGATGTGGATTCTCTTGTCATTGAGAATATCCAGGTTAACAAGGCTCCCAAAATGCACGGCGTACTGCTCATGGTCCAATCAACCCATACATGAGTTCTCCTTGCCATATTGAGATGAAACTTACTGAAAAGGAACAGATTGTTCCTAAACCAGAAGAGGAAGTTACTCAGAAGAAAAAGATATCTCAGAAGAAACTGAAGAAACAAAAGCTTATGGCACCAGGAGTAAATATGACATTAGAGTGCAAATAAAAGTGAAATGAAAAAACAAAAAAAATCAGCTTAAATGAAGTAAATTAATATTTATGAAAGTATAAGATACACAGATTAACTAAACAGGAAATAGTAAATCTAACCTAATTTCAGATGGAAAATTGAATATACCAGAAATGAATTTCCAGAGAAAAAATTTAGGATGAAATGGATTGACAAGTAAATTATCTATTTATCTATCAATTATCTGTATTATCAGTTATCTATATATCTATCAGGCATTCAGGCTACAATTAATTCTGGCATCATTTAAGTTTGCAAAAAGAGCAAATAAAGGGATCCTATCAAATTCTTTCTGTGACAAAGATACGGTCTTGATACATAAACCAGGGAATCAGTGACTAACATCCCTAATAAATACCAAGGCAAAAAATATTAAATAAAATAATAGAAAAGAAGCTGACATAACATATCACAAAAATTATACAATTTGACCAGTTTGGATTTATATTGAGAATACAGAGTTGGTTTAATATTAAGAAAACTATCAGTTTAATTAACCACATTAATAGTAATATCTGCAAAATTCATGATTATATCATGTTGCAGAAAAAGCTTTTGACAAAATCCAGTGCATATTTCTGTTAAAAACACACTAGATAAATGAACCTTTCCTTAAAATGATAAATATATATTATATAAACATGTGTATGTATATGAATATATGTATTGTGTGTGTGTGTATATAAACCAAGTACTAACATCATTTGTAACAGACATAAACTAGAATCATTTTGAAAAAGTCAGGGGATAATCAAAGATGTCCATTGTGAGTCACTACTCTTTGACCTTGTACTAGAAATACTAGGTAGAACAGTAAGATAAATTCCAAATAAGTACCTGACCTAAAAATAAAAGGCTATATAATTAATAAATTAGAGAAGCATGGGGAAAATTAACTATCAGATCTTAGGATAGAAGTTCATGACCAAATAAGGAATAGAGCGCATCAAAAATGATTAAATGAATAATATTTATTTCTTAAATTAAAAAGTTTTCATGTACCCAAATATAATAAAGCTATTTAAATGGAAAATAGTTAAGTGAGGAAAAATCTTTGCAGCAGATTTTTCTGGTAAAGTTCTCATTTCTAAGATATATAGAGAGAGTCAGCTTTATGTGAGAAAGAGCCATTCCCCAATTGATAAACAGTCTAAAGATATAAAGGGATAGTTCCCAAGGGAAGAAATCCAGCTATCTGTAGCCATATGGAAAAAAAATCTTCAAATCATTACTAGAGAACTGCAAACTAAAATACTTCTAATATGAATAGAGCACCGGCCCTGAAGTCAGGTGGCCCTGAGTTCAAATCCGGCCTCAGACACTTACATTTACTAGCCATGTGATTTTGGGCAAGTCACTTAACTCCAATTGCTCTCCAAAAAAAGCAAAAAAAAAAAAAAAACCTACTAATATTCTACCTCATATCCATTTGAGTGACAAAAATCACAAAACAGAAAAATGACAGATATTGAAGTGCTGTGAGAAAGCAAGTATATTGATGTACTGCTGGTAGACTGTTGAAAATTGATTTGGAATTTAAACAAATAGTTAACTAAACTTTTGTCACAATTGTACTGCTACCAGGTCTATACCCAAAACAAAGGTCATTTATATACAAAAATATTTATATTAGGTCTTTTTATGGCAACAAAAACCTGGAAACTAAGAAGATGTTCATCATTTGAGGAATGGATGAATAAGTTATGGTATATGATGGAATGAATATAATGACTAATGTGCTTTAAGAAATGAGACTGTAAGATGATTTTACAAGATATATTAAAAGACTTACATGAACTGATGCAGAGTGAAGTAAGTAGGACCAGAAAAAAACAAGTTACACTATAACATTAATGTTATAAAAATGAACAGGAATTTTATAAACCAATTAGATTAGAACCAAGAGAACAATCTGTATAATAACGACAATGCTATAAGAAAACAAGTACAACTACTTTGAAAACTATAATAATCACAATCACTATAATGATTCATGTTTCCAGAAGACAGGTGATAAAACATGTTATTTATTAGAGAGGTGATGATGGATCTAGTATACAGTATATGTGTGTGTATAATATTAAATATAGTATGTATGTACTATACATAATTGTTATAATACTTTTTCTTTTTTAGTAAGATAGGGATGAGGGGGAAGAAAATAATTTCGGTTAATTTTTTTAGTAGAGAAGTGGAGGGATGCTACAAATGTGAACTTTCATTTTCAGATACTATGGATGTGAACATATACTTTCAGAAGAGATCGTTATATTTATTAGTTAATTTAGCTATTTTACTTTGTTACAAGAGATCTTTTGTTAAGTGGGAGTAATCTATAAATGTTTGTAATATAAAAACAAACCATCAATAAAACTTTTTTTGAAAAACAGATTTAAAAAAAGGTAAATATCTTAGGTCTATTTCATTCTCTCTGTATCCTCTCATTTGATGGCCTCGTAAGCTCCCATGAGGTCAATTGTCATCTCTATGTAGATGACTTCCAAAGCTTTATATCCAGTAATTAAATCTTTCTCTTTAGCTCTAGTCCTGTATCACAAACTGCCTATGAGACATTTTGGACTGGCTATCTTGTAAGCATTTCAGATTTAACATGAGCAAACCACAACTTACTATTTGTCTCCCAAACCCACTCTCCTTCCTACAAAAACTTCCTTATTTCTAGTAAAGGTATCATCATCCCTCCAGTCAACTATCTTCTCAACCTTGGTGTCATTCACCTCAACTTCTCCCTTTTTCTTACCTCCCACATAAAATTAACTGCTAGATTTTCACCTTCTTGTTTCTGTCTTCACAGCGTGTCTCAAATATCTCCTCTCCATCACCATTTTTCTTTAGACCTTCATCAAATATCACTGGAATATTTCAGTAGCCTCCTATTTGGTCTCCCTACTTCAAGTTGCTGTCCATTCCATCCATATTCCATACAAACCCCCAAAGTAATTTTCTTTTTAAAATTTTTTTTATTTTATCTTGAACTTAAGAAATAAGGCAAGCATTTCCATGACATAGTAGAATAGAAAAAAAGATGATTGTACATGAAACTAGCTCTGGTGTACAACCTCTTATTCCTTCTAACTATATATCATTATCATGTAACTTAATTTTTTTCCCTATTTTTCTTCCCTCCCCCACTCTAGAGATAGCTAACATTACACATAAATATGTGTGTATGTGTGTGTCTATTTACACATACATATACATATATGTAAAACCATTCTATACATACTTCTATTTATCAGTTCTTTCTCTGGATGCCGACAGTATCTTCCTTCATATGCCTGTAGAAATGTCTGTAGTTAATCTGGGTGTTTATAGTGGCCAATAGGACTTAGTCACTCAAAGTTGTTCTTAAAGCAATATTGTTGTTACCATATACATTCTCTTGGTTCTACTCAAAGTAATTTTCTTTTCTTTTTTTTTTTAATTTTCTTAAAATTGCAAATTGGACCATTCTCCCTCTCCCAAACCTGCCCCACCCCAACACACACAACACACAGTAAGCTCCAGTAGTGCTATTTACCTCTAGAATAAAATATAACCCCCATATTCATCATTTAAAGCACTTACTCTGGCCTGTTCCTACTTTTACAGTCTTCCTACAAATTACTCCTTTCCATATCCTTTGTGGTTCAGTCATACTAATCTGCTCAGTGTTCTGCTCAGAGGACACTCCTGTTTCTGTGCCTTTGCACTAGTTTTCCCCAATGCCTGAAATGCACTCCTTCCCTAACCCCAATTTATCGGAATCCTTGGTTTCTTATAAGAATCAGCTTAAGTTCCACCTTCCTTGCTGATTCTCACTCACATATACACATACCAGCTGCTAGTGTCCTCCATACCAAAACTTCCTTGTTTTTTAAAAAACACTCTGTGTGTGTGTGTGTGTGTGTGTGTGTGTGTGTGTGTGTGTGTGTGTGTGTGTAGGCATTTCTTAATGTAAGGTCTTTTAGAACAAGAAGTAGTTTCTTTTTATTTTTTTAACCCTAATATTTAACAGAATGCCCCTCATATACTTGATTTAAAAAATACTTGCTGATTAATTGAAGTTTTTGTCTATCAATAGAAAGGTATTATCAGTGTTGTTAACTTTGGGGTGCCAAAATGATACCTGCTAAAATTATTTCTATGGAAATAAATTAAACAAATAACTTTCTACAAAGAGTATGTAATTTTAAATATTTTAGCATCAATCTAGTCAATATTAAGATAATCTGAATTTAGCGATTTCTCCATCATCCCTCCTTGCATATTTGAGTTAATAAAAGAGGTAGCATGCATTTTCAAAACAACAGAAAGAAAAACAATGTAAAAATTGGCAGTTATCCACTGGCAGAAAGCAGCAGAAATTCTTTTAAGAATTTTTAAACATGGCATAAGAGAAAATAGTGGCTTTGGATAATTTTTTTTTCTTTTTTTAAGCAGTTGGGGTTAAGTAACTTGCTCAAGGTTACATGGCTAGTCATTATTTATGTGTGGGTGCTCATTTTCTGAGGCCGGTTTCGATCCCGGGTCATCCCAACTCCGAGGCTGGCGCTCTTACTCACTGCACCACCTAGCCGCCCCTGGATAAATTTTTAAAGGAGTCAGATGGATTTAGGCAGTTTTGCCTTGATTGTCGTTTCCTTCAAAGTTCTGTGGACCATTATTTTTTCTGTGGCCATTACTAGGTACCTAGGTGGTTCAGTGGATAGAACATAGGACCTGGAATTAGGAAAGACCTGAGTTCAGATGTGGTATCAGAGATTAATTAGCTGTGTAACTCTGGTCAAATCACTTACTTAACCTCTGTTTGCCTCATTTTCCTCAATTGTAAAATAGGGATAATAATAGCACCTACCTCACAGAGTTGTTGTGGGGATCAAATGGGATAAGATTTATAATGGGTCTGGCATATAGTAAGACACTACAGAAAAGCTATCATCATCATCATCATCATCATCATTTCTCCTGAAAGTGAGTGAACACTGAAACCAGACTGTGGAAAATTGGTGTTCGAGGGAGGAAATCTTTGGAAAGCTGAGGGTCTGAGTCGGCTGCTACTTTGCTTCCATTTATTGATTTGTCTATCTATTGATTTGTATGTCTAAGTTCAGAGAGGGAGAAGAAAAGGGACCTCCTCTTACTAGTGGTAGTACCTGTTTCTTTTTTCTTGTGAACACCAGTTTTTAAAGCAAGATGGTAAAGTAAGTTAAAAGATGTGGCAGAGATACAGAACAGTTTTTTCATCTTTATACCCTGTCTTCCATTCTTGTGCCATATGGAATGAGGAAATATTTGCTTTTCCCCTTTAAAAGATGGGGGGACTTTGTTTAAAGCAAATATCCAGGCCTGAGGGGGCCTGTACCCCCCAACCAAAACCTTCTAAAACCAATTTTAAATAAATTAAGTAGATGACTCAAGAAACTGGTTTTATCCCTGAGTTATATATCTTATCCCTCCTTATATTATTTTCATTGTTACATACATGCTTATGCCTCTATGAAATGCTATATTCACATACCACTTTGCATTGGCTAAACTTTGAATCTTTGATCATCTGCCTCATTTTTTTGATTATTAAATAAATGCTTTATTAACTTCTGGTTTACATTATTCATTTCCACCAGATTATGAGTTACATTTTTCCCCCATTTTTTCCCTACCCACCACCCCAGAATAGCAGTCCCACTAGATATCCCCTCATCCAGTCTGCTCTCTCCCATATCTTCTCCCATACCCCCTTCGACTTTGCCATTAGGGCAAGGTGAATCTCTGAGCCCCAGTGCCTGGACATCTTATGAAACATTTAATTTTAAAACTTCGATTTTCAGATCCATTCCCTTCCTCCCTTGTCACCCACTCCCTCTGAGAAGATAAGCAATTCAGTATGTGTTGTACATGTATAGCTATGCAAAACATTACCATAGTAGATATATTGTAAAAGACTGCTTATATTTCCCTCCCACCTGTCTCACCTCCCACCTGGTCCATTTCCTACTTTGATCCTGTCCCTCTTTGATAGTGGGTACTTCCAACCTCCCCTCCCCCTAGAATGCCCTTCCCTCCATCATCCCCCCTCTCATCCCCTTTCCCCTACTCTCCTGCAGGGTGAGATATCCCATTTAGTATGTATTTGATTCTCTCCTTGAGCCAACTTCAATGAGAATATGGTTTTGCCTTTTTGCCTTCCTGTTCTTCCCCTCCTCTGCAACTACTTCCCCTTGCCTCTTCTACATGAGATAGTTAATCCTACCCTGTCTCTCCCCATCTCCTCTTGACACTTTCCTCTCTCACCTCTTAGCTTCACCCCTTAAGTGCTCTATTCACTGTGCCACCTAGCCGCCCCTTGTTAATACATCTTAGAGATTTAGTCATATTTCTTATTGGGAAGTAAGACTGAAGATGTCTCTTTCCTCTCCTAGTTCCTAATGGAGGGTGCTATGCTAAGTAATAAGGAGACAGGGACAAAAACCAACAGCAATCTGCACCCTCAAGGAGGGTATCATTACATGTCATTAAGAGCATATTGGCTTTTTCAAATTGTAGTTTTACCCACTTTTACCCACAATCCTGCCCCAGACTTTTTGCTGTTTCTTTCTAGGATATACAGAAGAATAAGCCATTGAATTAGTAATCATTAATAATTTATTCCTTCATATATTTTTAGAAATACAACTGTTTGAATTGATAAAAGTATGAAGATTAATTTTGTCATTTGTCACAACTAACCAAAATGTTTTTATATATCATTCTATTCAACCTAAGTGTGTTTATAACAAGAGAGCAAAGTGGGTTTTAAAATTTGTTTTGATGAAGGGATTTTGTGTTTTTATATACCAATTCCTTTGTGTTTGTTCAATTAAGATTTTTTCAAAAATGCGTTTCTTAGGAATTTTGATACAAGGTGCTTTCCTGCAACCCTCTTGCTATTATAAATACTTTGCCAAAAAGAGAAAAGCATCTCCCCAGTATGTTTTTGACTATTACTTGAAGCCAACAATGAAACTAAAATCATATCTAGAGTAAATACTTGACACAAATTACATGTCATAAAAAGTACGTGAAAAATTAACAGTAGCAGTAATCTGTCTTCATCAGGATACTGCAGTTGAAGAATATATGCTTGAATTTTAAAATTTCTTTTCCATTAAAGAGATTATGTTCCTGTGTGTTTCTTAGAAAAGTGAACTAAGTTTAAGAGACTGAAAGTAGAAAAGGCAACAGGCTTTTTCATTTCTGAGAATGGAATGCCAATGAATCTTCAGAATGCTTTGAAATATGCAGTTTGCCAAGAAAGACATTTTTGTTTTTAAACTACTCATCAGACTTGAGAGTATTGGAAAGGGTTTGCTTGATTTACCAACACAGAAGGCCATTGCTAAGGACCCTCATTCTTTTTAGAGAAATATGATGTTAAAAATATCATTGTGTCAGGACTCTTTTCTTTACCATTCCTGGTTTTATGTATCACTGAGAGAAAACATTTTGAACTTTTTAGCTCTCTCATGGGGAAATGGTACAAGTTGCAGTGTGTGTATGTTATTTTTATGCCAAATTAAGTCTTAAATGATTCAACACATGTGGTTTGTGGGAAACAGTACAGTAGATTATGACAAGGGGTTAAAAGGGGCAGAAATGATAGAATTTCTACAAAGCTAATTCTTCTAAACTGCTTTTTTTGGATTTGTATGGGAATGCCATCTATGTTAGAAGTATATTTTTTCTTCTCCCTCCTTTAAAAAGAAAAATAAAATAAAAAAAATCATTTTACTTACAGGCTGGATCAAGTCAGCTTTTTTCCAAACATCCTTACTACACAAAGTTTTGTTCATAGCAAAGAGGATAGCTTTAAAGAGCTAACTTGTAATCCCTATAAGGCAATCTTTAATTGATTTAATTTATTTTTAAGATTTATCTCCCTATCTCAACCATGCTGGAAGTATAGAGCCAATTTGTTGGCCCAGTCCCCCTAACTGATTGGCATAGAAATTTAAGCTGCACTATTTCCTACTTGGGCTGGTTTGCCCCTTCTTAGACAGCTTGTTGCTGTACCTCATACCGCCCACACCCAGTCCTGGATTTTATGAGATTGATACCAAGCCCACTGCAGTGCAGAACTCCCAAACTTGCGATCAGCCAGCCTCAGCCGCCCAAGGAATTGAGAGTATAGACATATGCTACAATACTTCGTGAAAGACAGCTTTTTAAAAATACCTTTTATTCTGAAGATAGACTGAATTTGTTGTGGTTTTTTTCCTTAAGAAATGTTATTAATAGGTCACTTTAGACCTAGAAGATATCTAGACTGAATTATAATGTAAAAATGCATTATCAATTACAATTGGACAATCAATCTAGATTAATTTCTTCAGAAGTCATTAATAATGGAAAACCTGTTTCAATGTTAGTGACAGAATGCAAACTGCTACAATTTAAATATATGAATAGTTTTGCTTTAGTGTTTTTAAACATCAGTTATATATGGTCTTAGAAATTGGGGGATTCATCTTTTCTGGAAAACACACAGATTTGCCTAATCACAGATGAGCTAGGTTAAATTTAGGTATCATGTATTTTATGATGGGAGTTTTTGTTTGTATTCTGTTTTGAGAGTGTAGTTGTAGTTTGGACCTGCAGTGATAAATGAAAATGTATCTTGCTGTCTTTTTCTTAGACATTTACCCACAATGAACTTTGCATAACTGATCCAAGAAACTAAATATGTAGAAGAGGGAAGGATTCTTGAAACTAAAATGAAGGCAGTGAAAAATGATGGAGTCCAAAAAAGTTGTTTGGGGGATAGTTGGATGTCCTGTAATAGCCAAAGATTTGATACTGTATATCTACGTTAAAATCCCTTTGTCAAGAAAAGAAATATGGGATAAAGCTAAGTACAAATGATACAGCACTGATTTTTCCCTGGCTAGGGTTTGCAATAATTTTAAGTAGCTTCTGGGTTTTTATGAAAACTTAAAGGTTTTAGTTTAGTCTAAAACATATAGTATTGGTTGTACCTACTCAAAATCTAATTATACTTTGCATTCACATTTCTTATTGTTGTCTATTGAAATGAATATATTTCAACTATAATTTATTTATAATTATTTTCAAATTTATCAAGTAGCAAACAGGAAAAATCATAGATTAAATAGTCACTTATTTTGACTTCTATAATCATTGTTCTTTTGTAGATGTTAGAAAGGAGCAAAATCTAGTAGCTAAATGTTTTCTTTCCCAACTTTAGATCTAATTCACTGAAATTTAAATTGCTTCTTACCTCTGTGTAATAGAACTTACTCATTTTGAAGATTTCCAGATAAGGAACATTATTTTCAGATACAATAATTTGTCTCCCTATGCAGATTGTGTTGTTAAGGTTTAGCCTTTACTTCCATCAGCATTTTTATTATCGTCAGAATGGCAGTTCTGAGAAGTAGGCCTGTGCCTACTGTGGTAATGCAAGATACACAAGTTGCTTTTTGGTATTTTAATACAGGATACAGAGTCTAAATGTCGCACTATTTTTGCTTAAATTTTTAGCTGTGAAATGAAATGTTTTTGTCTCTCTTTTATATAATACTCTAAGGTTATTTCCAGTTCCATTTAAAGACTGATTAGTAAGGAGATGTGCTTTATTTTTTTGTAATCATTTGGAAACTGTTCATATTTTAAATACTCTTGAGGTAAATATTTTCATTAATAAATCCTGAATTGCGTAACTAATGTGTGACATTGACCTACTCCATCACCCACTAAGATTTGCCTAGTCACTTTGTTTCCCATGCCTTAAGGTCATCGTAAGATTTTAGGAAGCAACAGTCATGATCTAATAAGTTTCTTTAGTCTTTCAGGGTCTTGTTTGAGGGAGGTGGTAGAGGGGATTCACTTTTTCCTGTTACTTTATAATTTCTGATATGATAATTATCAAGTTCTACATCAGATGGCCTTGCCTTTTGAAAGAAAAGTCGGTATGCTTGCAGTATTACATACAAATTGATGTGGACTTTGTGATTAGGGGTTTTCCGTGAAATGCTGTTTGAGATCTGTTACTAGAAATATCTGTTAGTGGAAATATATCCCTTCCAGCATATTACTCTTTAATCCAAGCTTAATAGGATCACACCATTATAAATCACATCTTTAATGAGGTGTTGGCCTTGTACAAATGCTGTCTGTCAATTTTTGGTTATCCAAGTTTGATAGAAGAGAACACAATAGGGAATCATTGAGGACTTTTCCTCAGACAACTTCAGAATAATGGAATAATAGGGAAATGTGGAACTAGAAAATAGTCTCCAGAAATTGATGGACTCATACGTTTTTATCCATTACCTGGAATGCCTTCTCCTTTTCTTACAAGACTTTTAGAAGCCACTTTACTTGATTATTAAACAAATAAAAATAACAAGGCAAAAACTGCATCTATAGTCTCTGTCTCTGAATCTTAAACCTGTAAGAAAAGTGGCTTGGGATATTGCCTAAGCCTGTAAAGAAAATGCCTTAAAAGGATTCTTTAAAAATAGTAATGAAAGCTGTAGGGAAAGTCACCATGGTGAGGAGGGTCAGGCTGACTTTTTTCTCTACCAATGACTGATCTTTATATACTTCAGTATCTCAGTGCATTTGTGATATCATTTGTATGGGTATTTCCTCTTTTACTATAATTTGCAGCCCATCTATACCCATTCATCCTGCGTGATTATTATCATTTCCTTCCATAAATTCTTCAAGTGGGTCCACCCAATGCACTGTTGGTCTTCTAGCTCTTTTTATATTTTGTGGGCACTGACCTAGCACTCTGGTTTACCATCCACTATCCCTTGTCCTTGTTGCATTACTTACCCACCTCATTTTAAAAATCTTATACACTGATTCTCAAATACATCTTTTATCCATTTGGATGTTTATACCAATGACACAAATCACTAGCTCCCCTTGCAAATCTTTTATCTTCCCATAAGGTCACCAGGGGACAGGGAAGGTGTAACTTTTTCTTGATAGCAGGAGGATACCAGTGGAGCACCCAAACTGTCCAACTGTCTTTGGCTACATGACCAGCCCATAATCTTTTCCAATTGTACATTTGGTTCCCTGAATTTCTGTTTTTCAAAGTCCCATATCTGTTCAATATTGTAGCCAGCTTACATGGAAACTGTTGTGTTTCGTGTCTTCTAGCCATTTATTATTATAACATATTTTATTCTGTAGCTTTTGAGAAGAAATGTGGCATAGTTGATAGAGCATTGGGTTTGAGTCAGAATCACAGAAATTCAAGTCATGTTTCTGACTCATACTACTGCTGGCTAGAGGTTTACTAAACCTCTTAGAGCTCTGAGCAACTCTTTAAGGTTATATAAGTCTTAATTTGAATCTTCTCTATGCGAGTGGAATCATAGGGTCCCAATTCAAATGTGCCACCATGTATCTTTCTACTACTTGTCAAGTCACCCACAATTTTGATTCTGAGGACATTGTGATGTCCTATAATTCAGAACCCATACAGAATTACAAGAATATTGTTGTTAAAAAGAGGGTGAGGGTGTGTGTGTGTGTGTGTGTGTGTGTGTGAGAGAGAGAGAGAGAGAGAGAGAGAGAGATTGAGATTTGGGATCACTGAAAACTCTGTTCAGTTTCTCCACTCTTTTCATTCCTTTCAATTTTTTTTTCTTGGTGTTTTCTTCAGAGCACTGCTGAAATTGATCTCTTCTAGGAAGCTTCCCTTAATTAACTTCTTTTAACTTTATTAATTATTTGCAAACCTTTCTGTAATTTAATAACATAATTTGTATTGTATTTATAATTGTTTATTTATTGGTTTACAAATCCTATTATTTTTAAGATATAGATTTTGTCTCTACAACTAGATTATAATAGTTCCACCTAGGTCAGAGTTCTGCAAATATTAGGTACTCAGTGCTGATAGATTTTTACTAGTTACGTCACTGTGGAATAGTGAAAACAGCTTTTAGCAGGTATGAATGTTTGTTTTTTGTGTCCTTGTCTAAGGTTGCTATTTCATTCTCAGTAATCAAATTGTGACTCATCACTTTTTCCTAATATTCATGCCAATGTGTTCCTTTCATTTTTCTATTTTTAATATATTTTAATTAAATGATATTTTCATATTAGTTTGTGTAAAATTCCAGTTTGTATTCCAGAAAGATTCATTGCCTTCTTTAATCTGTTTTTAAAGTATTACTGAACTACAGATACCTGTTCATTCTGTTCTTTGCTTTTGTACAACTGCATTTGACTTCAGTCAAAAAATGTCTATTTACTAGGTACCTACAGTGTGCTTGATGCTGTACTCATATTTTGGGGAATATAGGACTATAAGGCGTTAAGGAATTGCTCTGGAGGAGTTTACAATGTCCAGGGATAGAGCCGGTACAAATAAAATTCATAGTGACTGGCACGTGGTCAAGGACTAGCTCATGTTGTCCACCATAGGACAAGAACCTTTACAAATAACCATTTACAGAAATAAAAACAGACCTAATTAATTAGAATATATTAATTGCTAATGGGTATGATGAGTCAATATAATAAAAATAACAATACTACTTAAATTATCTTACCTAATAATTACATATTCTAAGAGTTCAAAGGCAAGGAGTCTGATTCAGATAGGATAGATGAGAAAAAAGGCCTTTATTTGAGCAGGTGCAACTTCAGCTGAGACTTGAAGGATAGGCAAAATTAAAGAGGGGGAAGACATCATAGGTTAAAGGGAAAACCATGAATATGGTCTATTTATGGCACAGTGAGGAGACTGCATTACCTAGAATAAAGTGGGCATATTTGAGAGTGATATCAAATAAGTCTGACTGGATACAGTATGACCAAATTATAGAGAGCTTATATTAGTTATGGGGTAGGGCTATTGAAAGCTTTTGAGTAGGGAAGTGACTTGATTAAAATTTTTAAGGAAGAGTAATCTGTCAGTAGTATTCAAGATAGATTGGAGGGCCTTGGAGAAGACTGGAGCCAGGCCATTATTTGACTTAACTCATGTGTTAATGAGGGGTTAAAAAGCTTTTTATAACCTATAACCCCACAAGAAGTTATCTCCTCTTTCCCGAACTTTCTCTTGAAATGACTGTCCAATTATTTGATGGTGTCCTTGGTAGATGCTATGATAAATGGGGCAAAGAGAGAGAAAACCTATCTTGTCTTCTCCTCCCGCACCCCATCCCCAAAGAGTTTCACTCTACCACCTACCATTTCACTCTACTATTCTAAGCTTTAATTACCTCTCATATTCATACTGCTGCTTGTATTGGTTTTTTGGGGGGGTTCTTTTTGTTGTTGTTTTTACGTGTAAGTTCAAGAGGAATGGGGTCCTGATGTGACTGGTTCTTCCTGTGTAGTCTCAATTGTCTTCATCCAGTGACCATGGCCATATAATCCTTTCAAATTGTTTAAAGAAGTATCACACCTTGTTGGGGAGTTCTAGGATCACAGAATTTGAGAGATGGCAATGGCTGCCTTGTCCAACACATAACCAAAGGAATTCCCACTATGTGTCCAACAAAAGGTCATCTAGCTTCTGCTAAAGTATCTCCAAAAAAGGGAACTCAAACTCTTAAAGTATCCCATTCTAATTTTGGATAATTTAAATTGTTTGGGGGAGTTAAATGAAACCAAATCTAATTTGGCTTCTTTGTACCTACTACTCCTTGTTCCTAGATCTGCCCTCTTGGGCCAAACAGGATAAATCTAATCTCCCTCCTTGGGTTAATCCCTCAAATACTTGAAATCCTTCCTGCAGTCTAAACATGCATAACTTTAAAGTAGCATAAGGTCATAAAGGCTTAGAATAAGGTTAGGGTTGTGGAAGTAATGGGGAAAAAAGGGTCAAATCTGAAGAGCATTTCGAAGAAAGAAATATGCAGGGCTTGAAATTAATTTATATCTTATACACTAAGAACAAGAAATCAGTCTAACTGAAACAGTAAAGCTACAGGCAGCAAGTTGATGAGTCCCTTATAATTACTGTCTCCCAATTCTTCTTAGCCCTTCCTGCAATTCACACACTACATCTTTGTAAGTTATTTTGTTGGTTAGTGATATTTTCAGGAGAATTGTTGTTTTTAGGTGAACAAAAACAATCATTAGCATTCAGTTTCTTCTATCTGATAGAAATAGGAAGTGTGGTTGTATACACAAATTTTTTGTGATACAGTAGACTGACCAGCTTTGTGACCCTGGACAAGTCACTTTGGAAACAGTTCTCTAAACTAGAGATGTCAAATTCACAAACTACAAAACTCCAAACCAGATTAAAAGGTACTTGGGAAAAGTTTAATAAAATAAACTAAAATACAATAAGGTGTAAATAATATTAATTTGTGGTTTTCTGAGTCAGTATGATCAGGGCAGCTAGGTGTTGTAATGGGCTTGGAATCAGGAAGACTTATCTTCATGAGTTCAAATCTGGTCTCAGACACTTACTAGCTGTGTGGCTCTGGGGAAGTCACTTTACAGTTCCTCTCCTGTAAAAATGAGCTAGAGAAGAAAATGGAAAACCACTCCAGTATCTTTGACCAAAAAAAACAAACAAACAAACAAAAAAAAAACCAACAACCCCCAAACCCAGATGAGGTCATGGACAGTTGGACACAACTAAAGCAGCTCTTCAGCAACAACAAAAAAAGCAATATGAAGCCCACAGGGATCTGTATCTATTTGAATTTTGACAAATTTAAATTGTTTGGGGGAGTTGTAAACAACTCTGCTGTAAACAACTCTCTAAGACAAACTGTTGAGAAAATGCTGATGTGGATTGGTAGAGAAGTTTCCTCATCCTGTACCTATGTTATGACAGGTCCAGTCCTATAGCTAGTGTGTTTAAAATCTAGTGATGAATGTCATAAAGCATAATGAGACTCCTTAGATATTATTTGGTCACTACCATGACATTTGTAAGTTTGCCTAATGTTCTTCTCCGTAGCTGTCTGTGGATCCAGTAATATGTATCACTCACAACCCCAAATAAATGATCTTCTGCTGCCCATGTGTCTAGGGATACCCTCTGTTCTGTAGCTATTGGCACATGCCAGGTTTTTCCCCCTTAATTGCACTAACATCATAATAGTCAGCCCTAGTCTGTTGCTTATGAGGTTAGTAGTCAGTTATAGGAGTGTGTGCAAGAGATCAGCCTCAAATGACTCTGCTGAGGCAAATATAAAATGTCCGTAGCAGCTAGGGAGTTTCTGGTCCTGTCATGCCATTTTTGTGAAACTTGTTGAATCCCTAGAAACCACCTGTGTTGGTTCCTTTACCTTGGAGTCCCTGGCTGCATTCTTTATGCAAAGTATTCCTGCCAGATTGGAATGTATAAAGCTGTCTAGTCATCCTGAGGACTTTCTCAGGGCAGCTGATTTTGGTAATTAGATTTACTTTGTGGTGCAAAACAAAAAAGGCACAGAATTTTGAATCAGAGAGCAGAGGCTTCAATCCTGGCTCTGTTGTTTCCTGCCCCAGGTGACACTAAGCAACTCACTGTACCTTGCTGTGCCTCCTTTTCCTCAACTGTAAAAAAAAGTGTTGGACTAGATTCTCTGTAAGAGCCATTACCATTATAAATACTATGAGTATATTTTTTTGTACATTTCATCCATGGAGAGTGATGGAGTGACAGATACCAAAGTAGTTCCAGTTTACCTATTAAAATCCACCAAAATCCATTTCCATGACTAATAGTATTCATATTTTCCTTGTATATAACTTAAGTATAAGTTTCCTTTTCTCCAAAGCCTTAAATGAAATACAAATCTTGTGTCTCCTATCTTCATTAGTCATTCAAAGTTTCTTCATTCCAAAATCTGTATTCACTTTCCAATTTGTATTCACTTTACAACTGATGTGTATTCTTATAGAAATATTGACTGAAAATGTGAAATTATATTTAAAATATTTTTCTCATTATTGTGCTAAATTTGGGACATAAATATACTTAAAAAAAAAAAAAACAACTTCTCTGTATGGTATATGAGTAGAGCAGTTGCCTTAGATGTCCAAAGCTACTTACTCTAGTTTAGAGAAATCAATTCATGGAACTACAGTTGTTTCACTAGGATTGTGAACAAGAAGAAAATTGTATGGTTAATTAGGAGTCCTCTTTGAATAGTGAAAATAAAGGGAACTCAATAGATAGTGTGGCAGCTTTGATCAAGCAACATCAAGACTTTGCTAAAGCAATTAATGGCTAGGAAGAGAAACCATAGATACATCTTCCAAATATCTTTTATTTTTTACCTCTTATTTTTTAACCCTCTTTGAGAGTGGGCATAAACAGAGAATAAACTAGTTTGAGGAATCCCTTTTTTATGAAACAAAAATTTTTCTCCTATGTCACCAAATACAAAAATATTTTTGTCCGAAATGCTAACTTGGAAATAATTCTTTTTGATATTTTTGCTTACTCATTCTCCATAATTGTAAACATTTCAACATTTATATATAAATTCCCCTATGGAAGTATTCAGGAAAATGTAAGTGCCTCATTTTGGAGAAAGTGAATTTTTTTATACTTTCTTTTAATTGGAAGGGAGAGAAAATGCCACTTGATCCATATTTCTAGATAAAATCATTCTGTCCCCACCTCAGTTTTCCTAGAGCACTTTGACTAGATATCTCTCTTGCTCCCATTGAATTTTACCTTGTAGTATACTTATCTGAACAGCTGTCACCAATTAACAAGCCCCAAGTAAAATGTTCCTTGAGATCAAGGAAGCTTGTCTTTTTTTAATCTTTGTATGTTCCCATGCCCACAAGATAGTACCTTACATAATTTTTGTTGTTCAGTTGTTTCAGTCATGTCCAACTTTTTGGTATTTTCTTGGCAAAGATACTAGAGTAGTTTGCCATTTCCTTCTCAGTTCATTTTACAGATGAGGAAACTGAGAGAAACAGGGTTAAGTGACTTGCCCAGAGTCACACAGCTAGTAAGTGTCTAGGGCCAGATTAATACACAGGAAGATGACCCTTCCTGATTCTAGGTTGGGCACTCTATCTAGTTGGGCACATACTACCTAACTACCCTACTATATGTTCTTGATATAGTATGTGGTGAATTAATGTTGAGTTGAATTTACCAACTAATATCCAGAATTCATTCAAAAAAGGCAAGCCCCAAGGTACATCAAAGTCACCTCCATCTCCCATGCCATCATCTACAGTGATGGCTTTTGCTGTCTATAATTTACCATACTCTTATTTTATATGTGTGATATTAAGCCTGCCCTAGAGACCATTTCAAATTAACAGACTATCATTGTCATAAAATGAATATTCCTAAGTTATTACTATTGGCAATTAAGGTTTTTCCCCTGCATTTTATTTTTTAAGTATGATTATGGGGATATGCATATTCAGAATATGTTAGATATCATTGTTCTTCACTGATTTTTTCACAGGGCTTCATTGAACTACTTTCATAGACTTCATTGTTCTCCATAAAACGGGCTTTGCATGGGTCTACTCAAAGACTGCCTTCTAAAGTCATGCTGCCTTTAGCTTAATTTTTTCTAGTAGACACTTGAACTTATCAGGTGGCATTTTTTAACATAACCACTCATTATTCCCAAATTCTGCTCCATTTCATTATTACTATATATTAGATAATATGTTTGCTGTCCTTGCATCTTCTTTTCGTTATGTTGAGCTGAAAATCATAGCATCTCAGCATCAAACAAGACTTTTGAGTCTAGCTAGTCTAACACATTCCTGAACAAGAATCCCACAACAAAGAAGTAGTTCTCTATCTTTTGTTTGAAAACTTCTGGTGAGGGGGAAGCCACTACCTTCCAAGTAAATCCACTCAACTTTTGGAAAACTCATATTGTTAGGAAGTTTTTTCTCATATCAAGCCTAAATTTGTATCTTAGTATCTTTTCCATTTCAACCTGGTTCTATAATTCTGGAACCAACAGAACTAATATAATCCATCTTTCAGATGACAGCCTTTTAGATACTTGAAATTAGCCATCATTAGCTATATCTTCTATACTACTAACTATGGTGAGTTCCTTCCATCAGTCTTCCTGTGGCATCATCTGCGAAACCTTTTACCACCCTGATTCTTTTCTATATACCCTCCTACTTATCAGTGATTTAATCGCCAGATATTTATTAAGCACCTGCTGCATACTAAACTCACTGCTAGGAATACAACGACAAAAGTGAAATAGTCTCTGCCTTCAAAGTCAGTACGTTTGAATATATATATATATTCATTCTTATACACACACACATATAAGCATATGTGTATATTGTGTGTATACATACACATATACATTTATGTATTATATAACATTTCCACAATGAATATAAGATTGTTTAGGGAGGTAATACACCAGCATCTAGGGGATAAGGAAAGGCTTCCTGTAGAAAGTGTCATTTAAACTGTCTTAAAGGAAATTAGGGATTCAAGAGATACAAAGAATGAGGATCAGGAAAAGGAAACAGCCTGTACAGAGACACAGAGGTGGAAGAAGGAGCATCATGTGTAAGCCAGGATAGCTGTATTATTGTATAGCTGGATTGCAAGAGGATGTATTTATTAAGCATTTAGTTACACCAGACATTGTACTAAACGGTAGGAATACATATATAAGCAAACAAGAAAATCCCTTCCCTCAAGGACCTTAGGTTCTAATGGGGGAGAATAACACACAAAGGGGATCTGGAAGGAGGGAGGGGCATAGAGAAACTTGGACAGCATAGTGTGGAGATGGCCAGGAAACGTTGTAGAGACCTGATTGTGGGTAAGATAAAGTGAAAGCTTGTTTATTAGAGCTAGGGAATGCAAGGTCAGAGTCCAAGGGAAGTAATATATAAGAATACAGGAAAGCTGGGCTGGGACTAGCTATCATAAACAGATGCCTGTCTACCTTTCCTTAATATAGCCTAATATTGTTTAGCTTTTTTGGCTGCTGTATCCCATTGTTGACTCAAGTTGAGCTGTTACATTGTCTTGCACATAGTATGTGTTTAATTACTTTTTGTTGAGTTGTAAGTGGATGCTGGTGGTGTGTAAACTTCAGTGGCCTAATACTTGATGTGAAAGGGCAGTAAGGTCTCTAAGTAGAATTATAGTAGTGAGAGGAAGAAAGAGAAGGGAATGGTTTCTAGAAGACTTGTAGAAGAATAGTTAGAAGGATTTGGTGACTGATTTGATGTTGACGGGGAAAGAGGTACAGGTCTGGGGAAGTAGGCAAGAGAACTCCTGAAAAGGCAAATGGAAGTGAGAGAATTCCTTTATCCATTCCTAAGCCTTGTGGATTTTCCACTCTGAAGTAGCTAGAAGTTCAAAAGGCCTAATATCCTAGGTGAGAATGGGGTTTACTAATTATCAAATTTCCATGTGGTTAGCATAGTTTTAAGGTTGGTTCAGACACTGGTACATAGATATATAGTGTCCTTTGATGGAAACTAGATAGGTAATGATCCTGACTAAAAAAAAAAAAAAACAACCTTTCATTTTAAATGATCTATTCTTTGCAAGAATGAATGAAACTCACTTTTACTTTCATACTTAAGATGGTAGTACCTATGCCTAAAGAGAGCAATCTTTTTTAGAATTATTTAAAACTGGTTTTTCTTCTAGGTTGAAAATGTTAACTGACTATAGTAACAATATTAAGTAATATTGACATCATGGGTTTGCATTTCTATAGTTATTCAAACTTCGTTCAACATCTGTTTATTAAACATCTGCAATGTACAAGGAAGTAGGCTATTTTAACATGAATCAACAGTATGATATGGCAGCTCTTCCTATGCTCTTTTCCCCCAAATAAAACCTAAAGCAATTTTAGGTCATTTAATTTTAGGTCACTTAAAAGTATGGTATTCATGAGTATTTTATAATTTTGTTTATAATTGATTAGTAACTTAATTTTTTTGGTTTTTTAAAAATCTCTATGTTTAGGGCATTGTATTACTTAAATAACTTGTTACACTGAATCAGTAAAACAGATGTATCAAAATTTTATATGTCATTTTGGATGTTTTCCTCAAGCATTGAAAATCATAGCTAAGTTTTGTCTATTTTCTTTTTTTCTGTTTTATTCAGTAAAGTTGAATTCATATAAAAACTGTAGAATTTACTGATTGACCAAGAACTTTTAAAAAATAAAAAATATTTGTCATTTGTAAATTCTGATGCTGAGTATGAATTGTCTAGTCTTTAAAAACAAAATCAAATATTGAAGTTTTCATGGAATTATTCCATATGGGCTTGGTATTTCTGCCAATTATGGTCCAGTGTGTTATGAAGAGAACATCTAGCATTTTGCTTCCTTTTGGCAAGCAATGTTTCAGAAAAAAAATCTAACATGTTGCTGATGTTTTGGGTTTTTTTTTTTACCTCACATATGTGCATTGAATTTATTATTAACTATATTGAGGATGATCACCAGAAAGAAATATAGCTAATGTACATACAGCAGTCAGAGATTTTGAAGTGGGATACTATTCACTTAAATGAGAGTAAATCATAGAATCTCATAGTTTTTCTTAAAATTGTGAACATCATACATTCCCAGCAGTTTAACTATCACCTAGGCAAAAGAAATGTTGACAGAAAAGAAAATATTTATGACAAATGTAGAGTAATTTTATTTTAAAAAAATAAGTCAATTCAGAAAAATGAGGAAGAGAGAAGGTAAAATAACTGATAATTGCTTCTGGTCGCGTTTAATTTTTTTTCACCATCAATTTGAGATAAACTAAAATACGTCAAATCTTCTTGTCAGATCTTTTCTATTTATATGTACATGGAGAGGTTCACACACCAAAATACTGATCAACATTAAGTGCAGTGCTAAAGAATAGCTCCCAGTATATCAGTAATTCTAAAATCAGTTGTTAACTCTAAAAATCCCGTAAGGAAGGAAGGATGCAAAATCTCTTCATGGGTAAAGCTGTCTGTTTCCACCATCTCCTTGCTCTTGCTACATGTGCAGTTTTTGTCACATGAATGATTTTTAACCCATCTGATTTCTAGGAAAATTCTCAAGTGTTATTAAGTTGTTAGTATTGTGTTAAATATAACAAAGTTGTTTTTGAAAGAAAAACGGCCACTTGTCACCCTGAAGAACATAATCAAATAAAGTTCCAGTCTCAGTTCACTGGGATTGCTCAATAAAGAGAGAGACTGGAATATTTTCTGTGCTTTTTTTTTTTAATCTGTGAACTTTCCATTATCTCTGCTAATGGAAGGATGCTAGCACAGATAACCCTGAGGTGGAACCATAGAATCTCAGCCTCAGTAATTTACACAGTTTTTAATGAATTTTTTAAAAGAAGGATAAATTTATCTTCCTGATTGGTATTTTGTTAGGCTAACATTAATTTTAGTTTGCAATCTCTGAATATGTCTCAGCCAAGAGGATTGGAGTAACATCATCTTAAGAATGCTGTGTCAATCAGAAAATTATCTACCTGTGATCAACCTGGCATTTTAAAATTCTGTTGAGAAACAAGCATAATATTTATGAAGTAGGCTTTTATTAAAGAGGCTGCATAAAAATTAATTACCTAAGGCACCCTGAGTTAGCTTTAGACTAGTATGTATTGGGATTTATTGTTATCTGGATGATGATTACAGAATTAATCACTTTGAATGATTATAAATGATTAAGTTGAAAAATTAAAGTTAAATTTAAAGTCATAAACTTATTACTGATATCTTCTTTTTCTATCAGTTAACTGCTCCTCCCTTGTTTTGTGTTATAATTTAATTTGGTGCCATTAGTACAGTTTCTATAACATAGCGTGACCTGATAATAGACCAAGCCTCACTTAAACATTTTGCAAGACAAGATAATGAATATTCCTCCCCATGTAACAGGATGGCATTCGAAATATACATTTTTAGAAAACAGTTGACAGCAATTTATTATAATTTTTCTGGCTATTGGGAGGGGGCAAGTAGCAAATTTTACTTGAAATCATCTTGGAAATGGAAATAACAGATGTATAGATAAAGGTACATATGCATACACATATATATGTATATATCAGCATATACATATATATGCTCACACACATTATAGATAGATATATAGGTGGGTGGATGGATGGATGGATCGGTTCACTTAGTACCTTGGCAGTGTACTTTCCTGAGACATACACATTAATAATGAGGTTGACATGCAATGCCAGGGCTAGCTCAGTATTTGGACGGCTCCAAAGGAAAGTATGGGAGAGAAGACGTCTTTGACTGAACTATCAAACTGAAAGTCTACAGAGCCATTGCACTGACTTCATTCTTGTATGCCTGTGAAACCTAGATAGTCTACCAGCACCATGCCAGGAAAATGAATCACTTCCATTTGAATTGTCTCAGGATGATTCTAAAGATCACCTGGCAGGATAAGATGACAGATATTGAGGTCCTTTCTCAAACTAAACTGCAAAGCACTCAAACTCTGCTTCAAAGAGTGCAACTCTGATGGGCTGGCCACATTGTTCGAATGCAAAACATATGTTTGCCAAAAAGACTACTTTTATGGAGAACTCACACAGGGCAAGGGTTCACATGATGGTCAGAAGAAACCATACAAGGGACAATCTCAAGGAAGGTCCCTCTTAAGAACTCTAGAATTGATTTGTGACATAGAAGACATTTAGCACAGGACTGTTCAGCATGGCATGCCCACCCACATCAGAGAAGGTGCTGTACTCTATGGGCAAAGCACAATTGAAATAATTTAAGAGAAATGCAAGATGAGCGAACTTAGAGAATCCACCCCAAATATTATTCACATGGACTATGTGTGCCTGATCTATGATATAACATTCCAAGCTCATATTGGTCTGATCAGCCACAGTTGGATAGACTGAAACTTGACTCTAGCATTGTTTGTCTTTGAGAATGAAGGACAACAACCAACCAACTATATCAACATGAATTTATAATCAAAATGTCCAAAATGGAAACCTGAATCTTTTTTCCAAAATATTTATTTATTTATTTGTTTATTTATTCAAATGCTTTATTAACTTCTGGCTTCCATCATTCATTCCCGCCAGATTTTGAGTTACAATTTTTGCCCCTTTTTTCCCCTACCCTCCACCCCAGAATAGCAGTCCCACAGGATATCCCCTCCTCTAATCTGCTCTCTCCCATATCTTCTCCCATACCCCCTTCGACTTTTCCAGTAGGGCATGGTAAATCTCTATGCCCCAATGCCTGTATATCTTATTTCTCAATTATATGTAAAATAGTATTAATAATAGTATTTATATATTTTTAAACATTTGATTTTAAAACTTTGAATTCCAGATTCATTCCCTTCCTCCCTTGTCACCCACCCTTACTAGGAAGATAAGCAATTCAGTATATGTTGTACATGTGTAGCTATGCAAAACATTACCATAGTATATATATATTGTAAAAGACTGACTATATTTCCCTCCCTCCTATCCCACCTCCCACTTGTTCTGTTCTCTACTTTGATCCTGTCCCTTTTCTTTTCTTTTTTTTGCGGGGGGGAGGTTAACAAGCTTACTTTAATTAATCAAACATATCATTTGCCTAGTTCAGGGGGAAAAGGGCAGTACCCCAAACTTCAAAGTATACAGACAGAACTTACAAGACAGAGAAACAAACAGATCAAGCAGACAGGCTTCCAAACTGCCCAACCATTACATCAATACCAAATCACAGTTACCAGAGAGAGAAGCATCAACATCTGGGTTTTCAAAGCCGGGGGGCTCTCAATGGCTACCCAGAGTCTCATCTGGTCAAATCACAAAACACTTCCCAAAGTGAGCCCCAAAGCAAAGCCTCACATCAGGGATTATATAGCCTTCTCCTGGATCAAAGAATGTAACAACCCTCTTGACCCACTGCACAATCACACAGCATCACGGTGTAGGCATTCCTGAAAACCAAGCTGCCAGCCACAGGCTCCATGTGACCACATTCAGCCTATTAGGGGGCAGAGTATATTTTCAAATCAAGGAAGGTTCTCAAGAGTCTCTTAAGCCTATCAAAGGGCCTAGGGGTAGGGAAGATCTTTAAATTTGCATTTCCATTACATTCAGCCCCAAGATCTTTCATGCCCTTAGCATAGACAATTTACATTTGAATTAGCACTGAACATTTTCAAGGTACATAACTAAAGTTACCAAAGTGGCCACTGGGCCTTAAACACAAAGTACATTGCATTATCACATCAATTCAAAACAAGAGTCCAAATAAAGTTCTCTTGGGAGGAGGGGGTTGTCCTTCCCCTCACACTCCTCCAGCCCCTGCTTCCAAGTCCAGAAAGGGGGCTGGGCAACAAAACCAATGTGGGGTCCTTGGGGGTCCTTGGCACTTTACCCCACCCACCATATTCACAAGTACATCCTCCCCTTGGGTCACAAACTGTGGGATGCAGCAAGGAAACACATTCAGTGCCCCTCTCCCACCCCCTTCTCCCCTATTCTCCTGTAGGGTGAGATATCCTATTTAGTATGTATGTCATTCTCTCCCTGAGCCAAATTCAGTGAAAATAAGGTTTTGCCTTTTTGCCTTCCTGTTCTTCCCCTCCATTGTAACCATTTTCCCTTGCCTCTTCTATATGAGATAGTTTACCCCATTCTGTCTCTCCCCATCTCCTCTCATTATATTCCTCTCTCACCTCGTAATTTCACCTTTTAAGTATCATCCCTTTCTATTAAAATTGACCTGTGCCCTCTATGTATGTATACCTGTAAACATACATACACCCATTCACATATGTATTTATATGCCCATATACCCTTCTTCAACTATTTTCATACTGAGAAAAGTTTCAGCAGTTATAATTATTGTTTTTCCATTAGCAATGTAAATGGTTCCACTTTGATAAGTTCCTTATGATTTCTTTTCCCTGTTTACCTTCTCAAGTTCTCTTGCTTCTTGTATCTGAATGTCAAATTTTCTATTCAACTCTGTTTTTTTCGTCAATAATACTTGAAAGTCCTCTATTCCACTGAATGACCATATTTTCCCCTGAGACATGATACTCAGTTTTGCTGGGTAGGTGATTCTTGGTTTTAATCCCAGATCCTTTGCCCTGTGGAATATCATATTCCATGCTCTTTAATCCCTCAGTGTAGAAGCTGCCAGATCCTGTGCTATCCTGATTGTGTTTCCACAATATTCAAATTGTTTCTTCCTGGCTGCTTGTAATATTCTCTCCTTGATCTGGGATTCTGGAACCTGGCTATAATATTCCTAGGAGTTTTCTTTTTGGGATCATTTTTAGGAGGTGATTGTTGGATTCTTTCAACCTCTATTTCCCCCTCTGGGTCTAAAACATCAGGGCAATTTTCCTTGAGAATTTCTTTTTTTTTTTAATATATATTTGAAACATTTAATTTTAAAACTTCAAATTCCAGATCCATTCCCTTCCTCTCTTGTCACCCACTCCCGCTGGGAAGATAAGCAATTCAGTATATGTTATACATTTATAGCTATGCAAAATATTACTGTATTAGATATATTGTAAAAGACTGGCTATATTTCCCTCCCACCCATCCCACCCCCCACCCGGTCCATTCCCTACTTTGATCCTGTCCCTCTTCAAAAGTGGGTGCCTCCAACCTCCCCTCCCCCCAATATACCCTCCCCTCCCCCCAATATACCCTCCCCTCCATCATCCCCCCTCTCATTCCCCTCCCCCCTACTCTCCTTCAGGGTGAGATATCCCATTTAGAATGTCATTCTCTCCCTGAGCCAAATTCAATGAGAATATGGTTTTGCCTTTTTGCCTTCCTGTTCTTCCCCACCCCTGCAACCACTTCCCCTTGCCTCTTCTACATGAGATAGTTTACACCCCCCCATCTCTCCCCAACTCCTCTTGCCACATTCCTCTCTCACCTCCTAACTTCACCCCTTAAGTATCATCCCTTCCCTCCAAATTCAACCTGTGCCCTCTATCCATGTATACAAAACATATATACACACATTCACGTATGTATTAATATGCCCATATACCCTTCTTCAACTATTTTCATACTGAGAAAAGTTTCATGAGTTACAGTTATTGTTTTTCCATATAGGAATGTAAATAGTTCAACTTTGATAAGTTCCTTTTGATTTCTTTTCCCTGTTTACCTTCTCAAGCATCTCTTGCTTCTTGTGTCTGAATATCAGATTTTCTATTCAACTCTGGTTTTTTCCCCAAGAATGCTTGAACATCCTCTATTCCACTGAATGACCATATTTTCCCCTGAAACAAGATTCTCAGTTTTGCTGGATAGGTGATTCTTGGTTTTAATCCCAGGTCCTTTGCCCTGTGGAATATCATATTCCATGCCCTTCAATCCCTCAGTGTAGAAGCTGCCAGGTCCTGGGCTATTCTGATTGTGTTTCCACAATATTGAAATTGTTTCTTCCTGGCTGCTTGGAGTATTTTCTCCTTGATCTGGGGATTCTGGAACCTGGCTCTAATATTCCTGGGAGTTTTCTTTTTGGGATCTTTTTCAGGAGGTGATCTGTGGATTCTTTCAACCTCTATTTCGCCCTCTGGGTCTAAAACATCAGGGCAATTTTCCTTGAGAATTTCTTGAAGGGTGATTTCTAGGTTCTTTCTTTGATCATGGCTTTCAGGTAGTCCAATAATTTTTAAATTGTCTCTCCTGGATCTATTCTCCAGGTCAGTGGTTTTTCCATGAGATATTTCACATTGCCTTCTATTCTTTCATTTGTTTGGATCTGTTTAACAGCATCTTGATTTCTCATAAAGTCACTAGCTTCCATTTGCTCCAGTCTAACTCTGAGGGAATGAATCTCCTCAGTGAACTTTTGAGATTCTTTTTCCATCTGGCAAATTTGGCTTTTTAAGGCATTCTTCTCCTTGTTGCCTTTTTGAGCCTCTTTTGCCATTTGAGTTAGTCTGTTTTTTAAGGTGTTATTTTCCTTTCTTTGTCAGGCTGTTGACTCTCATTTCATAATTTTCTTATATCATTCCCATTTCTCCTCCACTTCTCTTATTTGCTTCTTAAGGTCCTCTATGGCCTGTAACCAGCTTGTATTTTTCTTGGAAGCTTTTGGTGTAGGATTTCTGACTTCACTGTCTTCCCCCGTTCCATGCTGTGATCCTTTTTGATGCCAAAGTAGGAGTGTAAAGTTGGGGTACTCTTTTAATTTTGCTTCCTTTGCCTATTCATGTCACCACTCAGTCACTTGACCCCTGGGCTTTTTTGCCACAGTAGGACTCTGCCGCCAGACAGGGGAGTTTCCATCCCAAATGCTGGGGTGTCTCAGAGGCTTCTCCCTCTGGGGGAAAAAGCCACACACTCCCAACCACTGGTCCCAAAGTCCATAGTGCACTGACCTCTCACTTTGTCCTTGGCATCTATACGTTGATAATTCTGGAAATGCCCCAGCTGCTGGTGTTCTGAGTCCCTCTAGCAGGCTGCTGGTCAGGCCAGCCTGGGGCTAAAACCTCTGCCTCATGTTGGGCTGGGCGTGGCTCCCAGAATGCTGTGCTGGCCGCTCCCTGCTGGGCTGCCAGGCTGTCCTCAGCAGGAGGTTAGCTTCTCTGTGTCATTTTGTGGGTTCTTTAGCTCCAGAGTTTGTTCAGAATCCCCTTTTATGTAAGTTGGAAGTGGTGGGAGCCAGAGTTGCACAGAAGTCCTATTTCTACTCCACCATCTTGACTCCGCCCCCCAGTAGATCCCCCAAATTTTATTTTAGACTCAAATGCCAGAACAGAAATAGAGAATAGAGAAAATAAACAAAAACATCATAAACTTAAAGCATGTCATGTGCATAGAAGAACATAAGAGAGGATTCAAAGTATGTAACAATAAATTTTCATTTCAAGAAAGCCTATATGATAATTAATACCCATTGTGTTGAGAATTGTCCATCTCTTCTTTGCTTCCTTGTGAGTTTTCTTTTGTTCTCTGCTGTGCACTTTTTTACTTTGTTCTTTTTTTCCCAACCCCTCCCCCCTAAGGCCACAGTAAAGTTTAGATCCGTTTTTCTATAGCTATAAATATATACATAGCCTCCCCCACCCCCACAGAAGGCTACAATAAAGTTTAAATATGTTTCTCCATAACTATAGATATATACATATACATATATAAATACATATATAGACATATACTTTCTCAAACCTGTCCTTCTTCTGATTTTTCTTTTTATGTATGTACATATCTCATTTCCTATCCTTCCTGCCTCCTCTACTTTTACTTTTATCCACTATCTTGCCCTTCTATGACTTGCCTACCCCACTTCAAGGATCCCTGCCTTATCCTCCCATTCCCACAAATCTAAATACCCTTCTATACCCCCGTTTACCCATTCTCTCACCCTCTGCTCTAAAGATCCCTCCCTTGTGCTCTCCCCCCACCCTATGCCCCTACCATGTTATTTCTTCTGAATTTAGAAGACTTCTATACTTTTAAAATAAATATGTGTTGTTCCCTCTTATACCCATTCACAATGAAAGTATGTTACCAGAATTACCAACCCTCTTCCCCCATCTTATTTCCTATGTATTAATTCTTCCTCTTGCATGTCATTTGTATAAAATAATTACTCTTTTTAGTTGTTCCTAAATGGTTTTACTTTTTAAATTCATATTATACCCAGGTTTTCCACAATCTTTCTTATGAACTACCCAATTATTAATCAGAATCTTACACATAAATTTTATATTTTACATATATAAAAGTAAACAGTCTGTCTTTATGGATCCCTTATAATCTCTTATAATCCTTTATAATCCCTTATAATCATAAAAAATGCACATTTGATAAACTCTCAGATTTTCAAGACTTTGTTAAAAAAGAAACCTGAACTTAATAGACAATTTGACATAAAAGAACCAGTATAAATATGATGCATAACAAGGAAACTTGAAATTTTTCTGGCATTTGCCAATCATATTATATTTCATTCCCTTCTAGAGTAGTGTTACCATTCTTCTGATTTTAAACCCTCTATGCTGTGGATTTATATGTGACCATGACTTCTAATGTTAATCACTTTTCCAAACCCAAAGAAGTGATTTTGGATTTTGGAGCCCACTGTGTTCAGTTATAGATTCATTTGACTTTGTGTGTATGTGTACAACCAGGTGTTACCAGATCTGGCCAAAGAACAGAAATAATCGTTTAGATGATTTAACAAACTCCACCTAATTATTTGCAAATATTTAAATGAGCTGAAAATATACTTTTGTTATTCAAGGAAAGAAAAATGAAAAAGCAGTGACGGAGAGGTGGCCTGAGGCATGGCACATGTCATGTGCTTAGTGTATCCAAGTCATTGCTAAAGTCAGGATATGGCTTCACTGATTATTATCATCTTCAATGTCTGGCATAGCTTTAGGGAAAAAGAGCCAAGAGCCCTCTTATAACCTCATCCCTATTCTCACTTTTATATTGTCCTCAATTCATGAATCCTAAAATAAGAATTTTGCAGTCTATACACTCTTTCCCTCCCCCCCAGCCAATGATTAACTCATGTTTTGATGAGTTCCATGTTTGTTGGCATAGGAAATTAATGTCATATACACACATACATATGTGTATGTATGTGTGTATGTGCACATACACATCTATATCTAAATATATATAGTACTGGGCCTGAAGTCAGAAAGACCGGAGTTCAAATTTGACATCAGACACTTATTAACTATTTGATGTTGGGCAAATCAGTTGACCTCTGCCTCCCTATATTTTCTATATTATAAAATGGGGATAATAATAGCACCTAACTCCTGGGATTATTTTTGTAGGGAGCTTGGCATAGTGCTTGGCACATAATAGGCAGTTAATAAGTAAGTACTTGTTTCCTTCCTTCTTTCCTTCCTTTCTTTCTCCCTTCCTTCCTTCCTCTTTTCTTTCCTTCCTTTCTTTGACATTTCTCCTAGATCTTATTGTAAGTGGCAGAGCAGATGTTGATCTGTGTTGGTAAAGAGAGTCCCCACATCTGCGGTTCCCCACACCAATAAAACAACAGAACAGTCTTGAAATGCCACATTTCGGTTGTGTCCATGCTTCCTTTAATTCTCTGGTTTGGGATAGACAAACTTGTTAGTACATTTTTTTTTACAGTTGCTTGGGTTTTTAAACTAATTAAGTCCTACTTCAGGGACCTGTGATTTTGTTGGATGTTTGCACTCCCTCCACCAATGAAGAGAAGTTGCTATAGCCAAAAAATGAATCATCTCTCTTGATGTACCTCAGTAGACTTAAAGAGGCTAGTCCTTGGGACCACACTTGAAGGCTTTTCAGGTGTATAGGACCTGCAAGAGCATTTATTTTCAATAGTCTTGGCCTGAATGAGAAACCAATTGAGTAAGTTGAGATACCCTTCAAGTTGTTAGTGTCCTGATTCAGTTGGATCTCCTAGAGCTCTTGCTTCATTGACATTAACCTTAAAGAACCCCAGGCCAGCTCTCTATGTACTCCAGTGTGCCTCCATCCACTCAGGTCCTCCTTATTGCCACAATGGGACATGTAGGGAGCTGATCGTGAATTTTTGAAGGTTATGCCAAGGGAGCAAGAGCTCTAGGAAATCCTTCTGACTTGTAAAGACATTAAGTTCAGACCTAGTAAAGGAGACTCCTCACTTGAAGGGTACCTCAATTTACTCAACTATATTTATATTTTTATATTTTATTTTAAAATTTACATTTATTTATATTTTATTTTTAAAAGGTTATTTTGTTTGCCTTGTTTACTTTCTGTCTTCCACTCCCCACAAATTAATTCCACTTTGATGTTAACAGTATTTTGAAAAAAATAATAGATCTTTAATGAACATTTTAAAATGGCAGCAGCAGCATCAGCATCATCATCATCATCACAATCACTAGCATACAGTATAAATGTGGGCTTTAAGATTTAATTCTCAAAACAACTATTAGAGTGAGATACAGGAGAAGAAACTGAATGAAAATGACGTTAGTCTAAGGAACAGGTACTTTGTAAGTCCTTTGTGTTTTTCATGGACCCCTTTGGCAATCTGGGGAATCTTAAGGATCTTTTCTCAGAATAGTATTTTTAAAGCATACAATAAAATACATAGTATTACAAAGGATACCAGTTGCATACAGAAATACAGTTATCAAAA
This sequence comes from Gymnobelideus leadbeateri, assembly GCA_011680675.1. Lineage (NCBI taxonomy): Eukaryota > Metazoa > Chordata > Mammalia > Diprotodontia > Petauridae > Gymnobelideus > Gymnobelideus leadbeateri. The sequence continues at coordinate 159,608 of WOXC01004112.1, forward strand.
TAGTAAAAAAAAAATACAAGAAACAAGTTCACAGACACCAGGTTAAGAACAACTTGGTATAAGAGATGATGTAAAACCCAGGTCTTTCTGTCTCCAAACACAGCCCTATATAAATATTCTGGCTCTAACACTTACTTAACTGTGTGACCATAAGAAAGTCACTATCATTTTGAATCTCCAGTTGTTTATTTTTTTTTGCTTTTTGGAGGGGGGAAGGCAGGGCATTTGGGGTTAAGTGACCTGCCCAAGGTCACACAACTAGTAAGACATTTAAGTCTGAGGCCATTTTTGAACCCAGGTGCTCCTGTCTCCAGGGCCAGTGCTCCACTCACCACACCACCCAGCTGCCCTGATTTGTTTATTTCTAACATGAGAATAATCATAATTATACTACCTGTCTCAAAAGTATGTTTTGAATAAAGTACCATACAGATACAGACTTCTAAAAACATCTAGGCCATTACTTTCCCTTTTATGAAAAATGAGGAAATTGAGACCCATTGAAGCATTTTCCTTTAAAACATAATGGATAAGTAGACCTTAGGATACTAAGCATTTCTTTTTTATGAAAATCTTATGATACCCATTTATACCAGGAAGACCTGTGGTTTGATTTTGTTTGTTTTCCACCCTAATTACTCTGATGATGGGTTCTGCCAAACTACACTTTTTTTCTTGGTTCACCATGTGACCAGGTCCTTGTGAAGAGGCTCACTTGGGTGAGTGACCACGGTAGAGAGAGAAAAAAAAAACTGACTATTCCAAGTGGGAATTGGACATGCAGCCACATTGTGTTAACTGGTCCAGATTGTTCTAGACAAGATAGATATTTCGAAAATAAAGTAGTTGTCTTAGTGAATCATTATAACTGATTCAAATAAGCAAAAGATGGAAGTTTTTGTTTGTGTTGTTTTTGTTTCTTTGAATCAGAGTTGTAAATAATTCACTAAGACAGCTACATTTGTTAAATGCCTACCATGTACCAGGCATTGTGAAAGGTCCTGGAGATAAAAGCACAAAGTAAGCTTACTGGGGTGGAAACAACATGGACACAACATAGATTAATATAAAAAAAAAATATATATATATATATATGTATAATATATATATGTGTATATATATATATGTGTGTGTGTGTGTATGTGTGTGTATGTATATATACAAAGCAGTTTCTGGTGGGGTATTAAAGGTAACTGGAGGTCTGGCAGGCACAATGGAAAAGTGAAGGAGAGTAGGACAAGCACATCAGAGGGACAGTACGGAAAGAGGATGGTTAGGGAAGGGAGCTTTGGCCTAGGCAGCCAACTGCTTTAAGTCACAGGGACTCTTAGTGGAGGCATAGAGAAAGTAGATAGCCTCTTCCCTCAAGATAGCAAAAGGAATGGTTGTTTTTCATTCCCTAAGAAAGAGGTGTGGAGTGTGGGAAAAAATGCATGTACACAGTTCCCTGGTCTTGCCTAATGATCACTGCAATAGGTGGAGACCTGGGGCTGTGAAATCAATCAGCAAGCATTCATTAATGATTGAATGAAAAAGCATTTATTAAGTGCTTAATATTTGCAAAACACTGTGCTATGGGTGAAGACACAAAAGACAAAAACTCAATGGTCTACTCTCTTACTTTGACTGGGGCTGAGTTTTGAGGGTGAAGAGAGGATATAGATATGCACATATGTATCTGGAGAGAGAGAGAGAGAGAGAGAGAGAGAGAGAGAGAGAGAATGAGAACGCAAATGCGAATGCAAAGTAACCTTAGGTGGGAGGTATTAACTAGTGCCCAGGACAAGGAAGGCTTATTCAAAAGGTGGAGTTGAACTCAGACCTGAAAGAAAACTGGGATTCTAAGAGGTAGAAGGGAGAAGGGAGTCTGTTTCAGATTTGGAGAACAGCAAATGGGGAAGGGATAAATCAGACTAAAGATGATGTTTGGTTGGGCCATAAAGTAAATGAAAGTATGTAATGGGTAATGAGACTGAAACTGTAGGTTGGAGCCAGGTTGTGAAGAACTTTAAATATCAGAAGAATTGGAATCAGAGTTGTAAATAATTATATTTGGAATATAACATGGTGAAATGTGTTCTTCAGAAAAATGACTTTGGCAGCAGTGTGGAAGATTGATTGTAGAGGGGAGAGAATTGAATTGAAGAAGCCAATTAGGAGGCTTTTGTAGTAGACAAAAAGATAGAGGATGAGGGTCGGAATCAGGGTGACAGTTGTGTGAGTAGAGCTGGAAGGGATTTTGAGAAGTCCTTTAGTCCTGTATCTTAATTTAAAGGTAAAGAAATAATGTAATAGGAATGTTTTACTAGCTCCTGCTTCTTAATGGGAACTAGCTCGAATATCCCTGTTAGTGTCTCTTTCCTCAACTCTCCCAAGAAGACACAGGACTAGATAATCTCTCAAGGTGTCTTCCAGCCCCCAAATTCTATAAAATGTTATACCTAAGATTCTAAGGCAGGCAGTGACAATTTATTCTTTCTCGGAAGGAGTTTGATGGAAAGTGTTAGGTTTGAATTCGGGGGGACCTAGGTTCAAATTTTTCCTTTATTAATTGTGAGGCTGTGAGCAAGCTGCAAGTTCAGTGCACCTCTCTACATAAAATGAAAGGGTTTGAAACCAACACCTCTAAGAGTTTTTCTAGGCCTAAGTCTAAATTTATTTGGGGGCTTTTAATAAAGCTTTGAAGCTTCTGACCTTGGGGTAATCCCATCTATTAAATGTGACTGAGGTATATAATGAGTCTGATTATTTACTTGGGGTGTAGTGAGAATAACAGTCCCATGGAAGGGAGGAAGCTGTTCTTCACATAAAGCACTCTACTCTTGAGACATTAAAAGACACAAAAGGGACATACTGTCACTGGAGTATTCTAGGTATGGAACAGTGGCCCACAACTCCTGGCTAAAAAGATGTTCTCAGGAGTGTGGTAACCAGGAGCCATGTATAGACTACCCAGCATGATTCAGCTATTTTCTATTTCAGTCGAGCTTGCACTTGAGAAAATACATGTCTGAGACCAACATCATGGGATCATAATTAGAACTGACACTAGAGTTCCTCTTCTGCTTCATTTTACAGATTAAGAAACTGAGGTCCAGGAAGGATAAATGACTTGTCCTAAGTCACTCAAGCAATATAGCTGGAATTTGAACCAAGGTCCTCTACTCCAAATCATGTTCTTTAAAAATTTTTTCACTATACCATACTGTAGCTCCCCTTTGGTCTGTGCTACAGGAAGCTAGACAGGGGATAATTAAGAGAAATAGATTTTTCAGAAAATATTCTAGGAAAATAGTAGTGACTTTTTATTTAGATTTTTAAAAATTAAACCAAATTTGAACTTGTGTAATAATAAGGACCCTTTCTAAAGAAAAAAACATTTCTGCATTTCATTTTTATCTCTTTCGTTTGGTGGGGGAAAGAAGGGTAACTGGTTTGTGTGCCAAATAGTTGTGTAATGCTGTACCTAATTTCAGTACGCAAACCTAATAAATATTTCACTGGGCAAGGATCAGTGGAAAGTCAGGAGAACTTAATTCAGTTCTATTTTGTAACCTTGGTTAAGTAACTTCCCTTTTCCTTGATTCAGTTTTTTCTGTGTCTGGATTTGTGCCAGTAACAGTGATTTATTGACCTTGTGAGACTTGAATGAGGATTGGCTTTCACAACTATGCATGAAAAGAGGATTTGATAACAATACTTAGAACTAGAAGGAGTCAACTAGTTCAGCCCCAGGATTATATAGATAAAGACACTGAGGCTTAGAGAAGTAGAAGTGACTTGCCAGTCACAGGAGTAGTATCTAACCCATCCAGGAGTCAAAATCAGATCCTTTTACTTTAAATCAATGTATTCTTCATAAAAATATACTGTTTACTACTTCATATACCTGTCTTTCTTTGTCCATGAGTTTGCTTGTCAGAAAAATTCTGACTCACTACCAAATAGTCCAAAATATTGGACACAAATGGAATTTAGACAATGATTACTTTGATTAAGATGCTCCTCCAGATTGATAACTAATAGCCAACATTAGTTTATCCCATCTTCCAAATCAGGAATATGTCTGCTGTATCACCAGGGGAGTGTAACAAGTAGGGTAGATAAGATGCTTCTTGTTTTAATACTATTTGCAGAAGATCTTTTTCTAAGTGCTTGCAATGTTGAAGGAAGATGTGCTGCAAGTATTAATATACACTGAATGAATTAATGGAATTGAGTGAATTGCTCTTAAAGCACAGTACAAATAAATGAGGCTCATTATTATGCCAAGTCATCAGAAAAAAATCTTAATTATTTCATTAAACTGTTTAACAAGGCAGGGAAACATATCACATTCTTGAAAGATTTCCATCCAAAACATTTAGATTTTCAAGTAATTTGTTACTTTAAAAGATTAAAACCTCAGCTATCCAGAAAATTCTGGCCACGCAGAATGACTCATACACTGAAGGTTCTGGCTGAGGCTTTAGTTTATTAGCTGTAATTGGTAAAAGAGAAAGATTATACTTAGCAGCTTCAGTGGCAAGTTCCTCCCTATAAAAATATTGAAGTCCTGTGCATCTACTGTTTTTCTCTTGTAGTCATGGAATCTCAGTAATTCGGCAGCTTTAGGTTGTATGTGTGTTGGTTTCTCAGCTAAAATCTTAAAGGTTTTCAAAGACAAAACTAGAGCATTAGCATTTATCTTTTAAATCATTAATGTATTTTTTAAAAAATTCAACTACATCTCAATTTTTGCTCCTGTTTTGGTTCTGAGAATTATTTGTTTTCAATACAGTCCTTTTTCAATTAGCCCATCAATGAAATTGTCCTTACTTAGTTGAGTTACCCTGAGTAAATCACTTAACATCTCTGAATCTCACTTTCCTCATCTATAAAGAGAGAGGCCTTGTACTTGCTTTCTTGGTCCCTTCCCAGCTATAATATTCTAAATTCTGACTTGTTATAGAAACCTTTATTCTGATAATGGAAAAAAAAAGAAAGGTCAGTGTTTAGAAACAAAGTTGCAGTGTTCTTTTCCTCCTTTTTGGCTGTGTTGATGAAGACCTGAAAATCCGTTTGTTGAAATTTTGTCCTATATTCATTAATAAAAGTTTTTATTGGATTGTGTATTGTAGATTCATTTAAAAAATATGGCAAACATCTCCAACCATCAAACAAATAGTCATTTATATAGAACAGGAAGTCATATGAGAAAAGAAACAAAAGGGGTGATGAAAACATAATCCTAATATAATATTGGTGTCAAGTAAAAGACAGCACATTATATGACTATGACAGGTCATCTACTAAACAGAGATAAAAGCCACTTTGGTTTTACTCAATTATAGGAAACAACAGCCGGAAATAAAATTTGTCACCACCCTCTTTTTCAGTCCTTTCCTATCCTATTTTTAAAATTCTCCGTGTGTGTGTGTGTGTGTGTGTGTGTTTGTGTGTGTGTGTGTGTGTACATGCATATATGTATACGTATACATATATAAATGCAGTCATACTGGTGAGACAAAGTTTTTAAAGGTAAGAAATAAACCGACTCATTCTGCTGAACTTGTTAGGACCTTAGTGCAGGGGAAGGGACAAAGTGTTATTTTTTTCTCACCCTCTTTCTACTCGTTAATCCAATCACTTCTCTATCCAATTTATATACTTGGACACCTTCAGCCAGATACTATATCCACACATACATACTCAGTAATCAAGCTTTTCCTTTTCTCCTTTCTAGATAGGGGTACTTCCACTACCAACTCTCAGGGAAAAAATGTGACATAATATATAATATCAGTGATACACCAGGGCCTTGTTTTAAGCTGAATGAAGTATTGGGGTATAGTTACTGGGAAACTTTGAATTAAAGAACAATCCTTGACCAAATAGGCAATGCACCATAGTGGATAGTGAGCTGACCTCAGAGACTGAGATTCAAGCCTCACCTTTGATCCATAGTAGGTGTGTGACCAGGGGAAGTCACTGAACCTCTCAATGTTCTAAGCATAGTCCTAAGATAATAGAGTGCACTGGTAGAGGGGATTTCCCCATTCAGAATTTCCCTATGTCAATGAAATCATAATTCCAGTCCCTCTGTGTAACCCGTCAAAATTATACAGCAATCTTTTTTGAAGTTAATTATTCAGCAGTAAGGTTTGTGAAGCTTAGCAAGCTGCCCATATGTCTGTCTGAAAGAGACGAAGGAGGGAAAGATCTGTATCTTTAATCCAGGGAAAGAAAGAAGGAAAAGGTACTGCTTGTGACACCAGGTAACTATGCAGTTTCTTACAAAACTGGAATTAGTAGGAGATTGGCAGCTCTGTGGCCCCAAGACCAAGGAAACAGAAAGAAAGCAGAAAATGAAGGAAAGTAGAAGACAGATGGGCAATTGGATATGTATTGCCTCATTTTCCTCTCTTCCCCTCCCAGGCTGTGGAAAGTGTCTAGCTGCTTCTTCAGTTTTGGTCTTGCCTATCTCAGAAAAGGTACTCAATATAAAAAATTCTTTCCTGTCATCAGTGTTGCTGTCTCATAGCAAAGAACTATAGAGCAGTGGCATCAAACTCAAATAAAAAGAGGATCTCTATAGGCTGCAGATTGACTTAGGAGAACACAAATTAACATTATCTTTGTCATATTATATTTTTATTTATTTTGTTCATCACTTCCAAATTATTTTTCTTTTTATTTTTTTAAAAATTTATTTATTTACTTTGAGTTTACAACATTCAGTTCCACAATCCCTTGAGTTTCAGCTTTTCTCCCCTTCCTTCTCCTCCCTCCTCTCCCCTGCCTTCGTGGCAGCATGTAGTCAAATATAGGATCTATAAATACCTTCACATTAAACATTAGTCAAGTTGTAAAGAAAGATTATAACCAATGGAGTGAACAATGAGAAAGAAGAAATAAAACAAAACAAAAAAGAGAGACAGCAAGTAGTTTGCTTGAATCTGCATTTAGACTCTGTAGTTCTTTCTCTGGATGTGGATATCCCTTTCCATCCTGAATCTTTTGGAGTTGTCTTAGAACCTTGCATTGCTGAGAAGAGCCCGGTCTATCAAAGTTAGTCATCACATATATGATGTGTCTGTAATTGTGTACAAAGTTTTCCTGGTGCTCTCCTCACTCAGCATCAGTTTATTTAAGTTTCTCCAGGTTATTATGCAGTCACTCTGCTATACCACAACTTGTTTAGCCTTCCCCAATTAATGGACATGACCTTGATTCCAGTTCTTTGCCACCACAAAAAGAGCTGCTATAAATGTTTTTGCAAATACAGGTCCTTTTCCCACTTGTATGATCTCTTTGGGATACAGCCCTAGAAATGGTATTACTGGGTCAAAGGGTCCCAATTACATTTTAAACTGTTTTAGGCCAGGCTGTGAGTCTGACACCTCTGATACAGAGTACTTAAGACAGGTCATAATCCATTCCTAATTTTCCTCTCAAAATGAAAGCCAGCATGGCACAGTAGATAAAAAACTGGCCTCAAAACCAGGAAGACTTGGGGGTTCAAGTTCTGTCTGAAACATTGACTGTGTGAAAGCCACAGGTCTATCTTTCTTCTCATAGAAAAAAGAATACAGGAGTAGCTAGGTGGCGCAGTGAATAGAGCACCGGCCCTGGAATCAGGAGGACCTAGGTTCAGATCCAGCCTCAGACACTTAACACAAAAACTAGTCGAGTGACATTGGGCAAGTCACTTAACCCCAACTGCCCTCCAAAAAGCAAAAAAAAAAAAAAAAAAAAAAAAAAAGGAAGGAAAGAAAGAGTAGGAAGGAAGAGTACATAGAATACAGGGGATAGGAAACCCGAAGAGGGAAAAAAAGTCAGTAGATATAGTATTGTAGGATCCACACTTGACCATCATTTTAAATTATAACTACCTTACAGCAGTTGTTGGTTCTGTGTAAGCAATTTCTTAGCATTGAGAGGAGCTGTGCCAGTCATGTGCTCACTGTTTTGTTCATGTAGTATCATTGCAACTGATTTCTCTTGGAAAACTGTGTTTTTGAAGTTTTAACCTAGTTCTACATTAAATCTTGTAGATTTAAGAATTTCACAGTTTTCTTTATTGTATGAAAAGACATTGTAAAGACAAGAGATAGGAGGAGGGAGGTGGGATGATGTCATGGAAAGAGCATTATTATTTGGAATCAAACCTTAATTCCACCTCAGCTGTTGTGTTGGTTATGACTTATGTGTCATCATTTCACGTCTCCTGATTTTCCAGTGTATGACGTTGCATTTTGCCATTTGCAATTGAATTAAAATGTGTATCACAAATAAATGCATTGCTAAATGGAATAAACTTGAGACTCTTCAGGCTTGCCCTACTGTGGCATCATTCTATGTATATAGCCTTATTTCTCACCACTCCTCAATAGTCATTTTCTTTCTGGACTGGTAAGGCTTCCCACATTATCATTCAAATAAATTATGCTTAGTCCTTTACTCATTCTGATCCCACCTACCCATGCTGCCTCCCTTACCCCATATAGCTAGAATTCTCTTCCCTCTCCTCTCTAAATTCTGCCAGCCCTTCCATGAGGCTTCCATGAATGTTTGAGCCCCAAATACGATTCCATTATTCTCTACTCCTCTTCTATCTGCCATCTTCATTCTCTGGATACTTAATGTGCTGGTTTTTATTATTACTTGATTTTTTTTTTGTTTGTTTGTAACAGAATGGTATAGTAAAAACAACTCTGGATTTGGGGTCAGAGAAACTGACCCCTATCCTACCTCTGTCACTAATTTCTTAGGTAACTTTGAGCAAGTCAACTTTCTCCCTCTGGACCTCAGTTTTCTCATCTGTAAAAATAGAGGGGTAGGCAAGGTGACCCTGAGATCCCTTCTGGCTCCAGATCTGTCAACCTATGAGTCTGTGATTCTTTGTATGCCTTGGCTTCTTCTCTAGACCAGGGGTTCCTAACCTTTTTTGTGTCATGAACTCTTTTTGAGAATTATGGTTTTTTAAAAATGCTTAAAAATAAAAGATTGCAAATTAATCCAATTATAATGAGAAAAAAGTCATCAAACTATTTGAAAAAAAGTTCTGGGACCCTAGGTTAAGAATACTTGGACTAGAACATAAACTCCTAGAAGGTAGGGTATAGTTCTTTTTTTGTATTCCTTTCAATTCCTAATATAGTATTGTGTACATAGCAAAATAATAATAAGTATTACAATTACATGCACTTATAGAACTTTAAAGTTTACAAAGCACTTTTCATACATTGAGTATAAATGAATCCCAGATTTATAGATGAGAAAATTGAAATTTCAAGAGGTTAAGTCACTTGTTTAAAGCTAAATTAGCTGAAATTCAGACCCAGTTTCCTGTTATGCTGTATTCCTTTTAATACACCAACCTATCTCTAGTATAGATAGTCAATAAATACCTTCAGTGAACCAATAAAGTTATTTCCAATTCACTTCAAGAAGGTAGGAGTAATGTGAAATATTTCATCTCCCTATATTCTGAACCCTTCAGTTTCTCATTTTTTTTCACTTCCATTAATTGAGGGGTAGAGGGGAGAAGCATTTATTAAGTTCTTACTAAGTCCTATGCACTGTGCCAAGTGCTTTACAAATAATACTGTCATTTGATCCTTAACGTAACTTCATGAACTTCATTTTTACATTTGAGAAAACTGAGGCAGTGAAGGACTTGCCCAGGGTCACAGTGCCTGAAGTCATATTTGAACTCAGGTCTTCCTGACTCTGGGCCCAGTGTTTGATCCACTTACCACCTAACCACCTCTCCCCTTTTTTTTTTTTTAAGGATATGCATTTTACAGTCTGACATATCTCTTTTCTTATAAAAAAAATCCATTATTTAGTCTAAATTCTTTTTGCTTTTCTTCTTCGGTCCCTCAACCTGTTAAAATATTAAGAATATATGGGAAGGGGTGGCTAGGTGGCGCAGTGAGTAGAGCACCGGCCCTGGAGTCAGGAGGACCTGAGTTCAAATATGACCTTAGACACTTAACACAAAAACTAGCTGTGTGACCTTGGGCAAGTCACTTAACCTCAACTGCCCTCCAAAAAGCAAAAAAAAAAAAAAAGAATATATGGGAAAAGGAATGTCTGGAATCAAGGATGAGATAATACCTAAGTTAATGCACCCTTTAAGGATATTTTATTTTTGACTGCTCTTTTGTTCACCATTTCTTTTCATTATTTCTTTTTTTTTTTTTTGCTTTTTGAAGGGCAATTGGGGTTAAGTAACTTGCCCAAGGTCACATGGGTAGGCTTTTGTTTGTGTGTATTAAGTGTCTGAGGCCGGATCCGAACTCAGGTCCTTCTAACTCCAGGGCCGGTGCTCTACTCACTGCGCCACCTAGTCGCCCCTCCCACTTCTTTTCTTATAAAAAAACAAAACAAAACAAAAGAGTTGTGGTAGGCAATATAAATTAGGTGACTTCAGAGCAAGAAATTTATACACTGAGGTGACTCCAAATTCAAAAACTGAAAATACAGTAACTCTTTGTTGCATGGTTTCTACCCTCCATAATTATTTGGTGTTGGTGTTGTAAACCTTTTGGCAACAAGAATATAGACTTGTTATAACCACTAATGCCATAGTGCAAAAGTCCTTACATAGCTTAAACTCATGCTTATTTCCAAACCTACATGAAAGCAGATAAATGGTGCATTGTGTATGTTTCTGCTTTCGTCATATCCACGCAAATGTCCACTAACCAAATTGGTTGATCTTTACTTGACCTAAAATGTTGTTCCATTAAATTGACCATGATAGAAGACAGTACTGGCATATGATTCATATTTCCAACCCATAATAGATATTGAAGTTTCTGTTTATAGTGCTAAAACTGTCACAGTTATTAAATCGTCATATGGTTGCCTTGTCCTTCATAGCCCCAGTTTTTTATAATCTGGTTTCTGTTTTGAAGAATTCTTTTCTTAAATAAAATATCCAACTACCATCTAAATCTTTAATTCTTATTCAGGGGAACTTAGAATTCATTTGTTTTAAGGCTTCCTGTTTATTTAAATTAATTTTGATGTTACACTGTAACATTAATTGAACGCTATATATAACCAACACAATTTATTTTGGCAAGGTATTATTTGGCTTTTTTCTGGCACTGGGATTTTCTCTAGGTTTTTGTGGTCTTGCTGATGTAAACTATTTGTTACTAATTTTACTCCCAGTATCATGATTTCCTGTATGTTTTATTGCATTTAAAGTGGTTCATTCAAAGGAAATCTCTCAATTTTACCCAACTTCAACCATTTGCTATTCTGCTTAAGAAGTTTATTTCATTGTCCAAACACCAGAAGCAAAGAAAAAATGTTGGTTTAAGTTGTCATTAAAAATTGGCTCAAAAATCTTAAGATCCACAGGTTTAGTATTTCTTTTTCCCTGGAGGTAAGGTAACTAATATGACACTGCAAAGATTGCTTTAAAAAATCTAGAGTAATCATGAGAAAAAAAGTGGTAGATGATCACCCTAGCATATATTCGTTCTGTCCTCTTCAGATATAAGACCAACTGTGGAATTACTGGTGCTGAGTCAAAAGTTCCATTGCTGTTGAAGTTTTCTCTCAGAATAATTCATTTAAATCCTAGAGCTATCATGGCAGGCACATGGTAAGTTCTTAACATCATTGAGTCATCATAGAGCAAGAAGCCCTGCCTTCCAACAGTGTAGAACTTTTCTTAGTAGGGAATCAAATCTTTTTTTTTCCCTGATCCAAAAAGTAAACTCCTGGGTATTCCACCTAGTATTTAGCAACCTCAAATGGAAAGTTTCCTTGTGGCTAATTTAAATGAAATATGTACAGCTTTTATATTTCTTTTTAAGTTTTCAGTGAAAATACTTTTTATGTTAATCATTTTATAGTAATCCTTCATATTCTAGATGTATTTAATATAATGACAGTTCTGGCTTAACAACTCTGTGTCCATGTTTTATGTAAAGAATCAAACTACAAATGGTTTATTTTTCTCTTTAGTCTTCAAATGAACTTATGTGTTAGAATCACGAAGTCAGTTTTATGAAATCATTCAGTAGCAACTAAAGAATGCTTTCAGTGACTTGAAAAATCAGATTGAATGAAATAGAACCAGCTTTCAATGATGTATGGGCAGTTTATTGACAGCAGATCTTGCTTTTATGTACCGTAAACATCTCTTCTACTTTTAAGACCACTGTTAACAATCTGGCTTTGCTCTCACTAAATCTGAAATGTGTAACCTCAAAACGCTGATGTTTCTACCCCTGTGAGGCAAGTTTAAGTTAAGAAATGAAAGTGATTAAGCTATTTTCCAACTGCCTGAGAACTGATGCTATCTACCATGATTTTGAGGTAAATCATTCAGAGATGAGTTGTGCATTTGGGAAACTTTTTACTTTCTTCTGAGATAGAATTTCACAATAAGGGTTCATTATTTTGCTTGAAATGTGATGAATTCCCAGAATATTAGAAAGATTCTCTCTCTCTTTCTCTTTCTCTCTCTCTCTCTCTCTCTCTCTCTCTCTCTCTCTCTCTCTCTCTCTCACACACACACACACACACACACACACACATATCTGTGCAAACCCAAATTCTAAAACCAAATGCAAAAAAAAATTTATCATGAACCATTTGGGAATATTCTGTTCTCTTCCATTGGTATAGATAAATGAAAGATAACTGGGTCCTAAAGAAAGCAATGTTGAAACCATGAAATGCTAACTTTTTTAAAAATCTGCATTTTATTTTCTTTCATGTATGTAGTTTTACATTTTATTTCTGATGTGTATATCTAATATTGTTACAAGTCAAGGGAACAGGACTCTGTAAGCACCCTATATTTGAAGTCTATTATCTTTTGAAGATCCTTTCCAAGTTAAATAATTACACTTGTATCAATCTTGCCTCATATTCTGTTTTTCAGTGCTTAATTACTTCAGTTATTTTACTTGAGTTTTCTTTAACTTTCTCTTTCTGAGCACAAACAGAACACACCACTTTTCTAAGTGATAAATGTAGATTACATACTTGTATTGTTTTCACTCTCTGTATGCCCTCTCTGAATTGATCATTATTATAAGGATTGACCAATGAGGACTAACAAACTACTCTCTGGCTAGTAATTGTAATTTGTTTTCTTCTTGAAGCATACCATCCTCCAAACTAAAAGAATGTTGTGTTGTTTTAAAGGAATGAGTATCATTTTGGTGCTAGCCTTATGCTAATGACTGATTTAAATATATACTGAATTTGTAGTCTTTTATCTTGCATTTAAATCCTGGCCTGACACTTAGAAGATGTGTAGCCATGGGAAAATCTCTTAACCTCTCTGGACCTCTGTTTCCTCATCCATAAAATAAGGAGTTAAACAACTTGCCCCACGAGGTCCCCTATACTCATGGGTTTTTTTAAAAAAAGGAACAAATAAGGTAATGTACATATAATAGTAGTAACAGTAGTTATTGCTGTCAACATAGTGCTTTGGTGTTTGGCAAGTTTTTAATCTTGATTCTTATGACAACCTTGAGAGACAGGTACTAGAGATGGCATGACTCCCTTTTTATAACTGAAGAAACTGAGTTTCAGAAAAGCTAAGTGACTTGCCAGGGGCCACACTATCAGCTAGTGTCAGAGGTAGGATTTGAACTTAAAGTCTTTGTGATTACAAGTTCAGCATGAAGGGCATACAGGTTGATAGTGAAGGCTGCAATAAGAACTAAATTCAGCACACTTTCTATCAACATGATGCTTCCTCCCTTCAAACTGAAAATATTTCGTGAAGGTCTCATGTCAGCTGCTATGTGTCAAAATGTCACTATCAAAAACTTCAGGGAAATTTGGCCAATAATAAACTTAATAATTATAATAAACTTAAATTGCCTTCAGTATAATATTATAATATTACAATAAACTTAAATAAATAAACTATAATATAATAAACTTAAATAAATGTCATCCATTGTGATTATTACTTAATCCTTTGCCACATCCCTTTGTCCCCATCCATGCATCTGTTCCCATTGTAAATGTTGCAGTATTGGTTGTTAGGGAAGAAGAGCTATATCCAAGAGTTGGTTCACTGAGTCATATGACTCAGTGGAGACAATATATGATATGTGCTAAAAGTATACAGTATCCTTGGAAATAAGAGGAATGAGAATCATTCTGTTGGATCTGGAGAATTTCTAGTTTTGTGGGAGAACATGACTTGCTAGCATATGGAAAAATTATTCCATTGGCCAAATTTCCCTGAAGTTTTTGATAGTGACATTTTGATACACAGCAGCTTGACATGAGACCTTCATAAAATATTTTCAGTTTGAAGGGAGGAAGCATCATGTCGATAGAAAGTGTGCTGAATTTAGTTCTTATTCCAGCCTTCACTATCAACCTGTATGCCCTTCAGAAATTATTGTAATTTTTTGTACCTCATTTTCTTTAGATAGTTAGACTAAGATGGGCCTTTTAAGTTCTAAAATTCTGTGATCATGAATATCTGTTCTGACTTCACCCACACACACACCCACATATCTACACCCCACCCACACATACACATAGATACGGATGGGGGGAAGAGAGGGATGTTTTTAATTTTATTTTCTTAAATTGCTAATCATCTCAAGATTTAATTTATTTTTTTTAAAAGCTAAATATCATGTTCCCTGTATGTTAATGTTTTAGTTTTCCATCATCTGAGTAAGGGTTAGACTGAAACTTGTTTTGTTTTAAAAAGTTGAAGGATGAATTCTGATTTTTGTAATCACTTGGCATCCTAAAAACAAAATATATTGCAAAGAAAATTTGACCTCCCATGGTGCCATATATTATCTGTTATAATATTGGCAAAATTGCTACAGAGAGGAGGTTCAGAAGGGTAAGTGCAAGTAAAGAAGAGGAAATTCTGCTATTTTGGCTGTTTGCAGAATTCAACGTTTAATCCTTATGAATTCTCAAAATTTCAAAAAAGATTTGACAGCTTAACTTCTAGAAGAAAGGTTCTATAATAAATTCAAGTTGCAATAATGATTATAGTTATTACCATAATTACATTTACTTTGTTAACTGATCTTTTAAAAATCCTAATATACTCTGACAAAACTAACTAATCACAAAGTCTGTTTCTCTATTTTCTCTTAAGTGATGCCCAGGCGATTCCTTTAGAAGAATATTTGTAAACAATAGAGACTTCAGAGATATGAAGCATTTTCCACTTATTAAAATAATCACAAATTATTTCACTGAGAATGATTTCATTTTCTTTAGTGTACTATCATGATGAATTAGACTGAATTCCCATTAATGGATTATCTTATACCTTAACATTGTCTTAACTGCACCAGATATAACTGGCCTTTCATGTAACTAGCAGTAAGTGACCACTCTATAATTGTCTTCTTTTGAATTGTGATTTTGTTTTAATTGTGATATATATATATATATATATATACACATACATATGTGTGTGTGTGTGTATATAAAATACTTTGCAATTTCAGATATCATTATCACGTAAACTCCTTGAAGGCATTGCTAGATTTGTTTTTTAGTATTGGTATCCCACTTAGTGCAGTGCTCAGCTCAAAATAATCACTTAATGAATATTTGTCATTCCAAAATGGAATGGGTTGGAGGGGAGAGGCTAAGGTAGGGGTGGGAAACTAGTGACCTCAAGGCCACATGTGGCATTCTAGATCGTTGGGTGTAGCCCTTTGACTGAATCCAAATTTCACTGAACAAATCTCCTTGATGTGGCCTTGAGGCCACAGGTTCCCCACCCCTTGGATGAGGGAAGACAGGAGAGTAGGGAAGTGGGTTTTCTCTCACTGGAGGTCTTCAAGCTTTTTAGCTGGATGGTAGGTTGTGGTGGGGCTTTATTTTCTGATATGATTTATACGAGATGGCCTCCGAGGTCCTTTCCAACTCTGAGATTGTTTGATGCCATAGAGCTTTGAGGGCTATACTGGGAAACTCATTTTTATTTGCTTGAAACTTTTTTGGTATACTTTATTTCTTAACATGGAGAAGAGAACACTAGCCTAGGGATGAGAGAACCTGTTTGAAACCAAGTTCTACAACTTTACTAGCTGTTAAGATAAGTCTCTTATCTTCCCTAAATTTCAGTTTTATCATTTATAAAATGGATATAGTACTTGCACTGTCTACACCACAATGTAAACTTTAAAATACTATCTATAAATGTGAGGATGAATGATTATCATATTTAAACAACACTACAAGAGTTGAAATTTTGGTAATTTAATTTGAAGGCAGCAAAAGAATCTGAATATACAGTTTTGACAGCTGTGGTGCAGTGGAAAGAGTCAAAAGACCATGGTTTGAGTCTTGTCTCTTCCATTTCCTAGCTTTTTGACCCTGAACAACTTCTCTAAGCCTTCATTTCCTGGGGATAATAATGCTAACACTATTAACCTTTCAGGATTGCTGTTTGAGTCACATGAGATTCTGTGTGAAATTGCTATAGAAATATTATCTATTGTTATGAATAAGACTACATTATAAATCTGAAGCATTGACACAGGTGTTAACTCAAATAGAGGTTTTTCCTACTTTTCCCTTTCAAACAATGATTGTTCAATTAGAAAGCAAAAAATCTACTGATATCTTTTTATGTGGATAATTCTAAGACTTAAATAGAAAAATAATAGAAGTGAGTTTCCATTTATTGCCTTTCCATGAAATCTTCACTTCGGCTGACTTCCACATGTACACCTTAGGGGATAAGTCTTGGCTTTTGTACCATGTGCAAAATTTGGGGCCTTTCCCCCAGTGTTTTGGAATGACCTCTCCATGATATTTAGTGTTTATGTACTCAGAGCTGTTTTGTCTATGTTCCATTTCTTTTTGATTCCTGTGTAACATTTGCTTTTGTTGGTAAAAGGGGCAGGGCATGGAGACCAAGTTTCAAGTATACTATGTTCACACTCCTTCATTTTAGTTTTTGTTATTTCTGTTACTTTTCGAATTTTGAACATGTAATGCCTTTTTGTTTATTGGTGGAAGATTAAAAAGTTTTTTCTGCATAAATGACAAGCCTGCAGAACAGATGTTAGCCTCATGCTTATGCAGAATGGGTGTGGTATGATTCAAAGGGGTATGGGAAAAGCTCTCCTACGCCAAAGTATCTCTCTTCTCTCTCTACATTCATTCCCTTACCAATCTCATTCATTCCTACTGTTTGAACTACTACTGCTATGCAGATGACTTACAAGTCTATATCTCTC
The DNA here is from genome assembly GCA_011680675.1 of Gymnobelideus leadbeateri. Taxonomy (NCBI): domain Eukaryota; kingdom Metazoa; phylum Chordata; class Mammalia; order Diprotodontia; family Petauridae; genus Gymnobelideus; species Gymnobelideus leadbeateri. Next base: position 176,824 of record WOXC01004112.1, read on the forward strand.
TAGTCCCATATTTCTTCTTAGTTCCATAGCTGTATCTGTAAGTGGTAAAGGGACATTTCTACCACTTCTCCTTGACCATCCCAGAGGTATCTAGAACCTATTATCCCTCCTTAAACCTATTCCTCTTCTTGACTTTTCTGTGTATCATGATTTAAACTATGTTTTTATTTTTTTTTTTGGAGGGGGAAGGGAAGGGCAGTTGGGGTTAAGTGACTTCCCCAAGGTCACATGGCTAGTAAGTATTAAGTGTCTGAGGCTGGATTTGAACTCAGGTCCTCCTGACTCCAAGGCTGGTGCTTTATTCTCTGTGCCACCTGGCCTATCTCCCATATTTATAACTTTGAGAGTTATTTCTAACTTGTCTCTTTCCCTTCTGGTTAGTATCCAGTCAGTTTTCAGGTACTATTGATGGGGACAGAATCTGAACCCCTAAAAGGAAAAGACCATGTCTCTGGGATCTGAACCCTAAAAAGAAAAAGCCCCTGGATCTTCCCACATGGCTCTCGTCCCTGGTGATCACCTGGGGCAATAGCCTAAGAGTCTAGCCAATGCTCAGATTCAATCTGATCCACTTGAATTAGCGATACAAATACTGAGATTCCTTAAGAGTCTGGCTAATATGGTGGATTTTTAGAGTCATACCCATCTTGGATAGTGTTTTAATAAAACTTGTTTTTCTTTGGCAGAAAGAAGACGGGTAGAATTCATTCAGACAAGACCCATGTGTCACTTTTTCAGGGTCCCAGCACCCCCAAACCTCAACACAATGAGTTTTATGAGCAGAATATCTAGCAAATAAATAAGCTCTTCCTTTTTTTTTTAATTAAACAAATGCTTTATTAACTTCTGGTTTACATCATTCATTTCCACCAGGTTATGAGTTATATTTTCCCCCCATTTTTTCCCTACCCACCATCCCAGAATAGCAGTCCCACCAGATATCCCCTCATCCAATCTGCTCTCTCCCATATCTTCTCCCATACCCACTTCGACTTTGCCATTAGGGCAAGGTGAATCTCTGGGCCCCACTGCCTGGACATCTTATGAAACATTTAATTTTAAAACCTCGATTTTCAGATCCATTCCCTTTCTCCCCTGTCACCCACTCCCTCTGAGAAGATAAGCAATTCAGTATGTGTTGTACATGTATAGCTATGCAAAACATTACCATAGTAATATGTAAAAGACTGCTTATATTTCCCTCCCACCCATCTCACCTCCCACCTGGTCCATTCCCTACTTTGATCCTATCCCTCTGTGTCCCTCCCCTCCCCCCAGAATGCCCTCCTCTCCATCATCCCCCCTCTCATCCCCCTTTCCCCTATTCGGGAGAGTGAGTGAGGGTAAGATATTCCATTTAGTATGTATGTGATTCTTTCCTTGAGCCAACTTCAATGAGAATATGCTTTTGCCTTTTTGCCTTCCTGTTCTTCCCCTCCTCTGTAACTACTTCCCCTTGCCTCTTCTACATGAGATAGTTTACCCTACCCTGTATCTCTCCATCTCCTCTTGCCACTTTTCTCTCTCACCTCTTGACTTTAGCCCTTAAGAATCATCCCTTCCTTGGGGCGGCTAGATGGCGCAGCAAGCAGAGAACCAGCCCCGGAGCCAGAAGGACCCAAGCCCAGATCCGGCCCCAGACACCCAACACACAAACAAAAATCCAGCCTCATGACCCCGGGCAAGTCACCCAACCCCAATTGCCCTACAAAAAAAAAAGAATCACCCCTTCCCATCAAATTCAACCTGTGCCCTCTATCCATGTATACCTGTGAACATATGCCATGTACCCTTCTTCAATTATTTTTATAGTGAGAAAGGTTTCATCAAACACAGTTATTGTTTTTCCATGTAGGAATTTAAATAGTCCAACTTTGATAAATTCCTTTTGATTTCTTTTCCTTGATTACCTTCTCAAGCATCTCTTGCTTCTTGTGTCTGAATGTCAAATTTTCTATTCAACTCTGGTTTTTTCCTCAAGAATGCTTGAAAGTCCTCTATTCCACTGAATGACCATATTTTCCCTGAAACAAGATACTCAGTTTTGCTGGGTAGGTGACCCTTGGGTTCGTTCCCAGCTCTTTTGCCCTCTGGAATATCATATTCCATGCCCTTCTATCCCTCAATGTAGAAGCTGCCAGGTCCTGTGCCATTCTGATTGTGTTTCCACAATATTGAAATTGTTTCTTCCTGGCTGCTTGTCGTATTTTCTCCTTGATCTGGGGATTCTGGAACCTGGCTATAATATTTCTGGGAGTTTTCTTTTTGGGATCTTTTTCAGGAGGTGATCTGTGGATTCTTTCAACCTCTATTTTGCCCTCTGGATCTAAAACATCAGGGCAGTTTTTCCTTGAGAATTTCTTGAAGGGTGATTTCTAGGTTCTTTCTTTGATCATGGCTTTCAGGTAGTCCAATAATTTTTAAATTGTCTCTCCTGGATCTATTTTCCAGGTCAGTGGTTTTTCCCATGAGATATTTCACATTGCCTTCTATTCTTTCATTTGTTTGATCTGTTTAATAGTATCTTGATTTCTCATAAAGTCACTAGCTTCCATTTGCTCCATTCTAACTCTGAAGGAATGAATCTCCTCAGTGAGCTTTTGAGATTCTTTTTCCATCTGGCAAATTCGACTTTTTTAAGGCATTCTTCTCCTCATTGCCCTTTTGGGCCTCCTTTGCCATTTGAGTTAGTCTATTTTTTAAGGTGTTGTTTTCCTCAGTCAGGCTATTGACTGTCATTTCATACTTTTCTTGCATCTTTCTCATTTCTCTTCCCAATTTTTCCCCCACTTCTCTTATCTGCTTCTTAAGGTCCTCTATGGCCTGTAGCCAACTTGTATTTTCATTTGGGGCTTTTGGTACAGGAGTTCTGACCTCACAGTCCTCCTCCATGCTTTGAGCCTCTTTGCCCCTAAAATAGGAGTCCAATGTTGAACTTTTCTGTTTATTTTGTTTCGCTTGCCTAGGCATATTGCCACTTAATTACTTGATTTTTGGGCTTGTTGCCACAGTAGGACTCTGCCACCAGACAGGGGAGCTTCCGCCCAAACGTGGGGGTCTTCACAACTTCCGCCAGTTGGGTGGCCTCTGTAAAGCCTCCACCCACTCTGGCAAGTTGGATACCCACCCCAAACTTTCCCCCCAGACCACAATCCAGATCCAGGCAGTTTAAAGCAAGAGTGATTAACCCCCAGACTGATTGCTGGATCTCCCTACAGTTCGCAGACCAGGAGCTAGAGCCACTACTGAAGCTGCAAAATGGCTTCTGTGCAGCTGTTTCTTCAGCAGCTTTTTGCCCCCAGGGGAGGAAGCCACGTGTTCCCCAAATGCTGGTCCCAGAGTCCATAGGGCACTAACCTCTCACTTTGTCCTAGGCATATCTGTGCTGATAATTCTGGAATCACCACAATTGCTGGTGTTCTGGGGTTCCACCAGCAGGTTGAAGGCCCGGCCGCCCTGGGGCTAAAACCGAGGACCTGGGCTCGGTTCTGCGGGCTGCGCTGTTGGTTCCCAGTGAGCTGTGCTGCCTGCTCTCAGAGTGCTGCGCTGGCCACTCCCTGCAGGGCTGCTGGGCTGTCCTCAGCAGGAGGTTAGCTTCTCTGTGCCGTTCTGTGGGTGCTGTGGCTCCAGAAGTTGTTCGGAGCTCGAGCTCTTCCTTTTTTCATACTACATGCCCTTATTACCAGCTTTTTAGACTATTGCATTAGCTTCCTTTTCAGGTTTTCTCACCTTCATTCTCTCTTCTCTCCAATTCTTCCACAATAATACTGTCAGGATAATCTTTCTTAAGCATAGATTTGGTCACATCATTCATATCACATTTACATCACACTAGTGGTTTCATTTTTAAGTTCAGACTCTTATAACTTGCATACAGGTCCATCTACAATCTGGTGCCACTTTTCCTTTCTAGCCTTACTTCACATAAAACTGTATTCTTAGCCAGACTGAACAGATCTCTGATAGTTTTGCTTCATCATGCATGGTATGCTTTGTGCTCTGATCCTTTTTCCCAGGCTGTTTCCTGTGCCTGGGGCCCCATCCTTTCTTTTATTCACCTATTGACTTCCCACCCATCCTTTAAAGCCCAATTTTAATCAGCTTCTTCCAGGAAACTTCCCCTGGTTTTTCTAAGTTGTTTAAGGCCTTCCCCTCACAAAACACTATTTTGTAACTTCCTGGTTCCCTTGCCATTAAATATTGTATTATGATTGTCTATGTTGGTGTCTTGTACATTGCTTAAGGAGTAGGGACTTTGTTTGGATTTTATATTTCACCACCACTACCTTAGGACAAGATCCTACATAGTAGTCAGTCAGTCAACAAGCTCTTATTAAGCATTTGTTATATGCCAGACACTGTGCTAAACACTGAGAATATAAGTAGAAAGAAAGATGGTCCCCGCCCTTGAGGAGCTTACATTTTAATGAGAAAAGCTCACACATAAAAAGAAGCCGAGACAGAGAGGCTTGGTAGAGAAAGTCTAGAGTGCAATAGCCTGAAGAGGAACAAGACCTGGAAGGCCTGGGTGCCCAGCTTAAATGGATATTTGAGAAGGAACCATCTAGTCACAGGGAGAGGACTCGGGGGAAAAGGTGCTTCCATCTTATAAATTCCAGAATTGGCATTAATTTCAAGATGTAGAGGAAGACTGGAATGCAGCCCAAAGACTAAGAAGATGTTTGATGACATTTATTGCATTCTGTTTTGTTGTATAATACTGATTCCTGAAATTAGTCTATTAGCAACTCATTCTTCCCTGTTAAGCATTGCTTCTGCATCAGTTTTCACAAATGAAGATAATTCATTAAGTCCTTACATCTTAGTGTGAATGGATTTGTCATGTTTAGAAATTGTTTGGCCTTCAGAATAGAGAACAAAGTAGTTGATAAAGGCTGGTGGCCACTGATAGAAGTTGATAATTGGACATGCAAAAACAAACTATGCCTTTTAAATAATTTTGATCAAAGGACAGTCTTCTGTAGTTGATAACATTTTTTATATGCTTAAAGGGGAAAAAAATCACATTGATTGAACAAACCTTCAGGCATTGAGGTAAATACAAAGCTTAATTAAGATCCAGTCTCTACTCTCATAGAGCTTACAGTTTAATAAGGGGATGAGATATAAATGCAGATCTTTCAATTATATAATATTTGATAAGTACATTAGCAAAGTGGGGGGAAAGGTGCTATGTAAGATTTGGCAGTGATATGAAGTTTGATGTCCCACTAATACCAGTAAGAAAGGGAATGTTTCAGTCTTGCCTCCATAACCAGTCTAAAAACTACCTTCAGTACTGCAAAGCTGGGTTAACAGTAAAATGTTCTGGAAATTGTTATGATTAACATATATTAATTTGACATTTAGAGCATTTTTATACATAGAAAAATAGTTATGGGGGCAGCTAGGTGGCGCAGTGAGTAGAGCGTCGGCCCTGGAGTCAGAAGGACCTGAGTTCGGATCTGACCTCAGACACTTAACGCACACACAAATAAAAAAAAAAACCTAGCCATGTGGCCTTGGGCAAGTTACTTAACCCCAATTGCCCACCAAAAAAACAAAAAAAAAAACCAAAAAAACAAAAAAAAAAGAAAAATAGTTATGTACCTTCTGTTTCATCCATCATTCTATCATGGTCTCCATAGTTTTCCATCATTATCTCCAGAGGTCTACTAGAGAAGGAAAGTGGACTGACTTGCCTTTGGGAAATTGCATTGCACTTTTAATAATATTAAGCCTTTTTTTTTAAATAAAGGTCCATCTTTTTAATACCACCATTTCTACTTGTTTTGCTTTATATTATCACTACTTGAAATATGTCAAAAAAATTGAAGTCAAATGTCGCATAGAAGTCATATCTGTGTGTGTGTATTCTGTATCTTGAAGATTACGTAAACCATTATCAGAGAAGTTTGACACAAAGATTTTTCCCATTCAACCACTTGCCTTATCCTTTTATCATTTTTATAGCACAATAGCATTCCATTACATTAATATACCATAATTCATTTAACCACTCCCCAGTTGATTGTTACCTACCTACCCCCTTAGTTTTTGTTCATATAGATCCTTTTTATCTTTCCTATCTTGGGGGTATAGGCCCTGTAACAGAATCAGTCTAAGATCTTTTCCACATAACAGTCCTTCAAATCTTGAAGACAACTGTCTTGTTTCCCCACCCATTCCCAAGTCCTCTCCTAAGTAAATATGCCCAGTTCTTTTGACAGAGCCTCATTTGGCATGATCTTCAAACCTTTCACTATTTCAGTTCTTAGTCTGCCTCTTCTAGACACTTTGCAGTTTATAAATATAGTGCTCAGTACAACACATAAAGTTTTACCATGACAAAGTACAAGAGAACTAAAATTTCCTTCATTCTGAGCACTCTCTCTGATGCAGTCTAGGACAAGATTAAGTTTTGGGGCTGCTTTATAATACTGTTGATCCATATTGAGCTTTTAGTCTTTTTCAGAATTACTACATAGCTGTATCTTCCCCCATCTTGTACTTGTGGCTAGTCCAGCGAGACAATGGAGTGAGGAAAAGAAAGTAACATAAGGCTGGAAAGGTAGTTTGAGGCCAGTTTTGAATGACTATGTGGACATTGAACCACTAACTACTCAACTAATAGTTACCCACTAATTTCATTGGTATAGTGGAGCCGTTTTTGTAAAAATCAGAAAATGGTGTTTAAGTACTCTCTTTCCTGCTTTTTAGGGAGAGAAAACATTGCCATATGACATTATGTAGATTTTTTTTAAAACCTAGATGCTCAGATTGATGGGCAGTATGGTGTAGTGGATAGGACAACCTGAGTTCAAATACTGTCTCAGAAACTTGCTGACTGTGTGACTTAGAGAAAGTCACTTAACTTCTATGCTTTAGGTTTCTCATTTGTAAAATAAGGGGATTAGACTTGAAGACAACTCTGGTCCCTTCCAGTTTTAAATCTGTGATCCTATAATTAAGGGTGCATCTTCAAGTACATGCTTTATGAGTAGAGGACTTGATAAAAGGCACAAAGAGGGAGATATGGTTTGCTCCTTACAGAAGATACTCTATCTATGGACTGTGCGTTTTCTTTTCTTTTTTTTTTTAAAAGCAATTGGGCTTAAATAACTTGCTCAAGGTTATATGGCCAGTCATTATTTATGTGTGGGTGCTCATTTTCTGAGGCCGGACGGATCCGGGGTCCTCCCGACTCCAGGGCTGGTGCTTTTACTCCACCACCCAGCCGCCCCAGGGACTGTGCATTTTCACTGACTCTTCCTTATGCCTACAATTTTATCCTTCATCTCTACCTCTTGACTTCCCTGGCTTTCTGCAGGTAAGCTGAATTCCCACCTTCTACAAGAAATTTTTCCTGATATCTCTTAATACTATTGCCTTCCTCCCAAGATTATTTCTAATTTGTCCTGTCTATATGTTGTCTGCATATTCTCTCTTCCATTGGACAGAACAGGTCAATCAGTGCAACAGATTAGGTATACAATATACAGAAGCACACTAATGTAGTAACCTAGTGTTAGACAAACCCAAAGGCCTCTAGATACTGTAGTAGGGACTTACTATTTGATAAACTGCTGGGAAACTGTTTCTTTTTGTCTTTCTTTGTATCCCTAACACTTAGAAGACTATCTCACACATAATAGGTGTTTAATAAATACTTAGTGACTTGTCTTCATTTGAGCCATGTAGAAGATCTGTATGATGAATTGAATACAGTGTTTTGTCTCTTTACTAATTTGAGAGGCTCTCAAATATGCAGAATAATAACACCCCCATGGTCAATTTTTTTTTAAGTACACATCTTTATTTAGTTCTCTACTGGATGAAAGAATAGCACCAGGTAAGTGGAATATAAGGTCATCAAGGAAGTTTATGCATCTCTCTCATCATTGTAATCATGATGGGGATCATTATCAATAATATTTTTAAATGCAAAGAACAGGAATATGAGCATGTGTGTGTATGTGTGTATATGTATGTATGCATGTATGTATGTATAGGCCTTATTTCTTTCTTGAATCTTAGTAAAAGCCAAGGAAGTATCATCATATGACCTGTGTAAAGTTACTTAAACCTTCAGGCTTCTGTTTCATTATTCCAAAAATGAAGTTAGAGCAAATGATCTGTAAACGTTCCTCTCTGCCCTGTGTCTATGATCATCATAATTTAGTGTACAATACAATTAGATAAATTTGGTCTAATGGATAATAGTAAGACTTAAAATCTGTTTGAGGACCTATTTTTTCTCTTTATTTACATACGTTCACTGCTGTATCAATTCTGAATCCCTTTGCTTAGAATAATGTTGTAGAGTGTGTATAAGCATTCTAGGCAGGTAGTATAGTTATTATCCCCATATTTTCCATGGGGGAAAAAAACCTACAGCTTTAATATGTTGTTACTTTTCTGTGTCGAATGAGTATGTGAGTGCCGGTCTCCTGACTATATGTCAAGAGATCACTCCATTAGACTTTTCATAGTTATTTATCAGGATTGTGTAGAATTAAGTCTTAAAAAAAACCCACAGGAATCATAAGCTTTTCTATATATTAACAACCAAATACAGCAAGAAGAGATATAAAAAGAAATTCCATTTTAAATAACTGGAGAATGTATAAAAACCTTAGGAATCTACCTACCAAGGGACTATATTAATACAACTATAAAACTCTTTAAATAAATGCCTAAATAATTAGAGAAATATCATTTTGTAATGAGTAGGGAGTACTGCCTAAATTAATTTATTAATCCAACACCATAATAATCAAACTACAAAAGGATTAATTTACAGAGCTAGAAAAAATGCTGAAATTTATCTGAATGAACAAAAGGTCAAGAAGATCAAGAATCTTACAATGAATAATGAGATTGGGTAAGTGAGCAGGAAGGCAACCTTACAATGCTAGATATCAAAATACTATTAAGCAGTATTCATCAAAACAATTTGCCCTTGTTCAAGAAATAGAGAGGTCAATCAGTGCAACAGATTAGGTATACAATATACTGAAGCACACTAATGTAGTAACCTAGTGTTAGACAAACCCAAAGGCCTCTAGATACTGTAGTAGGGACTTACTATTTGATAAACTGCTGGGAAAACTGGACACCAGTTTGACTGAAAATAGGTGTAGACCAACATCTTCCACCAATTCTGAGATAAGCTCCAAATGAATACATGGCCCAGACATAAAAGGTGACATCATAAACAAATGAAAGGAACATAAGAAATTACCGTTCAGTACTATGTTCAGGGGAAGAGTTCGCCAAACAAGATGGAGGGGATCACAGAAAATAAAATGATCGATTTTGATTACATAAAATTTAAAAGATTTTGTACAAACAAAGCAATATAGCAAAGATTAAAATAGAATTAACTGGAAAAAATATCTTTGCAGCAAATTCCTCTGATAAAGGTCTCATTTCCAAGATACATAATGAACCAATTCAGTTTTATAAGAAAACAGCCATTTTCCAATTGAAAAATGGTTTGCAGATATAAGGATAATTTACAAAATGGAAATATATTTTGCATGACTTCACATGTATAATCAATATCATATTTCTTGCCTTCCCAAGGACTGGAGGAGGGGCAGGAGGAAGAGAATTTGGAACTCAATTTTAAAAAATGAATGTTAAAAAATTTTAATGTAATTGAGAAATATTTAATGAAACAAATCAAAATATGTTTTAAAAGAATAAGCCATTTGCCAATTTGTGAATGGTCAGGGCTGGTACTCTGTTCACTGAGCCAACAAGCTGTCCCTCCATCCCTTATTTTAAAAAATAATTTTTAAAAGGGAAAAAACAGCTGAGCAAAATTAATTAACATATCAGCTGAGTCTAACTGTATGTGAATTGTTCTACACACATAGCCCATCAGTCCTAACCATTCTCCCCCAAAAAGGGAAGAAAATGCATTTTCTTATCTCTTCTCCAGGGACATTCTTGGTCATTACAATTCAGATTTGGAGGTTGGATTATTGGGTGTGTGTTAGGGTTCTTTTCATTTAAATCATTGTATGCGTCTGCTTACTTCACTCTTCATCAGTTTATCAGTCTTCCCATGCATCGTTATATTTGGCACTGCTAATACCATTGTACTATTCTGTTACATTCATGTATGACAATTTGTTTAGCTATTCCCCAACTGATTGGCTTCTAAGTTGTTTCCAGTTTTGTTTGGGGGTTTGTTTGTTTTTCTGGTTACCACAAAATTGCTGTTATGCATATTTTGATGTACATGAAACTTTTCTCTCTTTGACCTATGTGGAATACATGATTAGCAAGGAGATATGGGAATCAGAGAGTTGCAGACATTTTGATCACTTTCTTAGCACAATTGCGTTCTGGAATGATTGAACCAATTCATTTCTCCACCAAAGTGGAGAAGTGTATTACTGTACCAGTCTATCCACAGTCTGTCCAATGTTAGCCATTTCCCCTTTTTGCAAACATGCTGGGTATGAAGTGAAAACTCAGAGCTGTTGTGATTTGCATTTCTGTTTTTAATGATTTGGAGAAGTCTTTCGCATGGCTGCTAATAGTTTATAATTATTTTTAAAATTGTTTGTTCGTATCTTTTGAAGACATCCTTTGGGGAATTGCTCTTGGGTTTATATGTTTGTGTTTGTTAGTTATGTCTCTTAGATATAAGCCCCTTGTCAGAAAGAATGGTTGAAACTTTTTTTACCAGTTCCTTTTTTTCCTTCTGATCCTAGTTGCATCGATTATTTTTACTGTAACAGCTTTTCAATTTTGTGTATTGAAAAGAAGGGAAATCTTTTACAAAGCACTTTAGACATGTAAGCTGTTAAATGGAATTGGTTTCCCAGCCTTACGTAAGGTATCCTTGCAATCTGACTGGAAGAAATAACTGTATACAACAGGTGATTTTTTTTCAATACAATATTAACTGTCCCCAGAACACCCTGGAAGTTTTGTAAAAATTTAGTTTATTTGCATATGTGGTTCTCTCATATACTAAAATACAATCAGCTTGAAAATGGAAAGCATTGTGGCTGTGCTTGTGGTTTGTTCTTTGTTCTTGAAGAGGACCATGACATCAGGAAGATGATGCCATGACTTGCAAATGAATTGGATTTAAATGAGAGAGGGCTGTGCCAAGTCACCAGCTTCACCTTCTCTGGGAGTCATCTGGGTCCCGTGGCCAGATATAGCTCAGGACAACTAAATATGGCCCACAGTGTAGTGGGAAATCTCAGCCTTTCTAAGCTAAGGTCTTTTAAAGCTAAATTCTCACTTTGAGGTATGGCCCATTCATTGATTAAGGAAAGCATTTAGTGGGAGTGGGAAAAAGAATTCTATAATGTTTTTTGTTTGTTTGTTTTTTGAAGAGGGACTCAGTTACATGTCAGGCTTTCTTTGAATGAGGACTATAATAATTCTTTTCACCTCCCAAAAGTGACTTCAGGTAGGGATTTCATTATAAGATAAAAAGTTAATGTAATCACTCCCAAAATTCAGAGGAAATGTCAATATTAGGGTTCTTTGCAGCAATATTAAAAATAGATATGAGGCAATTTATTTGGATTGATAAAGTCATCTTTAATAGCTGTGACCTACAAATACCAATACACTTCTTGATGAGCGTTTGTCCTCTCTCTTTAATACTCCTTCTACTTGATTCCTGTCCTTTCTTCTATCTTTGGTGGCATTTAAAATTATTTTTGCAGAAATAGTACATTAAAAATATCTCTGTGACAAAGTTCTGTTCTTAATTTTTCTAATTTTCTTTTAATTCACTGTTGTTTATAATTAGCCCACAGGAACTTGGAAGAGAGCTCTGTTCCCTGATGTGAAATGCAATCATGTACATGTGGAATTGTTCAGGGATTTGTTGATGTGTGCTGGTTTGATATTATTGATCTATGATATGTAGGACCTTCTTTCAGAGCAAAAGTCTGATTTTAAAAAATTATATCCATCACAAGTAACAAAAATATTTATCAAATGTAAGAACTCAATTCCTTCCAATTTTCAAATATTTTCATAAGTACTAAAATATTTTAAAAGGAATTTACAAAAACCTGATTTTTTTAAAAAAGCAAATATTTAAGCTTAAAAATAAACATGGCTGTTCATCAAAGTTATTTCAATCAGCCCAAATCATACACAGCTACCAGCAGTCATCCAGATGTATCATAATTAAAAAGAGGATTAAAATTACAATGAATAGTAAAATCTAAGAATCTATCCTGTTTAAGATTCAATCAGGCTTGTCCTTAGGTAAAATTGTGAAGTAAGTGGTTTACCTTTGGGAACCCATTCCTTCTTATTACTAAATGTCATTTTTCCAGCCCTACTCCTTTCATTAGACCCTTCCTACCCTGGTTCTTTCCCCCACCTCCTGAGCTCTCCACTGAGGCTAAATTGATAACAACATGAAATGTTGTCAGGGATGGCTGTATTTTAGTGGAGTTCAGATTCTTGACCTAAAGGAATAAAACATCAGCAGGTTGAATTTTAGTTGCTATCCTTTGGTTGAGAAAATGAGAAATGGGGGTATATGGATTGCAGGGACCTCTTGATCCCCTGAAATTACTCTACTTAATGACCGTCCTTGAAATCAAACTCTACCTATGGTAATGAGGTATTTCTGCCTTTATCTACGCTGGGATATAGGCCCAATAGTGGAATTTCCAGATCAAAGGGTATGAACGGTGCTCCTATAAAAAATAAGGTAGAACATTTCTTTGATTGACTGGAGTTTTCTTTACCTACAGGAACTCTGGAACTAAATCATTCAACTACCATTTAAATATGGCATATTTTAAAGATACACGTTAAACATTTTTCCAATAAGGGAATAGCTAATAGATCCATTTGTAGGTCCTTTTTTTTTTACCAATAAATGTTTATTTACTTTTTTTCATAATATAAACCAACATTTAATTTGCCTTTTTTTAAAGCAAGGTATTTTGATAATGTGAATAAACACACACTAATTTTTATGCTATATAAATCCTGATCTCATATAAGTCTTATTTTATAAGGACACTGGTCACTAACAAGGGTTTAGTGCCTTTCTGGCATAATTCTAATTTTTTCCTGCAGTAGTTGAACCAGTTCACTGCTATACCAAATGTATTAGTATACCTACTAGTTACTTTTTAAGTGGATACTGGAACCAGGATAATTGGAAGTTGATTTAGATATTTGTAAGAGGCTTAAGGTCACTTAGCCTAAAAAAGGGAAGACTGATAAGGACTTATTAATAATTGTCTCTCTGACTAGGAAGCCTCAAACAACTTTAAAAGCCTCTGGCAGCTTCTAAATCTCATGTCTTATGGACTTCAGTCTTGTAGGATGCAATAGTTTTACTCATTTCCTTAGATATCTGGACCTTGGGTTCACTGGGCATATCCCTCACAAAGCACCTCAGATTTCCTTTGGTGAACTACAAAAGTGTTACTATATGTGTAATTAAGTAGAATGTCTCAAATGCAAAAACTGTAGCGTGTTTAACTGTCTGCAAACAGAAAAAAGTGTAATATTACTGGAGATGAAAACTTTCCAATTCAAAATTCAATAGTACATAGATTACTTTTGATAGATACTTAAGTGACCCTTATTAACAGAAGAGCAGAACTTATATGGCATATCATTTAGTTTGTGTTTATTCATATTATCAAAAATAGCTTGCTTTACAGAAAGGCAAATTAAATTAGGTTTATATGCTGGAAGAAAGGAAATAGGCATCTGTTTAAATTAAATCTCCACAGATTAGCTTATGATTTATTATTAAATGAGGTATCTGTAAAATGCTTAGCACAGAGGCCAGGATAAAAGAAAGTTTAAAGGTAATAAGGTAATAAATATTATAAATAAAGGTAATAAATATTAGAAGTTACCATCAATTTACTTACAAAAGAAAATAAAGGATTTCTCCATGTGTAAGTCAGAGGGCACATAAGAATCTAGTACCAAAATTTTAATTATGCAACTCTTTAGAGACATGAATATGAGAAATTCCTAAGATGCTATATTTTTAAGATATCTGAATGTATATAGAATGTATTACAATTATGATATTTACATATATATTCTATTTATATTATCTTGGGGAGGTAGCATCATCTAGTGAAAAGAGTTCTGGGCTTTGAATCAGAGGACTTGAGTTTTAATTCAGGTTCTGACATTTGCTACCTCTGTGACCTTGTACCCATCACTTAATTTCTCTGTCTCAATTTCCTCACTGGTAAAATGGGGATAATAATAGCACTTGGTTCATAGCGTTGTTGTGAAGAACTAATGAGATAATATACCTAAAGCATTTCACAAATTTTGTAAATCTTAAAGCTCTGTAGAAATGAGAGCCAGTAGTAGTAGTAGTAGTAGTAGAATGTTAGCCAGTAAACTATAAACTATTTATGAAAAGGGGTTATTTCTTTTTTCGTCTTAGTATCCTTAATTCTTAGGGCAATGTCTTATACATAGTAGATTCTTAGAAATTTTTGTGGAATTGAATTAAAGTTTTGTTGAGCTAGAATTCCTTGCAGCAATTAAAGTTTGCCTTAGGAGAACTAAGTTATGAATATGCTACTAGCAGGCTAATGACCTGTATTACATTATTGAAACCTAACTTTTATTGATCTTGCCCTGAATCATTACAGCATAGTGTAGTAGAGAGATGGATTTGTAGTCAGAAGACCTAGATCCAAATTGTAACTCTAATTTATTATGCATGTGACCTTGGCAAATTTAGGTATTGTCCAAGATAGGTTATCATGGCATTTTTTCCAAATCATGCTTTAATAATAAAATTAGAATACATTTCTCTTAATAGCTGTGCTTTTTAAAGTATGTCAGAAAAGCTAATTTTCCTTCTCTGTAAAACGAGGGGCTCATACTGAACCATATCTTAAGTTATTTCTTGTCCTTAATCTATGCTCCTATAAAAAATAAGGTAGAATATTTCTTTGATTGGCTGGAGTTTTCTTTACCTGCAGGAACTCTGGAACTAGATCGTTCAACTACCATCTAAATATGGCATATTTTAAAGATACACGTTAAACATTTTTCCAATAAGGGAATAGCTAATAGATCCATTTGTAGGTCCTTTTTTACTAATAAATGTTTATTTACTTTTTTCATCATATAAACCAACACTTAATTTGTCTTTTTTTTTAAAGCAAGGTATTATGATAATGTAAATAAACTCACATTATTTGCTATATAACTCACATTATATATTGCTATATAAATCCTGATCTCATACAAGTCTTATTTTGTAAGGACACTGGTCACTAACAAGGGTCACTTAATATTTACCAATAATAATCTATTTACTGTGGTATTTTGAATGGAAACGTTTTCATTTTCAGTAATATTAAATTGCTTGTTTCTATTGTACTGATTGGTTCTATTTTATTAATTTCTATTATACCATTTTTTATTATTGTAGATTTTTTATTCTTGTGAAATTCAACTTTTTTTCAAAACCAATTATGGAAATATGCCCATGTAGTTAGGGCCTCAAAGATTTTGAGAGGATGTTGAGGGGAGTTGAAAACAATATCATATCTGTTTTGTTAGATTGTCATAGAAATTTTTATGTTTATGTGAACTTTAGTAAAGCTGTCTACATGTATTAACCTCTACATTCTTCATTAAGAACAATGAGAGATTATCTCTCTAGGAGAGATTAGAGCTGGTAATGAGAGGTGAAATGGAGGAGGAGGGAAAAGTAGATGCTTGATAATTTTTTTTTTAGTTTCATAGATTTTTCTAAACCTTCATAGGTTGCATTAAGATGTACATACATATATCCATATAGGGAGGGTCTCTAGTTTGACAATCAACATTCAGGTTAACAATTTTAAAAAAGAAAATGGATGGGGCCGCTAAGTGGCTCAGTGAGTGGAGTGCCAGCCCTGGAGTCAGGAGGACCTGAGTTCAAATTTGGCCTCAGACACTTAACACTTACTAGCCGTGTGACCTTAGGCAAGTCACTTAACCCCAATTGCCCTGCCTTCCCCCCTTCAAAGAGAGAGAGAGAAAGAGAGAGAGAGAGAGAGAGAGAGAGAGAGAGAGAGAGAGAGAGAGAGAGAGAATGGAAGTTATAAAACCATCTCTAAAATGAAGCATAGAAAAATATATTTTAATAGGTGACAAGAGAAACATAAAATGCTAATGTAAAATTATTCAGTTGTACCAGGTACTTTCCAATTAGTGTTAACATAAGCAGATTTTCCTATCCCTAAGATCAAGAACTTCAATGTGCTACTCTCTGTTCTTTATTATAACACAATATAATGGTTCATCTCTGTAAGGATCACCCAAAGGCCAAGGCAGAGCAAACAGCAAGACCTCACACAAATTTGCTCTGAATTAATTTTTTTCCCTCCAGTAAAGAAATACTGTCTGAAAACGAATAATTTTTGTGCAAGTTTAAGATAGACACTTGAAGTACTATATATAAATAAAAGTCCAGTGTGATTTTGATTATTAGGTATTTCCAGGAAGTAAGAAGTGGATCAACTAGATACTTTACTACTAAGACCATGGGAAGTCATAACATGACAAAAAGTGATAATGATATAAAGGTATAATATGTTTATTGCTTTTCTTTAAAAAATGGAAAAATATGGCCGTTATCCAAAATAGATTGTTGTTTGAAAAATTATACAGGATGAAAAATACTGTTGCTTTGTAAGGAATAAAAAATAATTGATCAACCTTAAGCCCTTTGTTGGCAATCTATACTTCTCAACAGGAATATTATGTTTATATCATTCTGTGAACTCTTAGATGTCAGTTTGTTTACTCTTTGACATACTGTGTACATTTACTTATCTCATAAACATAAAATAATGACTTAAAAGAGCTACCTAAGATAAACATAAAAGAAAGCATAGGAGGAAAAGACAATTTAACATATAATTGAATCAAAAGATGGCCTGTATAGACTACTTCTTCTGTCTGATACATTTAGGTATTGTCCAAGATAGGTTATCATGGCATTTTTCCAAATTATGCTTTAATAATAAAATTAGAATACATTTCTTTTAATAGCTGTGCTTTTTAAAGTATGTCAGCAAAGCTAATTTTTCATTGATTTACATCACAGAATTGGAAATATCTTGTCATAGAGGAATGCAATGGGTCTCAAGAACAAATAAAATTGACTCCTACAATTTCATAAGCTTTTAAAGATTATATGTTTAAGGAGAATATTAAAATTTTACAATAACATAATACTCAAAATAAGACATAAATTTTCCATTTTTTTCTGGTCTACTGTAGGTATAGGTAGTTCCTAGAGAGGAAACTTTTAACCACTGAAGATATAGAACTCTTCTGTAATGTTTTGTCTTAGAAAGTTATCAGGATACATTGAGAATTCACTGGTTAGGATCACATGAGTATGTATCAGAGTCAGGACTTGAACCTCTGCTTTCCTGACTCTTTTGAGTCTGGCTCTCTATACACTAGCATAGACTGTCTCTCTTTGAATGTTTCAGTAAGACATTTAAGAATAGTATATCCAGACCAGCCTTCTGTTTAGTGCTAGATCACAAGGAGAGGAAAGTATGTCCTTTTGCTGCTTGACTCTGAGCTTTCTTTCTCAAGGTAAATATTATCTTTTACAATTTAAACTTTCAAAAGTGTTTATCCTGTGGGATATCCCTTCATTGTTTATTTAACAATACTGGTAAAGGCTTTTTCTGGCTATCGATTATATGTTGAAAATTCTTTATAGGGCAAGAACTGGTTTATTTTTCTTCAGAAAGGGTAAATGTGTCATTAAAAGCATCATTAAATTCATTATTCATTCAGGTATGAATTTCTATATAGTGGGTTTATTTTCAGCTGGATAATAGTGTATATTTATCTTTCTTTTAGACTAAGCTGGCTCTGAAAGAGGAATATTAAAGTCTCCTAAAATATGTTAATTGAAATATCTTTTGAAATTCAGTTATTCTAACAGTTTTTAAGCTATAATTTGGTATGTTATTCTTTTTTTTTTTTTTGCTTTTTGGAGGGCAATTGGGGTTAAGTAACTTGCCCAAGGTACATGGCTAGGTTTTTGTTTGTGTGTGTTAAGTGTCTGAGGCCATATCCAAACTCAGGTCCTTCTGACTCCAGGGCCAGCGCTCTACTCACTGCGCCACTTAGCCACCCCGGTATGTTATTCTTTAAAATGATATTGGTTTATTACTTAGTGATATCTGTAAATGTAATGGAATTCCTTTGCTATCCACCTTTGGCCTTGTAGGTTTTTGTTACTGCCCTTTCTGAAGTCAAGACTGTAACTTCTTTTTCAAACACAACCTTTTTTTAGATTGGATGCTAAATTTTATTCTATCCCCTAATTTTCTGTCTTTATTTTTTAAATGACTTTCTTGCATATAACAGTTGGTCTTTATTTTCAATTCCTCCACTCTTTTTGTTTTCTTAGAAAGTTTAATCCATTAACAGGTTTTAGAATTTTTTTTCTACATTTTATTATTTTGTATTTATTTCAACCTTTCTTTTTCTCTTTTAAGTCAGTTTGGCCTCTACCATTCACTCTGTTTACATTGATTTCATTCCAGACCCTTTCTTATTGTTACTGACCTATCCTCAGTTTCTTGAATATACTTGAAAATAGTCTTTCATTTTATTTCTCTTTTTAGTCTTCTTTTTTCGCAGACTAGATAAGTATGGTTGAGAATCTTCCCTGCCTCCCTCCACATACCGCAATCCTCTTTTTAAACTTGAGTAACTTTCACTTATAGGTCCTAAAGCTCTATATTAAGTTAAGAATTAAACCTTTTCGAGCTAGAGATGTAGAAATTTCTGTTTTAAGGTGGGCCATATTGATTGGAGAGGTAAAATCTCTGAAGTTCTACATAAACATTTGTAGAAATTGTTTATTCTGAGGTACAAATATTCTGAGTTTCATTTAAGAATAAAAAAAAAACAGGGTTTGTTATTCAGTCATTTTCAGTCATATCCAACTCTTTATGATATCTTTTGGGGTTTTCTTGGTGAAGATACCGGAGTGGTTTGCCATTTCCTTCTCCAGCTCATTTCACAGATAAGGAAACTGAAGCTAACAGAATTAAGTGACTTGCCCAGGGTCATAAGCTGGTAAGGATCTGGGATCAGATTTGAACTCAGATTTTGCTGATTCCAGACCCAGTATTATCTCCAATGTGCCACTGAGTTGCTCAAAATATGATTTAAAAGATAACTATTATAAACTCTTGTAGAAAAGTATGTTATTGTCATTATTAATGAAATATTCCTATAAATGGTTACTAAGGTTTTCTATATATCATTAGGAAATGCTATTTATTAAGGCAAACATGCAAGGACAATTAGAAAGATTAAGGATTGGGGTTTTGCCATTACCATAGACTACCTGAATGCAATGAAGGAGTGACCTTTATTATAGTTTGGTATATAGTTTTGCTTTTTGCTTCTTGAGAGCTGGAAGAAATTTGGAAAGAGTCCAAAAGAAAGCAATAAAAAGGATTAAAGGATTAGGAAATAAGAAAGGCTAAAGGAATTGTGGTTATTTAGACGGAAGAAGAACTGACCAAAGAGGGACATAACTGTCTAGAAAATATATGAGAATATTGGTGATGGTGAGCAGCTGTTCTCCATTTCCTGTAAAGGTAGGAGAAACAAAAATGGGGGTTCACATGAAAGCAAGAAAGATTTAAGTTTTACATTAGAGGAACTGAAAGACTGAAAGGATTATGAAATGCTAATATGTATTACTAAAGGAGATTTTAGAATAGGACCCTTCAGTATTAGGAAGCCAGTTGTCTTTCTGGGTTGGTTCAAGAAATGACTTTCTTAGAAACAGGGGTCTGAGCTAGATGACCTCTTCAGCAATTCCCAGGGCCTTTTTATAGCCTTAAGAGCTGATAGAATGAGCTCAGAAAATAAAGTATTTTGATTTGTTAAACACAGGTTCAAATTTATATTTGCTATATGAAATTAACCAAACAAATAAACTCATTCTGAAATATTTTGAGTAACTCACTTGTTTTAAAAACTAATGATAACACAGAATGTAGTATGTGGTTTTTTCCTTTGAAGTGAACAAAAACATAGCAAGAGAATATTACATAAGTTATATAAGTTACATGACCGTAAGTTGTACAGTTTTTAAAAAGGTGCTATAGTTCTATGTGTCTAAGTATGTTTAAAGGAAAAATGTAACTCTGATACCAATTTGTTTCCCTCTATTAACTGTGTTACAGTGGAAAGAGCATAAGATTTGAAATCAAGGGAACTAAATACAAATTTATGGGTCTGCTGCTTATCCTTTATATAACCTTGAGAAAGTCACTTAACATCTCCAGACCTCAGTTTCCTTAACTATAAAATCAGAGGGGCTGAACTAGACCCCAAAAGATCCCTTCTACTTCCAAATCCATGATTCTAGGTTGTTTTAATACTCTAGCTTATCATATTTTGAATTTTTCAAGTTGATTTTGCTCCACACATTGAAGAATTACAGATGCCAACCAAATACATAGTAGAGTTATATTGTTGAATTTAAAATCTCTTGGTTGGGATTGTGAGATAACATATAAGAGAGTTGATCACTTTTGAACTAATGCTGGTCAATAATTAATTCTTAATTACTTAGTTATTTAGTGGGTACAGACTTCCTTACCTCACTTGCCAAAATTTTAAGTTGATGGATTTGATAAAATTTTGAATGAACTCAGTATTAGTTGCCTAAAGAATCATATTTATCAAAATGATTTACCTTTTTCCTTCCATATTCACACTCAATTTCTAATCCATGAGGCTGGACATAAGGAAACCCTAGAAAACAGAATAGAAGGGATAATATGCGTAACTCAGGGTTAGGAACCTCCTCCTTTTTTTTTTGGATGGGGAGAGGCAAGGCAAGGCAATTTGGGTTAATTGAATTGTCCAAGGTCACACAGCTAGTAAGTGTGTCAAGTGTCTGAGGCCGGATTTGAACAAAAGGTCCTCCTGACTCCAGGGCCAGTGCTCTATTCACTGTGCCACCTAATTGCCCCAGAACCTCCTTCTTAAGACAGTAGAGCCAAAGCTGACTGAGGCTGTGTCTGTTACTCATAAAGATTAGGAAGATATATAGTGGAAATGAATGAAGTCACACATATAATAGCTATTTATACGATCACTTAAGTTTTTAAAACATTTTATATGCATTGGCCTATTTTATCTTCACTATGACCCTTTAAGTTTAGGCGCTATAGGTTTTATTGTACTTATTTTACAGATGAGGAAACTGAGACTTAGAGAAATGAAGAAATGACTTGCCCATGGTCAACTACCTAATAAGAATTGGAGCCAGGATTTGGAATCCAAGCCCAATAATCATACCATACTTTTTCTATCAGAGTCATGAATATTAAATGACAGTGGGGAAATAAGGTTCAATATTAGTCAACAAACAGTTATTTATTAAATAGCTGACCATTAAGTGTGCAGTTCAATGAAAGGAAAAGGTAATGTTAACTAGAGACATCAAAGAAATTTAATTTGAGCAGTACTTTTAAGAAAGATAATATTTAGATAGGTAGAGAGGATGAGGAAGAAATTCTAGGTGAGCAAGAAAAAAAACATAACACTTATGGGGTACAAGGAGTAGTGGCATTGACCTTAAACACCTAGAAGGGAAGTATGGAACCACTGTAGGCTCTTGAGCACTGATAAAAGTCTTGTTAGTAATATAAAGGACAAGAACTACAACAGAAAAGGAAAGTGTTGTGAGATTTTAATAGGATCATAAATTTAGGGTTTTAGAAACCATCACAAATAGCAATGTTAACTGTATAAGTCTAGAAAGAGACACTGATTTCTAGAACATTATTATTTAAAACTAAGTAAACATGGAATATCTGTTTCCTAAAGTACAAAATGATACACCCTTGAGCTGGTGCATTTAACTTTGTTCATTTTAGACCTGTACTCAAACTAGAATTGATGTAGAACATTACATGAATTCTACTACGAAATATTGTTCCCTTTTAAAATATATTGCTATTTTAATGATTAATCAAGCAAAGAGCTACACAGAAAGAGATGCAAATGACCTGGGCTTAGTATGAAGACGCTTTAAAGTTAGAAGACAGTTAGCATTTGGACAAATTTCTGTGTCTTTGCTTAAACGTTTCCACTAACTAGGATCTCAGTATCTCACTTTTTTGGACCAATCTGATCATTAGGAAGTTCTGCGTTAATATTTAACTGAAATCTGCCTCCCTGCAACTTTCACTGGAATGAAACATGGTAAATATAGGATTCTTCTTCTCCACAATAGCCCCTCACATATTTGCACAGAGTGATCATGTTTCCCTAAATCTTCTCTAAAGAAACTTTATCCAAGACAAACCTCTCCAATTCCTTCAATTATTTCATGTTCATTAATTTTGAGTCCCCTCGCCATGCTAGCCTGATCTAGATAGAGAACTATGGAACAACCACCTTCTTTGTTTTGAACACAATAAAAGGTTTTCTTAAATTTACATGATATATTCTGGTATCAGATGCCTAAATCTTATTCACATGAACTGCTGTTAAGTTATGTTTTCTTTTATTTTTTAACCAATAGCAAGACTTTTCATTTATCCCTATCACATTTTTTTTATTCAGCTAATCTTTCTGTTTTCCAAAATCTTTTTCATCCTGATTCTATTATATTCTTTTCATCTTTCTATCACCTGCAGATTTGTTAAGCATTGCCTTACATGGTCTCATGCGGCTTTATCTTGGGTCACTGATATAAATGTTGAATGACATATATAACCTAATTATGCAGTATTTTAAATGTCTTTTTTGGGTGACAGTGATGCATTCATCTGTCCATATCTTTGGACATTATCATTCAGCAAGCTGTTTAGCATTGCCTTCATAATCCTGCCATGGTTTCTATAATATCCTAGATTGTAATTAATATGGCAAGGAGACTTGAACTCATTTACAGCAGTTAAATATTCCCTTACTGTTTCTTTTTGGGAGTTAGGCTCATGACTTAATGGAATTTATAATCTACTAGGGAGATGTAACACAAACACAGAGATTAATAAACAACATTATATAAGTGCATATTAGAAAGTTGCAAAGTCATAAAAGTTTGTTGAATAATGAAACAAAATAGAAATTGAGGAGTTTTCTTTCTCTGGCATTTGTTAATATGACCCCTATCTGCTATAAGCAGTGGGCCTTTGAATTCATTTCTTGTTGTTTTAAACCCACTTCTAAAATACCAGGATTTCTTTTTATCTTTAGCATTTTTTAAACAAGCTTCATCTTCCTTCTTGTTTTTACCATTCCTGATATTTCTTCATTTGTTCTTATTTGCCTTTGATATTTACCCTTGGTCCTAAATTATGTTATCTCTTCCATCTTCTTATATGTCATTTAAAAAAAATATAAGCTTACCAGAGATAATCTTGTGCATCCTTATCTATTTCATTAAATGTCTTTCACATTGTCTTCATCAAGATCATCATAATTGTATTATTAGAATTTTCCTTTTGAAAGTCTCAACCCTCATTAAATTTTAGTCCCTTTTAAAGCCTCTTCCTCTAAACATTTTAAAATCTGCTTTAGTAAAAAATCTACAATGTGTGCCTAAATATGCCCATTTTAAATTCTAAGATGACAGAGTGGCATTTGTACAAGTTTCCTATGATTTCCACTTCACTAACTTGTTCTTATTCATCAGAATTAAGCACAATGGGGGAGCTAGGTGGCAAGGTGGATACAGTATTGGCTCTGGAGTCAGGAGGACCTGAGTTCAAATGTGTCCTCAGATACTTACCCTGGAAAACTCCCATTGCATCCAAATAAAACAAAGAATTAAGCTCAATGCGGTAGGGAGGTCTTGCTGTTTTCTATATCTTTTTAAAGATTAAATTTGCCTGTAAGGCAAGAATTTTCTCATGTTCTCCTAGAAATAAGTTCCCAGCAAATATCTGAAATCTGTCACATGACTCTTAGAGATGGCCATTACGTCCAAGAAGACTGGCCCAGGGAACCTTTTTGATGAGAGATAAAATCAGACTGTAGGTTTAAGTCCTGCCCCTATTGCTGTGTCTATGACTTAATGAGTCATTTAACCTCCCTGGGCCTCAGTATCTTCATCTCCAAAATGAGG
Organism: Gymnobelideus leadbeateri; assembly: GCA_011680675.1. Classification (NCBI taxonomy): domain Eukaryota; kingdom Metazoa; phylum Chordata; class Mammalia; order Diprotodontia; family Petauridae; genus Gymnobelideus; species Gymnobelideus leadbeateri. The sequence goes on from WOXC01004112.1 coordinate 200,957, forward strand.
GAGGGAGACCAGAAGATATCTAATGATCCATCTAGCTCTAGATACCATTATACGTAGCTATAACTTATTTATAAGTCAGAAGATGAGGCTAACCTCATGTCCCCAGCAATAAAAACATTCACCCAGCAGTAAAAAGCAAATGCTACAGATTGTATTGACTTCTATGAAGAATGTAAACCTCTTCCCCCCTCATATTAGACCATTTCTCTTATTCCCAAGAACATATGATAGCTACAGGGTTTAAGCTGTATTCAATAACAAGTAGTAGAGTGTCCAGCAAAATATTAATTTATTTGCCACACTGTTTAGGAGCACATTCATGCCTTTATGTATAACTGTGCTAATCTGATACCACAGGCTCCTAACACTGTCTTTATTCTCTGTAGCCATTAGCAAAATCAAGAAAGAAGTAGATGGGAAAATTTGTGTCCTTTCAAGTAGCTAAAGTCCACCTCAACAATTATGCCTGGATTTGGACCTATAACTCTTTAAAGCAATGGCTTATCAGTAAAGGATGACCTGATATACTAGGGAGATGGCATATCATTGGCATACCTTTTCCATTCCCATCCATTCAAGCCCTTGTACCAAATGAGTTACCCCAAATTATTTACTTGGCAAAACTGGTATAGTTTATTTTTTTTATTCTGAGGGCCCTTAACAAAACAAGACCTTTGCCAACAGTATGATTTGGGATTAGAATGAAGCCAGAATCTGAGGTCTGAAGTGAATGTCATAAAATTTTTAAATCTGGTCTTAAATAGTTTTTAAAATATTGTATGGAGAATCAGTACTGGGCACCCCAAGGCAGGAGCGTAATAGTACTTAACATGCTGATGTGTGATCAAGGTATGTAATTTCCTAAGAATCATATTGTATTGTGACTCCCTTGCATATATTTAACAGTTATTTATTTGAACTAGCTCTTGAGTTTCAAGAAAGGGAAATAATCCTCGGGGGAAAGAGTTTGAGGGTCAAAAAATTCTGCCAAGTAGAGTGATTGTGGAGTGTCAGGAGATAGTAAAAATGTTAAATCATTTTTCAGAAGTTTTGTTTTTCAAATCCACTCTGATAATTTGTTCTTTAGAAATTCACAAAAATGATATTTATATTGTCATAATGGATTTTGACCCAGTGGATAAATTGATATAGTGAATTTATGCAAAAGGCTTTTTCTCTTCGTTCTTTCCTCTTGCTGATTTCTTTTCCTCAGAGGGTTTCTTCCTGCTGTTAAGCTGCTCTTCTCCAAATTTCTTTTCTGCTACAGGTTTCTTCTTCCCAGCCTTCTTTACGCTTTTTATCTTCCTGTTGTTTACAAGCTTCTTCCCTTCTCATCTACTTCTTTCTTTGCCCCAAGAGTTTTTAGCGCTGACCCCACTTTTATTTTCTCTGGTTCTCTGGTTCTTACACTGGTGTAGAATTGTATTTCCATTTCACTCTGACTCAAATTCTTCAGTGATTTCTTCTTAAGAATGAAATGGAACCTATATACAAAGAAAATGTGCTGAAATACAATTCTACAATAGTGTGAGAACCAGAGATTCTTAATGAATCTTTTTACATGGTACATAGAAGGGTCTCTGGATCTCTTAAGCTTTTAAAAATCCTTGTAATGGCTGTGTTAGTCATTTTGTGCATGAGAAAATTGTAGTTATTCTACCATACAAGTAATTCAAAAAGTTAAATTCTTTATTTTTTGAAATTTTAATTATCTGTGATTTAATTTCTTCATAAACTTCCCTAAAAGGGAAAGATAGTTGTGTGGTTGGAAAAAATCATCACCTGGTTGGTCAACCTTCTTTCTAATCATAATACTTTCTAAAGGCATCCAGACTGTTCCTCAGAAATAAGACAGTCCATTACTAAGCCCATACTTGAAGCTTTTCAAGCTTGACAGAGCTTCCATACACCCATCTCATTTGATATTTAGACTATCCCATTTAAGCTAAGACTTAAGGTATTATTACAAAAATTTTATAGAACTAGAAACTGAGATTCAAAGTAATTAAATGGCTTGCTTGTGGTCGGTCATACAGCTACTAATCATTAAGTTCTCTCCTGACCTGAGTTTGCTGCCTTCTTTTCTCTGCCACCTATTCTATGAATATTGTCAACAGATGCTTGAATACCTGCTGTTCCCAGGAAGTTTCTTAAATGTGCACACAAGTATCTCTATGTTGGATAAGAAACATTATCAGGAGGATTTGCTGATAACATCCCTGGGAAGACATTTGTTTCCCTAACTACTATCTTTGTAGCTGGAATAAATATTTTCTCCAGAATAGTCTTTTATTTATTAAAATATGTAGCTTTTAAATTTTTTCTTGTATACATGCTGATCTCTTTCAATGGGGAAATTTCATTTATGACATTTACTATTTTCTGGATAACATATATTTTGAAAAATCATTAGCCTACCCCTTTAGAAATGTTGGTTGGTTGTTGTCCATTCTGGAATCAGACCAAAATGACATCACTATGTGGAGTCAAGGTACAGTGTTTGCAGCTGTGGGCAGTCAGACCCACATGAGCTCAGAAGGCTCTTCCATAGGTCAGACACAAATAGTCCACATGAACATTTGGAGTAGAGATGCCTCTAAATTCGTGCATCTCACATTTCTTTTGAGCTACTGTAGTTCTGCTTCACTCATAGAGCATAGCCCCTTCTTTGATGCGGGCACACTATACTAGGTGGACCTTTGTCAGTGTCTCCTATACACAATCAATTCTAAAGTTCTTCAGAGAGACTTTAAAAGTAAAAATAATTAAGCAGCTAACAGCTTTGTGAAAAGTGACTGCCCATAATGATATGTGTAATAAAGAGAAGCAAAAGTCACTTATAGGAAACATTGCTAATTTTGTAATAGGGTTTAAAATATTTGTGCAGTGCTTAGAAATTTAAGATGATAACACTGTTAAATAATGTCATGAATTCTAGAGGATGGGAAAAATGTGCTGTGCTCCTTAGTATCCTCCATGTTGCCTCCCACAGGGCTTCAGGCATAATGGGAGTTCAATAAATAGTTGTTTTATCAGGTATCTAATATTTTATTGTTGTTGTTGGGTTGTTGTTGTTTTTTGGAGGAGGAAGGAAGGGCAATTGGGGTTAAGTGACTTGCCCAACGTCACACGGCTAGCTCTGTGTGTGTGTGTGTGTGTGTGTGTGTTAAGTGTCTGGGGCCGGTTCTGAATTCAGGTCCTCCTGACTCCAGGGCCGGTTCTCTATTCACTGCCACCTCGCCGTATCTAATAATGTTTTAATAAATTCAGGAGTAATTTCCTTATATCAGCTTTGAGAATATTTTACATATGAATATATTTAGGTTCAGAGAGGTTACAGAATTTAACAAAGCTCAACTAGGAAATAGTAAAGATGTGTTTTTGTGTATATGTCTATGTGTAAATATGTGTGCATATACATATATATATATATTTATTTTTTAAATACCAAAGCAGCTGTTCCTGAAGATTATTTACAATATGTAACTCCAAAATACAGGGCAGAGATGGACCTTATTTTACATTGATTGTCTCAGTGCCTTTTCTGTAGAAGCTGTGATTTAATCTGTGTTCACCCACCTTCCAGATAGTGCTACTTTGTTCCTTTGATATGTATTTTCCAGTATTTTAGGTTAAATTTGTTGGGGTTTTGCGTGAATTTGGCTGTGTGCAGAGAAGCACCTTGCTTCAGAGTTCCATTCAGTCCAAGTTGATAGTGAGTGCAGTACTTTGGGACCACCTATAGTTTAGCACAAACAGAAGGAGAATGTTAGTCAACCCAGGACAAGTGTTTTGAAATCACCATGTGTTTTCAGTGTAAACATGTTTGGTACTTTCTGTGTCTTGTGTGAAGGAGACTGCAGTCTCTAATAGATTAGAGTAGCTGATGTATCAACATAGGTAATCAGGATCCAACTCTTTTTGTAATGCGAATGCATACTGTAAAAGCAAATCATTATTTGCTCTTTAGCAACTTGTGAAGTATTCATATTGGTGAACGTTTCAGGAATATTTATTTGTGTGTTTTTCCTAGAGTTTCAAAAGAGTCTGTCAATGAATAATGTACTTTTTACTAGACTGGCTTCTTTCCTCACTGACTAGCAGTAGGACTTTGCTTCGAAATCTGTTGGTGCGATGATACCATACCTAGAGGCCATATGAAAGGGTAATGCAAGGACATCATAGGAATAAAAATCTATCCATGCTGCCTTTAGGAAATGGAGACAAGCAGGACCACAGTGGAAGCAAAGTAGGATATAGACTCATTATTTACTCCTAGACATACCCAGGACTAAGGGTAGGAAAAATAAGCAGTGATTTCAGACGCAACAAGAAGTAAAACTCAATGAAAGAAACTTGTTATTTCTACTTTTATTTTGCTTAATAATTTTTAGTAAACTATACAAAGAGTATAATTTTTAAACCTTCCAAAAGTATAGCAATATTCCTGGAGTAAAACAAAGTGTTTGTTTATTTAGTCAAGTGATGAATATTCCTACAAATATCTCCCTATCCATTGAGTCCAGCATCTTCCCTATGTCATTTTTCTGTCTTCTCAATCTAAAATAACCAAATTTATGGGTTTAAAAATATTCTAGGTGGTTGTATGTGTCTTGCTGTGAATGTGAATTACAGGCAACTAGGTGGCATGGTGGATAAAGCAATAGACCTCAAGGCAGGAATACCTAAGTTCTAGTATGGCCCCAGATCTGACTCAGCTCTCTCATCTGTAAACTTTGGATAATTAAAGCACTACCTCCCAGGGCTGTTGTGGGGGTAAAATGAGATAGTATTTGTAAAGTGTTTTTCAAATCTTAAAAGTGCCATACATATGCTGGCTATTATCATTAATATTGTATATAAATATAACTAAAATATAGCTTTGCTTCTTGTTTAGAACCATTCCTATAAATATTTTTACATTTTTGTGACACATAATGCTAAAAACATTGTTGTACAGCCTCTGATCCTTTCTCTCATATGCATTCATACTATTGTTTGAGGCTGTGCCTTTCAATGTATATTCATTTCTAATCTTGCCTTGAAACAGGCTTATTATTACAAATTACTGTAGTTGCAAATGATTACATTTGTTTCTTTAACTTTTATTTCATATGCTTTAAGTTAGGTCTTGTAATTAATTTATTGAAAGAAGAAGGGCATTTTTATTCTTGGTCCAAGAAGTTGACATTTTGTGTATCTCAAAATACATGCTCACATGTAGTCCTGTGTCTACATTACTGGTGCTAAGTGGGATGCACTAGGATCAGCATTCATCCACATAGAAAAAAGTAACAAGCTGGCAGTTACTCTATTTGAGACTTTGAAATACAAAACAGCAGTCAAGAGACATAAAAAAGCAAACATGAGCAAGCAGTCTGAAGGGATTAAACAAGGACATACTGTTTATATTCTACAATGGGAAGATGTTACATGTGCTTGCTCAGAAATCTACCATCATCAGGAGTCATGAAGGAATGTAATTAGATGTAGGATTGGGAGTTAAGTTTTTGATCATCTTAGAATGAAAAAGGAATATAGTAAGGAAGAAAAGGGACATGAAGGGGCTAAATTCTCTCACATAATCAGGATGTACAAGTAGATGATAAAAACAATGATGAAATAGTAGGGAGAACAGTCACCACTTGAACTTTACTCTCATCTGAACTGATGAAAGGAGGTAAGAATACTAATGCTCATATATTTCTCTAAACAAGGAAGCAGGAAGAAAAGGGGAGAGATAAGTTGGAGAATAAAAGGGATGGTACATTATGGGAGGAATTAGTCCTAAGCAATACACTGAGGATGGTGGATTGTATCAAGAGGTTTAAAATAAAAGAAACAAAGCACAAGAACCAGTGCTTGAGCTCTGGATGAGGAAAACAGAAGAGGAACAGGATAGAGTAGAAGCAGATTTCACTAAATCTAGAGCATACTCTTTCTCTCTTATCACCCTCTTGTTTTTTTTAATTTTAGACTCAAAACACCAGAACACAAATGCAGAATAGAGAAAAGAAACAAAAACATACCATAAACTTAAATAATGGAACTTAAATACAAAGTAAGAAGGGGGGGGCGGGATTTGTCATGTGCATAGCAGAGCATAATGAGAGAGGATTCAAAAATATGTAACAATAAATTTTAATTTCAAGAAAGCCTATGTTAAAGCAGTCCATCTTTTCTTTGGTTCCTTTTAAGTTTTCTTTTGTTCTCTGCTGTGCACTTTTTTTACTTTGTTCTTCCCCCACTCCACCCCCACCCCAAAGGCTACAATTAAATATGGATATATTTCTCTATAGCTACAGATATAAACATACATATACATATACATTTACATATACATATACAGACATATACTTTCCCAAAAAAATTCTACTCTGATCTTTGTTTTTATGTATGTGCATATTTCATTTCACATCCCTCCTGCCTCCTCTACTTTATTTCTGCCTACTACCTTGCCCTCCCTATTACCTGCCTACTCCCCTCCAAGAATCCCTTCCCTATCCTCCCATTTCCACAAATCTAAACACCTTCTATAGCTCTCTATAACCTATTCCTTCACCCTCCCTTCTAGAGATCTCTCCCCTTATCCTCCTATTCCCATTGCTCTAAACACCATTCTATACCCCCCGTTTAGCTATTCCCTCAGCCTCCCCTCTAAAGATCCCTCCCTTGTCCTCTCCCGCCTCCCCTATGCTCTTTCCATTTTATTTCTTCTGAATTTAGACTTTTATACATACATATATATATACATAATATACATACATATTTATACATACATTTATATGTGTATGTGTGTATATATGTATATATGTACATATATATGTATGTATTGTTCCCTCTTAAACTCATTCCCAATGAAAGTAGGTTATCAGAACTACCATCCTTCCTCCACCATCTAATTCCTCTGTATTGATTCTTCCTCTTGCACCTCATTTATATGAAATAATTACTATTTTCAGCTGTTCCTAAATGGTTTTACTTTTTAAATTCATATCATACTCAGGTTTGCCCCAATATTTCTTATGAAATACCCTTTTATTAATAAGAATCTTAGACATATGTTTTGCACTATATATATACACATATGTGTATATATATATATATATATATATATATATATATATATATATAAAGTGAACTATCTGTCCTCATTGAATCTTGTGTATATATGTCTTTGGTATATACCTTATATTTCTCTTGGCTCTTGTATGTCAGATCTTCTCTTGAGTTCAGGTTTATTGTTTATTTGTTTGTTTGTTTTTTAACAAAGTCTTATAAATCTGACAGTTGATCAGATGTTCTTTTTTTTCCCCATTTAGGATTATGCTTAACTTTGCTAGGTATGATATTTTCAGCCGGAGCCCCAATTCTTTTGCTGTTCTATATGTTGTGTTCCAAGACCTGCAGTCCTTTATTGTCTCCACTGCTAGGTCTTGTGTGATTCTAATTGTGACACCATCATATTTAAATTATTTAAATTTTGTTGCTTTTAATATTTTATCATTGAACTGGGGGTTTGGGAATTTGACAATAATATTCCTGTGAGGTTTCCTCATAGGATCTCTTTTAAGTGATGATCAATGGATTTTTCTATTTCTACTACCCCCCTTGTTCTAATGCCTCAGGATAATTATTTCTTGTATTTTGTGTCAAGATTCTTTTTTTGATCATAGCTTTCAGTAGTCTGATTACTTTTAAGTTTTCTCTTCTTGATCTGTTCTCCAGATTTATATTTCTTATCAGATGTTTCACTTTCTCTTCTATTTTTCATTCATATTTTGTTTAGCTATTTCTTGATCTCTTTTAATTCCACTGTCTTCACCATGCCCAATTTTAATTTTCAAGGTGTCATTTTCTTCCTTAAAATTCTGGATCTCTTTTTCTAATTGGTTGACTTTTCCTTTATTCTTTTTTTTTTTTTTTTTTTTTTTAGTTTTTCCTCCATCTCTGTCATTTGATTTTAAAGTCTTCTGTGCTTTCTTTTGGGGCAGGTGACCATTTGAAGTCACTCTTTGGGGTAGAAGGGGGTTTCTTTACTTCAATATCCTCCTCTGAAGATGAATCCCAGTATTCTTTATCCCTATAATAGTTTTCTATGGTTAGATTCTCCTTTGCTTGTGCATTTTTTTATGGTACTAGCTCAATTTTTAAAAGGATAAAATGAGAAATATTGGAAAGGCATTGATTTGATGTTACTTCTGATTCTAAAATTGAAACAAGAGCCCATGAATCATACTGTTATTGTTTCTTAAGCACACGGGCATTTTTTCTGGTTCCAGGAAACTGAGAAAATGGGGAGAATTCTTTGATATTTTTGTCTTTGCTCTTATCAATTATCTACTCTAATATTCCTTAGCGAAACATTCACTATCTCTCAAAATATGTTTTCCATGCATATTTCATGCCCCTTTTCACATATGTTCTATTTTGTATTTTAATTGCACTAACTCTTGAATCCCCATAACATATGTTGAGCTTTTCCTGCCTTTGTGTCTTATACTGTTACCTACACTAGCATTGCTCTCTTAACCCACTCTTATTTTCTTTTTTTTTTTTTTAAAGCAATTGGGGTTAAGTAACTTGCTCAAGGTTACACGGCTAGTCATTATTTATGCGTGGGTGCTCATTTTCTGAGGCCGGATCTGATCTCGGGTCATCCCAACTCCGAGGCCGGCGCTCTTACTCACTGCGGCCACCTAGCCGCCCCTTTAGGGCAATTGGGGTTAAGTAACTTGCCCAAGGTTACACAGCTAGGTTTTTGTTTGTATGGATTAAGTGTCAGAGGCCAGATCCGAACTCAGGTCCTTCTGATTCCAGGGCCGGCGCTCTATTCACTGCGCCACCTAGCCGCCCCCACTCTTATTTTCACTTGTGGAAATCCTACTCACTTTTCCGTTGCCAGTTCAAATACTGCTTCTGTGAATCCTTTTCCTAATTCCTTCTCAATTCCTTTGCCCAGAAGGGAAATGACTTTCCCATCCTCTGAATTCTAGGAATTTTGTTTCCTTATCTTATACACTTATCACATTCTATTTGCTTATTAGTAAGCATTTGTGTACTGACAGTATCACCACTACTAAATTATAAGCTCTTTCAGGATACCTTATCTTATACATCTTTATATTCTGACTTGTGCATTAGGATAGTGTTTTGTACATAACAATTTAATAACTGGTTAACTGTCAGAAGTAAAACAAAGTGGGTATGTGTAAGATTTCTTAAAACATGGCTTTTAATTATTGAGGTTTTCAATAATCTTTACTTAGACTTCATAATAACAACAATAGTAAAAGTAATAACAGTAAACAAACAGAAAATTCACAAAGGATTTCCTGCTTGAAATTTTTAAATGATCTTGTAAGAAGTCACGAAAAAACATACTGAGAGTGAGGTCTAATTACATTAGAGCAGCATTGCTATCATATTACATGTTGAAAGCGCTCAACATAGCTTTTCTTTGTGTATCTTTGGATATTTGACCTTCAAAGACACAATTAATTTTGGCAAACTGGAATTGTGAAGGCAGCTTGTGCAACAAAAAGAGCAGTGGTTTTGGAGTCAATTGACGTGGATTCAAATCCCATCACTTCCATTTATTATCTGTGGGACCTTGAGTAAGTCACTTATGCTTTGTGAACTTTCATTTCCTCATCTATATAAATGAAATGTTCACACATGATCTCCAAAGTCCCTTTGCGTTCTAAATTGATGATTCTAAATTTATTGTTAAATGCATGTTTGCCAAATAAAATAGCATTTGAATAAACAAGAACTTGGAAAAGAAGAAAGAGTTTTCTTTACCTTGGCTATTTAAAATATACTTTTCCTCCTCATTTCAAAGGTACATATCTTGTAGGGTTTTTAAGTATGATTTCTTTTAGTGTTTGTTTCCCATCTTATTTTCAGCAGAGCTTTACCCACAGGAAGAAAGCTAAGTGTCTTTTGGCTCCCTTAACAAGCTATAAAATTCTCTAGTTATTTTCATCAGCAGTTACTTGGAATGAGAAGACATAGGTTCAGGTATTCCCTTTTCTCTTATTAAAATCCAACAAGATCTTGTGTTGTTGAATCTTCAGTGATTCTTTTTTGCCTCTAGAGGAGAATATAAAATTCTTAGACTAGCATTCAAAACCCTCCATAATATACCCTTCTTTTCCAGTCTTATTTTATATTGGTCACAATCACAAACTGATCCAATCATGGGGACCTGCCAGCTCTACCCCATATATAACATTCCATCTCAGTTCCTCTTCCTGTCACCTGTGCACCCCCTTCTCACCTTTTCACAGAATCTCTAATGTCAGGAATAACTCACGTACTTACTGCCTCTTAACCAAGGTCTTTGTTGACCATTCTGACCCTTCCCCCTGAGTGTCTTCACCCTTTTGAAAATACTTGGTGGTACTTTGTATATTCTGTGTGTGTGTATGTACAGAGAGAGAGAGAGAGAGAGAGAGAGAGAGAGAGAGAGAGAGAGAGAGAGAGAGAGAGTGTCTTACATACATTACCTTGACATTTGATTCTCAGAACAACTGTGTAAGCTATGTAAATACTTAATAAATATTGGTTGAATTGAAAATCCCACTTTGGTATCTCTTCAATGGCCTGAAAGTGCTAAGATTATTGTATTTCAGCCTCTCTGAAATGATATGAGATTATTCTCAGCAAGAAGAATTTCTATAGAAATTCATTAGACTAATAATTCCTTGATGGAAGGGACTTTCTTTTTATTGGATCTGGATCCCCAGTGCTTAACATATACTAAGTGCTTAATAAATGCTTGTGACCTACCTGTATCTTGGGGGAATCAGCCCTCTTTAATCCTAGAAAGATGGTGTAGTATAGTGTGTTTTGTTTTTTCCAACTGGGAATGAAAAACTTTAGTTCTTATCAGCCTTATTACTGATATAAAGTTTTACGCCTTTAAACTGATTGTTCGGCTATTTCAGATCTCATTTTTCTCTCATGTAAAAGAAAGGAAAGAGGCAGGTAAATTCTCTTCTAGCTTAGATTCTGTGATTTGTAAAAGGGTGATAGAGATTTTGAACGCTTAACTTACTCCCTTATTTGAGTCTTTCAGAGGACTTACCGCTCATAATTAAGCAGGTAACAAAGGAAAGAAATCAATGCTACAACTTTCCCAGGTCAAAGGCACAGAAATTAAGAATCTAAGAATCTCAGATGTTTATATCAGATAAGAACTATAACATGATAAAGTCCCATAGAGATTATCTAGCCAGTCACTTCCTTTTACAATTAAGGAAGCTGCTGAGGATTATAGATGTGAATTGATTTCCCCAAGGTCTGATAGCTAGAATAGCTAAATGAGATTCATAGGTCATTCACACTTTAATTAATTTAAATTAATTTATTATCTACTGGGTGAAGAGCACAATGTTGCATTGTAAGTGCATTAGAAAACTATTTTTTAAATTCTATGGAAAATTTGAGGTGAAAGACTCTTACCAGAGGGATCTGGATGACATATCAGAGGAGATGGCATTTGAATTGGACTTAAAAAGAATATGTAGGAGAGACTCAGTAGGCAAAGTGGGGTATGTTGGACATTCTAAACATTGAGAGGAGCCTGAGGAACAGCTTGGGGGAAAAATGGGAGTGTGCAGTTTCTGTTCAGGACTCAGAGTAGTTCGATTCAGTCAGAGAATGAACTACATAAGGAAGTAATAGATAAGATTGGAACATTATAGTGTTCCATAATGGAGGACCTTAAATTCTTAAATTTCACACAAAGAAGGTTGATCTTTGCTCAATAAGTGACAATTAAAAATTGTTTAGTGGTGAAGTAACCAGATATATGCATAATAACAGTTAATCTGAGAGCAATGTGAAGGATGGGCTGGAGTATTCCAGTGGATGAAATGGAAGTTCCATTATTGGTATACAGATTAGATTGAGTGGCCACCGAGGTCACTTCTAAATATCAAATTCTGTGAGTCTGAAAATATTGAAGATGGGAAAACTTAAAAGAAAAATGTTAAAAGAGTCTACACCCATGGTTATAAAGCCCTATACTAGGGTAATGGCAGTGGGAATAAAGAGGTATGCAGATAAATGTATCACATATAGCTAAGGTAAAATAGACATACCTAAGTAACTAATTTTTCATCAGTCAGACATTTTTTGGAAGTTTACTATGTTCAAGGAACAGTTCTAAGTTCTAAGGAGCAGAAAGGTAAAAAATGTTCCCACCCACAAGGAGAACATGTCTTAATCAGGGAAACAACATGTAAACAATTATATACAAACAGAAAATTTGAAATAATTAAATCTTAGAAGGAGGACAACTAACATGGTGGAGAGAAGGATGAAAGATTTCTTGCAAATGGTGTGACTTTAACTGAAACTTCTCGGGGAAGTCGGGAAGCGAAGGATGGGTTGGGGCAGGACTGGGGATAACCAGTGAAAATGCAGTTAGGAGGAGTGTCTTGTACTAGGAATAGCAAGAAGGACAGAATTACTGAATCACTGAGTATGTGGTAGGGAGTAAAGTGAAAGAAGAATGGAAATGTAGGAGGGGGCCAGTATATGAAGAGCTTTAAAAGCTGAGCAGAGATTTTATATTTGATCCTGGTGGGAATAGGGAGTTGATGGAATTTATTGAACAATGGACTTTGGCAGACCTATGCTTCAGGAGTATCACTCTGGTAATTGAATGGAGGATAGTCTGGAGTAGAGAGAGACTTGTGTAAGTCAGCAGGCTATTGCCCGGAGTACAGGTCCATTATGAAGGTGTCATTAATTCTGAATAGTATTGGAATAATGAAAGGGTAGAGTGGGAGGGGATATGTAAGGGGACTGTTTCCTAATCCTTTTCAGAAGGCCTAAAATCATTCCACTCCTTTTTGTAGATTTACATCAAACAATTTCCTAGTATAAGACTAAAATTCTAATCTCAGACCTACTACTAACTTGCTGTATGATACAGGCACATCATCTAACCTTTCTGATTCTCAACTGACTCAGTTCTTTCAAATGGATATGATCATGTCCTCCTTATTTCTAAGGTTGTTACAAAGATCTTTGAAAGCATGTGAAAAAGTACTGTACAAATGTAACTACCTATTATCTGGTAACTGATAATTGGTTAATAATTATCTGATAGCTATAACTATCCAATGCTTTGACATAGTAATTCTTTAATATGTTGAACCTAAGTGTTCCTTAACTCAAAGTTCTTTCCCTAACCAGAATGGTGCATACACACCATTACTGTATTTTTTTCTTCTTTCTTAAGGTGCTAACATCAAGACCAAAACTATGTCAGTTTCATCTGTAGCAGGCCTCATGAACAGCTTAGATTTGTTTCAGGTACAGGAAAATGAGTCTTTCATAGACTTGATGCCAAACAAACAGTAGTTATGCAGGGAATGAGTAGTTTCATGTGAAAGGGAGAGGAAGCAGGCAGCAAGTTTCACCCTAGCATTTTCTGTTATCACAGTACTTCTAGTTAATAATAGATCACATTGACAGAGGTCTTTAAGGTTGAAAAAGTGCTTTCTTCATAGCGACTCTATTAGGTAGGGGGTACAAATATTATATAACAATTTTTCAAATCAAACTGAAGTATATTTGTAAGGTTAAGTGTCTTGTTCTGGTCACACAACTAGAAAGTAAATAGCAGAAATTTAATTGAAACATAGTTATTGTGACTCAGAATCACAAAGTAGTAGACTTCCAACATAACTAAGCAAATCTATTCCAAATCATGCCTGATAAAAAATCTAAAGTACAAATGCCAGATGAATGGTTATCCCACCTTTGCTTGAAGACACATTGTGGGGAAACCTGAGGTTTCCCATTCTATTTTTGGATACTTCTAATTTTTCTAATTGAATCTGCATATATATATATATATATATGTGTACATGCTGATAACGGTGCATGTGTGTATATACACATACATATTAATATAGGCATATTGTGTGTACACATAAATAACCATTGCTTTTTTCCTGCCACTTTAGGCACTTCCATAAAAATGAAAACAGTGCAACACTTTCTCCCACAAAGCAATACAATCAGTTTTGAGACCAGAATGACAATTTTGTGTTATGTAGCTTTGTTTATCTTCTGCTAATAAAATTTATGTCTATTGCTATGTATAAGGAACTGCGCTAGTTGTTCTGGAGACAGAGAAGAATGATAAGAGCTATCAGGAAGCTCATAAACTGGTCAAAAAGCTAAAACACACAAATGGAGAATTAAACCATGTCACAAAATAAGCGGTTCAGATTTACATTGGAAAATAATCCTCAGTTCTCGTTGGCTAAAAGAATATATAATAAAATAATAATTCAAATAGTATTTTGAGTTTTATAAAGTGCATTGTTTCTAAACATTGCAAAATAGGTAGTACAAAGTATGAAGATCCCAATATTACTATACCCATTTAATGACTGAGGAACCTAAAACTCAAGAGAGATTAAATTGCTCCCCCTCAAGAGAGGTTAAATTGCTCCCCCATAGTCACACAACTAGCTAGTAGATGGTAAAGCTAAGGCATGAGCCCAGATCTCCTGATCCTAAGCCCTGTGCTTTCCCCTGAAATGTGCCACCAGTAGAAAATGATGAATCTAGCAAAAGCTGATACCATACAACTTTACAGGTAATACTCCAGATTCTGTTTGTCATCAGCTCCAGTGGGCTCGCTGGAACATAGAATTTAGATTTAGAGAGAATTGCAGAGAGCATTTCATCCAGCCTCATAATCTTGCAGATGAGGAAAGTGACTTATCCAAGGTCACATGGGTAGTAAATAGCAGAGACTGCTTAGAAAATACAACTATTAGAATTGTCTCCTTAGCCAAGACCAAAGGAATGCTTATTTTGTCAACAGATGAAGTGACTGGAAATGATGGAATGATATTCAGTAACACAGCTGAAAGCTAACCACTACATAACACTCTAATTTGTGAGTATAGATTAATTAGGACTCAGGCTGTTCTCAAAAATCATGTTTGTAGGAATGCTGGGACTTAATCACAAGTGACATTTATATCATGAGAATAAATTCTGGATACAGATTCAATTTCTAGCAGTATTTGACATCATTTACCAGTTGAATATGAAAATCACAAATAGACAGTAAAGCCTGCATAAGCAGTCATTTGCTTTGTGGTTTGCAAATATCTTTCCTCCTCATGGTCTGTTTTTCTTAGCATGGGCTTTATTTCCTATAGGGGCAATCTCTTTGTATTTTATGCTTGGAAATTCAGAGAGTCTATTTCATGTGATCATGGGAAAAACTCAGATTCAATGGTAGGACATCTTTAAGAAGCTTTATAACATTTTATTTCATGAAGTTTCGCCTCTGTCCACTTCCTTCTTCAAACTATTCTTTGTAATCTTTCATTTTTCACATGCTACATCACCATACTCTCCTGCAAATTAAACTGTTTGAGGAAAGTAAACCTTTAAAAAGCTTCTATCTGAAATCCTTGGGGGCAGAGCCAAGATGGCGGAGTAGAAACAGCTCATCCAAGCCACTCTGCCCCCAGATTTCCCCCAAACTATGTAAAAGGGGACTTTGAACAACTTCTGGAGCCCCAGCACACACAGAACGACACAGAGAAGCCAACCTCCCGCTGAGGACAGCCCAGCAGCCCTGCAGGAAGGACCAGCACAGCGGTCTGGGAGCCGGCAGAGCGCAGGGAGTGGAGCCAAGTGGAGCCCAGGTCCGCGTGAGCCGAGGTTTTAGCCCCAGGGCGGCAGGGCCAGCAGCTGGCTGGAGGAACCCCAGAACACCAGGAGCTGTGGCGACTCCAGAATTATCAACATAGACATGCCTAGGACAAAGTAAGAGGTTAGTGTCCTATGGACTTTGGGACCTGTATTTGGGGAATGCGTTGGCTCCCTCCCCTGGGGGCTAGAAGCTGCTGAGGAGACACGCCATTTTGTAGTTTTCAGAGGCAGCTCTAGCTCCTGGCCTGCAAATTGTAGGGAGATCCAGCGATCAGTCTTGGGGGGTAATCGCTCTTGCTTTAACCTCCCTGGATCTGGATTGTGATCTAGGGTGGAAGTCGTGGGTGGGTTTACAGCTTGCCAGAAACGGAAGTTGCCCCCCACACGTTCGGGATGAAAATTCCTCTATCTGGCCTTAAAGCCATAGTGTGGCAACAAGCCCAAAAGTCAAGTAATTAAGTGGCAACATGCTAAGGCAAAGGAAACAGAAAAATGCAACCCTAGACTCCTATTTTGGGGGCATAGAGCAGGAAAAGGACTGTGAGGTCAGAAGTCCTGCTCCAAAAGCCCCAGGGGAAAACATGAGCGGGTTGCAGGCCATAGAGGACCTTAAGAAGGACTTTAAAAATCAAATAAGAGAAGTGGAGGAAAAATTGGAAAGAGAAATGAGAAGGATGCAGGAAAAGTATGAAATGAGGGTCAACAGCCTGACTGAGGAAAACAACACCTTAAAAAATAGACTAACTCAAATGGCAAAGGAGGCCCAAAAGGGCAATGAGGAGAAGAATGCCTTAAAAAGTCGAATTTGCCAGATGGAAAAAGAATCTCAAAAGTTCACTGAGGAGATTCATTCCTTCAGAGTTAGACTGGAGCAAATGGAAGCTAATGACTTTATGAGAAATCAAGATGCTGTTAAGCAGATCCAAACAAATGAAAGATTAGAAGGCAATGTGAAATATCTCATGGGAAAAACCACTGACCTGGAAAATAGATCCAGGAGAGACAATTTAAAAATTATTGGACTACCTGAAAGCCATGATCAAAGAAAGAACCTAGAAATCACCCTTCAAGAAATACTCAAGGAAAATTGCCCTGATGTTTTAGATCCAGAGGGCAAAATAGAGGTTGAAAGAATCCACCGATCACCTCCTGAAAAAGATCCCAAAAAGAAAACTCCCAGGAATATTATAGCCAGGTTCCAGAATCCCCAGATCAAGGAGAAAATACTCCAAGCAGCCAGGAAGAAACAATTTCAATATTGTGGAAACACAATCAGAATAGCCCAGGACCTGGCAGCTTCTACACTGAGGGATCGAAGGGCATGGAATATGATATTCCAGAGGGCAAAAGAACTGGGAATGAACACAAGGGTCACCTACCCAGCAAAACTGAGTATTTTGTTTCAGGGGAAAATATGGTCATTCAGTGGAATAGAGGACTTTCAAGCATTCTTGAGGAAAAACCAGAATTGAATAGAAAATTTGACATCCAGACACAAGAAGGAAGAGATGCCTGAGAAGGTAATCAGGGAAAAGAAATCAAAAGGAACTTATCAAAGTTGAACTATTTACATTCCTATATGGAAAAGCAATAACTGTGACTGATAATATCTTTCTCACTATGAAAATAATGGAAGAAGGGTGTGTGGTCATATGAATACATATGTGAATGTGTGTGTATATAGTTACAGTTATATATGGATAGAGGGCATAGGTTGAATCTGTTGGGAAGGGAGAATACTCAAGGGATGAAATTATGAGGTGAGAGAGGAAAGTGGCAAGAGGAGATGGGGAGAGACAGGGTAGGTGTAGCGGCAAGCACCCCAATATCCCCAGGGTACCTGCCAACACAGGTTCTTAGATCTGCTTTTCAAAAGGAAAGCAACTCAAAATCAGTTAACAAGCTTACTTTAATCAAACAAACATACATTACCTAGTTCAAGGGAAAAAGGTCAGCACCCTGAACTTCAGAGTTACAGAACTTACAGATCAGACAGGCTTCCAAACTGTCCCAACATTACATGCATCAATACCAAATCACAGTTACCAGAGAGGGAAGCATCAACATCTGGGTTTTCAAAGCCGGGGGCTCTCAACAATGGCTTCCCAGAGTCTCATCTGGTCAAATCACACAACACTTCTCAAAGTGAGCCCCAAAGCAAAGCCTCTCCTCAGGGCTTATATAGCCTTCTCTTGGCTCAGAGAATGTAACAACCTCCTTGACCCACTGCCCAATCACAAAGTATCAAGGTGTGGGGTTTCCTGAAAAACAAGCCTCCCACCACAGGCTCCAGGTGCACTTAAGCTAGGGGCAGGGAAGATCTTTAAATCTGCATTTCCATTACAGTAGGGTAAACTATATCATGTAGAAGAAGCAAGGGGAAGTGGTTGCAAGGGAGAGGGAGAATAGGAAGGAAAAAAAAAGGCAAAACCACATTCTCATTGAATTTGGTTCAGGGAGAGAATGACATACATACTAAATGGGATATCTCAACCTGCAGCAGGATAGGGGAAGGGGGATGAGAGGAGGGATGATGGATGGGAGGGCATCCTTGGGGTGAGGGGAGGTTGGAAGTACCCACTATAGAAGAGGGACAGGATCATGTAGGGAATGGACCAGGTCGGGGGTGGGATGAGTGGGAGGGAATTATAAGCAGCCTCGTACAATATATCTACTATGATAATGTTTTGCATAGCTAGACATGTACAACATATACTGAATTACTTATCTCCCCAGAGGGAATGGGTGACAAGGGAGGAAGGAAATGGATCTGAAATTCGAGGTCTTAACATTAAATGTTTCAAATATATATAAATAGTATTATTAATACTCTGTTGCTTATAATTGGGAGATAAAATGTGCAGGCATTGGGACACAAAGATTCACCTTCCTCTAATGGAAAAGTCAAGGGGGGTATGGGAGAGAGCAGATTGGAGGAAGCGATATCTTATGGGACTGCTATTCTGGGAGGTTGGGTAGGGGAATAACGGGGGGAAAATGATTGTAACTCAAAATCTGGCGGAAATGAATGATGTAAAACAGAAGTTAATAAAGCATTTGTTTAAAAAAAAAGAAAGATAAAAAGCTTCTCTCTGGATTAGGGTATTTAGAATAATGGTTCTTCAAGAATCTCAGAATTATACATAGCTAAAACACCTGTCCTTAAGTCTACAGAATCTCAGCACTAATATTTAGTAAAAGAAAATATTAATTTCATAAAATAAAATCCCCACACTCTTTTGAAAATAACTCAGAACTGTACATGTGTACAATATATAATTCTGAGTTAACATTGAAGTCTCTAATACTGATGTAGTACTTGTAATTCATGAAGATTGACCTGGTTGTGGTGGGGGTTTTTTTTCTGTTGACTGTTCTATGATTTGCTTTTCACATCACATGCTACTATAAGACTGTGAAGGAGAAAACGTGCTGACTAACCTTGGAGTCAGGACTTGAATCCCTCTGAAAGCTACTCCCTTGTGATGGTGGTTGAGTTCTTCATCTTGCTGAGCTCCTGTTTCCTCATCTTATTAGAACTCTCCAGATATTGTCACTGATGAGTTGTAAAAATATAGGCTAAAGAGAGTTTTGTTCAAATCTGAATGTTAGGGCTAGTTCAGTTTGGTTAACTGAACTAATGATATACACATATAAGGAATAATATTATTTAGTGTAAAGATTGTTGCTGGCAGAATTATAATTTATATAAAGACTATGAGAATTTAACACAGTAGTGTTGGTTTTCTTGGACAACCTATTCATTTCAAGTGAGGTTTACTTAGGAAGACAGAACTAGTAGAACTTCTGTTTGAAAATACTATTGAAAGTTACCTTAAAAATATAATTATATATTACGTATGATAGAGGCTAATATATACTTATACTTTCATAAATATGTATTGCCTCTTTAATTCACACATTTACATAATTCAGATGATTTTCCCTCTAATTAGACTAAATCACCGGGGTTTTACTGTATATTTTCCTGCAGCATGTTTACGAAAGGAAAAACATCTATTTTTTAATTTTATTTTTATTTTCAGTTCAAAATTCCCTCCCTTTTTCTACCCTTCCCCTACCCATTGAGAAGGCAAGAATTAAAATGCCCATTATACATATGAAGGGGTACAAAATACATTTTCATATTAGCCATGTTCTGGGGGAAAAAGAGAAAGAAGAAAACAAAAATATCTATTTCTAACACTATTTTGGGCTGATCATCGCTGAAACTTGTAACTGTCAAATATACACAATTAAATTTTTTTATAACCTCAGTATGTAAAATTTTAGTTTCCCTATTAAAACATGTGTTTACACCCATGATTTATAATGGGGAAGAGGACAGTTTTAGAGAATAATCATCTAATTTTGCATATTGCTAATGTTAAATCTAAAATTGCCTTTAGAAAATAACTTCATAAAATCATAGAACTTTAGAGCTGGAAGTGATCTTTTATATTTTCGTTTCATTTTCTTTTTATTATTGAACCTAAATGAATTCCACAATATTCCACAATGAATATTGAGATGAAATAAGCATTTCGATATTCATTGTGGAATAGTAGATGGTTATACATAAAACTGAGAAGCTCCCTTATGTGTATGAAGCTTTTTTTTTAGTTATCAAGTTCAGCATCTAGTTTTCAAAGTTATTGTTTGTAGCCTTCCTTCTGTTCTCTTTTTTGGGGGCAAGGCAGGAGAATCCTGTTATTATCAGCTCCCCCTTTCCCTCATTCCTCCCTCCTCCTTATTGGGAAAGAAAGAAAATACTTGGAATAAATATAGAGTCAAGCAAAAAAATTCCCACACTGACCATGTCCGAAAATATCACGTCTCATTGTGCTTCCTGACTCCATCACCTCTTTGTAAGGAAATATAGGTAGTCTGTGTCATCACTGTTCCTCTGGAATCATGGTTAGCTATTACATTGATCTCAAAAGTTCTTTAAAAAAGTTCTTAAAAGTCTTTCAAAATTGTTTGCCTTTACAATGTTGTTGCTATTATGTAAATGGTTCCTCAGTTCTGCTCATTTCACTCTGCATCAGTTCATGTATCTTTACAGATTTCTCTGACAGCATTCCTTTCTACATCTTACAGTACATAAGTATTCCACCACATTCATATGGCATAATTTGTTCAGCCATTCCCCAATTGATATACATCCCCTTAGTTTCCATTCTTGCTCAAGATCTCGACTCAGTTTACAACTCACATGACTCACATCTACATAAGGAAATTGAAGAACTCAGTAAAAAGCAATGAAGATCCTCAAAGAATAAACAAGAGTCACACCAGGGAAGATGCTGCATGATTAGCAGTGGCTCAGACATCACCTTCTTGTTAGGTATTTTTTGATTGGTAGTTTGTATAAAACTGAACATATTATTCCTACAAGACTTACCTGTTTCTGTGGAAAACATCACCATCCTTCGAGTTAGCCAGGTTTGTCACCATAGCTTTGTCTTGGCTCCTTATTGTCTTTCACTGTATATCCAATCAGTGGCCAGATCATACTACTTCTGACTTTTCAACATCTCCCCCCTCTATCCACACACACTTACCCCCCTTACTTCAGGTGCTCGCCACTTCTCACCTAGATTATTTTAAAAACATCCCAGTTGGCCTCCCTTCCTCAAGTCTTTTCCCAGTCCAGTCCAACTTCAGCTGCTACTGAAGTAATTTTCCTTAAATACATATCTGACAATATGGCTCCCTTAGTTAACTAACTCCAGTGGCTTCCTGTTGCCTTCAGGATAAATATAAATCCCTCTGATTTATATTTATAAACGTCTTCACAACCTGGCTCCAAACTACCTTTCCGACCTTACTGGACTCAATCCTACTGCCCTTGACCCTTTCCACACTGTGATCTAACCAAGATGCCTTTTCTTTGTTCTTCACACATCTATACCTTTTTGCACTGACTATGTCTTGTGCCTGGAATGCTCTCCCTCCTTATCTACATTTTGTAGAGTCCCTCTCTTCCTTTAAGTTACAGCTCAACCAATGTCATTGAGACAATTAGGAGACTTAGTGGATAGCGTACTGGGCCTGGAATCAGGAAGACCTGAGTTCAAATATGGCCCCAGACACTAGCTACATGGAGCCTTTCCTGATCTCCTAGTGCCCCCCCTACCAAACTAGTTTGTATTTAACTACTTTGTGTGTAATTTTATTCACTTTATGCTGCAAATATTTTTGGATATATTTGTAATCTCACCTTTATAATGTAAACTCTGAGTACAAGTACATTTAATTCTTTGTATTTGTATCCTCAGAGCCTAAGACAGCTTAGTAGTTGCTTAATAAACTAGCTGATTAGTTGTTTGATTGACTTATAGTTGAAAGAGTAAAGAGGCATTTTGTGAATTTTTAAAATTTTTTTTTGCTGTTTGCACTCACATCTCTAGTTTGCAACCATATTGTGTGTGTGTGTGTGTGTGTGTGTGTGTGTGTGTGTGTGTATCCCTGAGGAAAGGATTACATTCACAGAATTCTTAAAATTCAAGTTTGATTTCTCAAATTGCAAATTATATCTCATTTTCAGAGAGAAACTATACAATAAATGATTATTGTAGCACTTTGCTTTGTGCCTTTCCAGTGTACTGCAATGTATTGCCTCTCTGTGTGTCTCATCCCTGGGAACTACAAGCTTTGTCTTCCTCAGGGCATAGCTCAGTTCGATGTACACAGGAGGTACTGAACAAAAGTTTGTTGATTTGAATTAAAAAGGTTTTTTTACATGATATTTTTATTGATATATTTACATGATATATGTTATATATATATGTATATATACACAAGATATACTAATCTTGATAGTCTGAGTCATTGGTCTTCAGAGTAGAGAACTATGGTATGCCACCTGCTTGTGAGGGAGGAGAGGAAGAGGTCCTTTCTCCTTTACTGAAAACAAAACTAGACCTCTTCAAGATTTTGAAATTAAGCTTATTTTTGGGTTTGGGTTTTTTTATTTTGTTTTATAGTCACCTCTGGAGCAGTGAATATCCATGTTCTTGTAGGGAAAAGATCATACATGCCATACATATTAATAGTGATATAGATATACATAAAATAAGTAATGTCAGTAATATCTTAACATGTAGTACACAAAAGCAGTAAGTGTCACAATGGAAGGTAGCTCTGGGCTTAGAGTCAAGATGTGAGTTCAAATCCTGCCTCAGATACATCTTGGTGTGTAACCCTGGGTACTTGCTCATTTAACCTCTGTTTGCCTTAGTTTTCTCACCTGTAAAGTGGGGGTGATAATAATCGCACCTACCTTCCAGGGTTGTTTTGAAGATTAAATGATTTAATAATTGTAAAGTGCTTTGCACGGTACCTGACACACTGCTCTTGATAAATATTTATTTCCTTCCTTCCCACATTCTTAAAGTGCCTATTATGTACAAGGTACTGGAAGATTACTAAATAGGGAGATTTTATTAAACTCAGCTGCTTTCATATGTAAGACAGGCAGTGAACACTGGCTTATACATACATATGTACTCCTAAAAATATAGTATTCTAGGATTTACATCTCATAGGACCATCTGTTATAATTGTTAGAGTTCTGTCTTAGACTTCCAAAGAATGATTTTTACTATATCATAGTTTATTTGGGATTTACTTTTAAAAATCAACCTTGGACATTTTTGCACCATTTCCTAATGTAATTTCAGTGTTATTTGGCACCTATTTTATCATAGAAGACATAAAATAAGACATAGATCTCATAATTTAAATTCTTCAAATGTTATTTCATATATTGGCACTCTTAGAAATAACGTGGCAGTTATTTTTCACCTTAAAATGTATGGGTTCTAAATATTAAGGGTTTTTTTGTCTTGAATAGGATTTTGTGAATATGTTTCATTCATTTTCTTTTTTTTAATTTTTTTTAAAAGCAATGGGGGTTAAGTAACTTGCCCAAGGTCACATGGCTAGGTTTTTGTTTGTGTGTGCGTTAAGTGACTGAGGCCGGATCCGAACTCAGGTGCTTCTGACTCCAGGGCCGGCGCTCTACTCACTGCGCCACCTAGCCGCCCCTGTTTCATTCATTTTCAAAACAAAATAGTGTTCTATCTTCCCCACTTTCCTACTCTAGTTTTTATCCTGATAATTGCTTCTCTAGTTTGGAAACCATATTAGGATGCTATGGAATCCTGTATCCTTTTTGGTACAAATAAAGATTCCTGATGTTTTCAAAGGGACAACATAAAAGCTTTGACGAGGTAAATAAATAGCTCCACTTGTTTTGGCTCTATATCAGTTACATGCTTCCTGCCTTTCTACTCTCCCTTGTAATGGTACTAGGTGAATTTATTGATTCTGGTACAGAAAGATGTAGTTTATAACCCATTGGTAATATGTGGACAAAATTTCAAAAAAAAACAATTTTTATTTTGGGAAACAGTATGTTATGAATTTATGTGTGCATGTGAAACTGTGAAGGAGAAATGATCTTGGGATATTGATAATGAATTAAATCGGTGACTGTGCACAGAATTATAGGAAACAGTATTCAAGGTTGGGATTCCCCTTGTTCCTCTTGCAAGACCTGGAAGGAATGCTCTGTTTGAAAAATAGTAAGATTCCAAATTTATTCACAGATGAAACTTACTATAGAGGATTGATTTTTTTTTGTTTGTGATAATAGGAAGTCAAAACTCTTAGTTTTGTGGTAGCTTGTCTCATTTGTGTCCAGGTGTATGCTTAATATGCCATGCTTTTCATCAGGGTCTTACCACATGATTCCAGATCCTAACTGATTCTCCTGGGGATTGATTAGCTCATCTTGACTCCCAGAGCTTTGACGCACTATGACATCAATATATCCAGAGGGAGATGCTGTTTACCAAGCTCTTCTTACTTGGGCTTAACAAGTGGCCTTCATTTTAGTGCACTTTTATCAGCTATTTTGAAAATTAGAATTGTGAATTGAAATTTAAACCTTGTCATAGGGATGAAATTACATGATTAAAGTGAGAACACACTTGGTTACATGCTTATTTTTATCTTCCTCTTATTTTCCTCTAACTGGCATGTAGTTAGGTAGAAGGTGACAGCTCTGGGCTTTGCAACCTAGCTCTTGATCTGCTTATCAAAATATTTAGATGTTTAGTAAGATAATTGCATGATCATTACATTCCCAGAAGTTACAAGAGAAGCTGTCCTTCTTAGATGGAGAAAGAATAGTGGAGGTTAGCAGTTCCCAAGAGCTAGTGGCTAATTAGGCTGGGACCAAGCAGGTGCAAAAGAAGACTTTGGACATTATCCTTAAGCTGGTCCTCTGGGCATTAGGGAGGCCATTGCTAAACAGCTTTTAATGATTCTTAAGCCATTGCTTGGGTGCTAATGAAGGTTTAAATGAAAGCACTGTTGAAAATTTAAAGAGATCTAATGGCCATATTTTTAAATTGTCTGTCTGTTTGTATCTTTGTTGCCAACTGAAAGAGTTGGAACAGCTGGGTGTTTTTTCTGTAGCCATAGCAGAATAGGCTCCCTTGTTGAGTGAGAGATACATACAGGAGTGAAGGATGGGATTGGTTTAGCCATAAGGGACACCCTTTGCATCCCAAACAAAAGGTTGATTATCAAGAGATCATACTTGTTTGTTTGAGAACGATGAGGTGATTTTTCTCTAGGGTGTTTTACTTGGTGAAACCATTATTTTTAAAATCTTGCCACTAGCTACGCGCTGCCTAAACAAACAAAATTAAACAAAATTAATGCAAGAAAAAGAGTTTGCTAATTTGCCCCCTTTAAGAAAATGGGATTATTAAAAAGTATCCTTAGTTTACAATTAAGTTTGAATTCTTGATATATTCATTAATGGACATTTATGTAGGACATGATATAGGAGAGGCAAAGATACTTGACAAAGAACCTCAAGGAGTTTACAAACTTGTTAAAGAGACAGAACATATACATAAAAGGATAAGTGAGGTGGTATGTAATTGTGGACGTTTCCCAAAGAGCCTACACTGACTTTTTGTCTACCACACCAAATCTAAACTATAACCTGCCTGATCTTCAAAGTCCTCCATTATCTAGTCTCATCTTGCTTATTAATCTTTATCAACTATTCAACGTATTAAATTCAAGTCATTATTATTGTACTTAATTATATGTACAAATTGTCACTGTATTAGGAAACTAAAGATACACACACACACAACCAGTTCCTGCCCTCAGGGAACTTATAGTCCTACTGGTTGAATATAACATACATACAAATATAGTAAGCAAGTTATATTTATCTGCATATGTGATATAAGATGTAGTCAAATCATCTGAAGTATTATATTCAGAGTATACTTGAGGCGTCATGGCTAGATCTGGTTGCCATATTTTAAAAAAGGACAGTGATAACTTAGAATAAAGAAGGGAAGCTAGGACCTCAAGATCACACTGCAAGAGAATCATTGATGAAATTGAGCATGTTTAGGCTAGAGGAAAAAAAAAGATTTAGGAGACAACATGATGTCTGTCTTCAAGCATTTGAAGGGCTATTATGAGGAAGAGGGGTTAGGCAGAGCAAAGTTAGAGTTACAGAGAGACAAACTTATTTTTATTATAAGTTTATTATAAGGTAAAACTGTCAATTACAATTATCCAAAAAATGGAATGGACTGGATTAAGATGTATTACATTATTCCTCACTGAAGGTTTTCATGAAAGAGACTGGATTTCTAAGAAATGTTGTAAAGTGGATTCTTGTTCACTGTCAGTTGGACTCTATGGCCTACAGAGGTTCTTTTCAAAACTAAGATTCTATAATTCTCTTGAGGTGATTGTGGAGAGAAAGTACTAATCATTAGAAGAATTGAGGAAGGCTTCCAGAGTAGACAGAACCTTGGGTAAGCCTTGAAGCCTTGATTACCCTTATATAGGGTAATCCTATATAAGGATTCTGAAAGTAGGGAATGAGGAGGGTGCTAACAACTAGACTAATCAAGGGAAGCTTCATGGGATAGGTCCTCTGTTGTGTCTGGAAAGAAGAATTCTGAAATTACAGGATGAGAGAAGGCAGTCCAGAAAAGAGAATGTTGACTTTCAAGATGGGCTAATAGCCAAGCTTGGTCAAAAGGGAAGCAATATGAAATGAAGCTGGAAGAAAGTAGATTGAAGCAAGATTACAGAGAGCTGGGGCAGCTAGATGGCGCAGTGAATAGAGCACCAGTCCTGGAGTCAGGAGTTCCTGAGCTCAAATTTGGCCTCAGACACTTGACACACTTACTAGCTGTGTGACTTTGGGCAAGTAGCTTAACCCCAATTGCCCTGCCTTCCCCCCTCCAAAAAAAAATAGATTACAGAGAACTTTACGTGCTAGGCTAAGGAATTTGTAACTTTTCCTAAAGGCATTAGGGAAGCACAAAAAGGTCTTAATAAAATTAGATCCTTGTCTTAGGAAGATTACATACTCTTTGACAAACATATTCTGTCAGTCTACTTTATGAATCTCCTACATATTCTACTAAAGTGTGCCTCTTTTCCTTTGTTCGTGGTCTTCCCGACAACTCAAACGTTCTTATTCTTCTCTCCTATCTATCTGTACTTGAAGTCGAAGCTCAATCCAATCCCTGACTACTTCAGCTTCCATTTTATGAGATGTGATTGGGCCACACTACCTAGGATGTAATTACATTATTTTTTCTTTTGTTTCAGGGCATTTTGTTCCCCAGTGAGAATTATAAACTCAGAAAATCTTAATGAGAGGCACAAATGGGACAGTGGACTTGAAGTCGGGAAGACCTGGGTTCAGTTCCCATCTCAAAGATTTACTAGTTGTATAATTCTGGACAAATCACTTAGCCTCCTGGTGCATCAGTTTCCTTATCTTTAAAATGAGGGAAATGGATTGAGTGGCTTCAAAGGTCCCTTCTAGCTATAAATCTTACAATCCTATGATTGCATTTTAAGGAAAGGAACTATGGGTTATTATACTTCCATTATTTCCACTATTGTGCTTGATATAGTAAGAACTTGGAAATGGTGTAAAGTTTTTAAAGAATCATATATCTTAAACTAAAAACCATTATATTTTGCTCTTTAGGAAACTAATTAATTAATTAATTAAAGGGGAAAATGTTTTTGTCTTATGTCGCCTTCTAAGACTGTATTTAGTTTTACTACCTCTAGCTTTGTTTTCTTTCATTTTTATTCTTTTTTTCCTTCTTCCCTTTTTATAACCCTGTACTTCATAAATATACAGTTCTGGATCTTCAGATCTTTGCATCATTTTGTAAAAATCTTTCCATATTTACTTGTGTGCTTTATATTTATCATTTTGTGGTGGCATAATATTGAATTATATAAATATTTATACTATAATTTATTCAGCCACCCTTCAGTTGTGGGACATATAATTTTTTATTATTTTTGGTATCACAAATAGAATAGCTGTGAATATTTTTGTATGTATAGGTCTTTTTTGCCTTTTTCTAGTTTTTTTATGGAGGGAGAGGATAAAGTCCTTGAAATTAAGTCATTAGGTCATAGATATGATCTTTTTGTGACTATTATTGCATATCACCATATTGTTCTCCAAAACATTCACACCAGTGTGTAGCTATGCCAACAGCAGGAATACATTTTCCCCATGGTCTTGCCAATATCTAATTCTTTTTTAATGGTGTTTTTGCTATTCTAGTGAGTATGAGGTTGTCCTGGTTTACTTTTCTGTGAGTATCGGGTACTTTGGGCATTTTTTCATTTTAACTACATTTCTTCAAAGATTGTCCTTTCATGTCCTTTGACCATCACTTGCCTGAAGAATGATTGCAATTAAGATGTACATTAATATATATCACTTCCTTTCAGATTCTATAAGATCTTTATCTTATATATTAACTGCTGAGTTTTCAGTGTCATACAAAAAACTATTACCTTTATATCAAACAATAATTTTGTTTCCATAATTTCATCCTTTTATTTGGCTGAGACTAGTATGTTCCTTTTTCTTCAAGTTTTTAATGATTTATTTTTATAAAACAGATCACTGATCCAATTAGACTTTGTTGTATAAGATGTGAAATCTGTATCTAAATGTTTTTGGTTTTTGGTTTTTTTTGCCATGCAGCTATCCAGTTTTCCAAGCAGTTTTTATTGAATTCCCTTGTTTATTTCCAGCTTATCTTTTTTTGTTCCATTGATCTTGTTCTCTAATTGTTTCCCAGTGATATAATTTTTGTAATTATTGATGTATAAAGTATTTTCATCCCTAAGTGGTATTCTGTTTTCACAACTTTTCCTTGTTTTTAATGATTATTTTACACATGAATTTTCCTAACAATTTTATCTTTTTCTATTAAAAATCAAGCCAGAGTGTCTTAAAGCTTCGATTACCCTGACTTGTGCATGGCACAATACATCAGTTAAAGGAAAACATGCTGTGCGTGAATGTCTCATATTACTGCATCCCACCCTAAGGCCATATGTGAATTTGATGAAATCAATAACACACACGTCAAAGGGTGCAAATAAACAAGATCATCAAATGACCAGATCCAGGAAAGGGGACATTTTAAAATAGAAGTTCTTAACATTGCTAGAATATTCAGTTAAACAATAAAGTGGAGAGTAGCAACATGATTTTTTTGTAATCATCTTGGTATATGCATGATATGAATGTTCTTAATTTGCAACAGAATCGTGGTATTTGTACCATGTATCTTTTATGCTGCCAAAGTTAAAATTTAGAGTGAAGAAATGAAAGTCCATACAAATAACACATTTTATGGCAAACTACTGCTAAGAAAGAGAAGTTTTGAAAAAGGTTCATAACCCTTTTTGTGAAGATAGGTTCCTGAAATTCTTAGGTGGAGGCATTGGCATTTTATTCTAGAGTTTTGTTCATTAAGTTTGCTCAAAAAATGGTATATGCTTATGATCTCTGGGTATATTTCTATTCTTTCCATTTTTATTATTTTTATTCTATTTTTAAAGTTCTTCATAAATTTAGCGTTTAAAAGACAAGAAAAAAGGAATCTTTGAAATCGATGCTAAAATAAAACTAGCCAGAAATAATGTGATGATTTAGTTGTGAATGCTAAATATTTAGCATGAGAGAAAAGCTTTGTATTGTTCATCTGACAAACTGACTAACATAGAGTTAAGGTTTTAAGAAACAACTATAGTTTTGCTAACATCTCATAAACGATGTTTCTAAAAATCTGTGTAGATATATGATATTAGATGATAAAGTAGCAAAAACTCATCTTCTGAAAGGATCTTGTATTTTTATTTTGTGTAATGTCTTGATTTTAAAAATAAAATAAGATACTATTATCTAGATTTTTAATCACGATCTAATTTCATTTCTTTGTGAAAAAAAATAACTGGTATATTATGAGGCAATGTGGCAAAGTGGATAAAGGACTGAACGATCTGGATTAAAGGTTGACCTTTCTCACACATACTGAGAGTGACTCTGGACCAAGTCACTTAATAAGGTGCAGAACAGTTGTCAACCTGCTTAGACAAATTCGTTGAGTATCCTACACCAAAGAAATCAGAGGTGGGAATGTAAAAGAACAAAAAAAAAACAAAAACAAAAACAAAAGAACACCTAGCAATTAGTATGATGTGTATTTAGAGTAAGAATGAAACATCTTGTGAAAATTGGCAGTTTCTTTCATGAATCATGAATATCATAGTTGACTTTACATGTAGATATGGAGAGAATTTAAGGCTTTTCTTGTATTATTGAATTTGGATATCCTATGTCACAGAATGGTAGGAAAAGGTTTACTTGGATTGGAAGAAGGGCATGGAAGAATGTGACAAAAAGGGAGTTTCCTCTTCCATTTTAGCAGATTTAGTGAATTATATATATGAACAAGGTATATACTGCTTTGTCTTCTGCATTGGGAGTAGAGAGCTAGTGAAATGTGAAATCTCTCAATTCTGCATATTTATCTTTTTTTTTCACAATACAATAATATTAAATCACATTCACTACCAAAATCTGATTAGCCTTTCCCTGACCCAAAGGCTTCTGCTTTTTTTTTTTCTTATTTCTTTTCTGCCATATAAAAGATGCTACTATGATTCTTTTTTCAGTCGTTCTTTTCAGTCTTTGATTTCTTTGGAGTGCCTACAGAACAGTGGAGTCTCTGGTCAAAGAGTATGTACTTTCTAGTCATTTTTAAGAGGATAATTCCAAATTCTTTTCCAGAACGGTTGAACTATTTACTAGATCAATCATCAGTAAATTAGTAGGCCTGTCTTTCCACAGCACCTCTCACAGATGACTATTTCTACCATTTTCTTGCTTTTGCCAATTTGCAGAGTAAGAAGAGAAATCTCTAAAAAAAATAAATTTTATTTATAATTATTTATATTTCACTAATCTCTTGAGGAATGATTCTTGGTCTTCTATGTAAGTGTTAATTCTCTACATTTTGGATTTCATACTTCTAACGAAGTTATTAGAGGTAAGCATTTTCTCACTTAATGGAGACTCATGGAATTTCAGAACAGTAAAGCAACTATGTTTATATGGTAAATTTTTTTCATTTTCAAAATGAGGAAACTGAGTCAAAGTGAAGTGATTTGACTGAATTCACAGAGAAATGCCTTGAGAAACCAGACATCCCAATTTCCACCTTTCCGTATGCTACTTCACTAGCTGTGTGATCTGGAACAAGTCAACTTAACCTGTTTGCCTCAGTTTCCTGTAGTGCAAACTGGGGATAATAATAGCACCTACCAACTTCCCTTGGTTGTTGTGAGAGTCAAATGGGATAATATTTGTAAAATACTTAGCACAGTTCCTTGACACACAATAGGTACTATATAAATGCTAGCAATAATACTTATTATTACTTATTCTCATAATCATTTTCCTATTTCCTAGTATGTGTTGCAATATTGGAACTTTATGGATAAACCCTTCTAGGTTTTATAAGAGAGCATTAAAATTATATCATTCATTCTCAATAGATTTTATGCCTGTTTATTTGAAAGTTTATTTTTTCTTCAAGCAGTAATGTTTATATACTAAACTTGAATTTTCATAAAAAGTCTTCCATTCCAATTCTCTTAGTTTAAACAAAGCACTTAGTGGCAGGGTCCCATGTCCTCTAACTGTGGAGATACTGGCCTCTAATTCAGGGAATAGGGTAGGACGTAGAAAGTATTGTAAACAGCTATTACTGACCTTGTGATAGACACATCACTCACCATACTTTGATGTGTTCTGTGCCCTAAGACCTAGAGAAGCTTATAGTACAGTCCAATAAATGAGACTTTCCCCAGAGGTGGACACAACACAGGAGAATACAAATATAGACACCCAGGTAACATCTTCCCAGACCAGAACTGTTCTGCCATAGTAAAATTCTACCTGGCTTCCCCTTTGATCACTACATCCTTCTCTGTAGTCCTAGTATAAGGACAGCTAAGTGGATTTGTAGATAGAGTTAATGGCCTTGGTGTAAGGAAGACCTGAGTTCAAATCTTGTCTCAGAGACTTACTTAGTTGTGTGACTCTGGGCAAGTCATTTACCCTCTCCAAAAGACTATGTAAAATGGGGATAACTTCTTGCAGTATTGTTGTGAGGATCAAAAGAGATAATATGCATTAAGTACTGTGCAAATATTAAGGCACTATACAAATGTTAGCCATTATAATGAATATTTGGGTTATTTATAACCAGCTTGACAAAAACCATGCCAATGGCTGAGGTAAACTTCTTTTGTAGGACACTGACCAGCAATCTCAGAGTAAAAGAGAAGCTAATGGTTGTAGGGCAATTGGTAGCAGCTGTGCCTTCCCAAGTCCACAACTGAACTTAGCTGATAACCTGTTTGTGGTAATACTTAAATGATTTAACATCCTTTTAACTCAGGGGTTCTTAATCTGTGGTCCATGGATAGATTTCAAAGGATCTATGAAAATGGATGGGAGAAACCACATCTTTATTTTTACTAATCTATAAATGAAATCTAGCATTTCCTTCAACCCTGAATTATTTTTTTAAAACTCTTTTATTTATTCATTTTTAATTTTCAACACCCATTTCCACAAGACTTTGAGTTACAAATTCTCTCCCCATAATTCCCCTACCCCTCACCCCAGGACATCAAGCCTCCTGAATACCCCTCCCCCAGTCTGCTCTCACCTATATCCTCCCCCTAGCTTTCCAGCAAAGAGCAAAATGGATTTCCACACCCCAGTGCCCGCACATCGCATTTCCCAGTTGTGTGCAAAAAAAAAAACCATTTTTAAACATTTGTTTTTAAAACTTTGATTTCCAGATTCTTTCCTTTCTTCCCTCTTTACCTACCCTCACTGAGAAGACTAACAGTGTAATATAGGTTGTACATGTGTACACAAAACATTTCCATAGTAGTTATATTTTGAAAGACTAACTATATTCCCACCATCTTATCCCCCACTTATTCTGTTTTCTTCTTTGACCCTGTCCCTTTTCAAAATATATGCTTCTAACTACCCTCTTCCCCCCCTCTTACCTCTTTCCCCGCTACTTTCCTGTAGGGTAAGATACCCAAATGAGAGTGTTTGTTATACTCTCCTTAAGCCAAATTCATCGAATTTCACCTTCCTGCTCTTCCCATCCATTGTAACAGTCTTCTCTTGCCTCTTTTATATAATTTACCCTATTCTATTTCTCCCTTTCTCCTTCTCTCATTATATTCCTCTCTCACCTCTTAATTTTATTTTTTAGATATCATCCCTTCCTGTTCAGCTGATCCTGTGCCCTCTATGTATACGTGTACATACATATATACACACTCACATATGTATTTATACATACCTACACCCACTTATACATACATATATATGTGTGTGTATGTATATATATATATATATATATATATATACATACACACACACATATATATATTTCCTTCAATTATCCTCATACTGAGAAAAGTCTCATGAGTTACAATTATCATTTTGCCTTGTAGGAATGTAAATAGTTTAACTTCAATAAATTCCTTATGATTTCTTTTTTCTGTTTACCTTCTCATGTTTCTCTTGCTTCTTGTATTTGATAATCAGATTTTCTGTTCAGCTCTGGTTTTTTGAATGACCATATTTTTCTGTAGCATTATAGTCAGTTTTGCTGGGTAGGTGATTCTTGGTTTTAATCCTAGCTGTTTTGACCTCTGGAATATCATCTTCCAAGCCCTTCACTCCCTTAATGTAGAAGCTGCCAGATCCTGTGTTATCTTGATTGTGTTTCCACAATACTCAAATTGTTTCTTCCTGACAGCTTGTAATATTTTCTCCTTGACCTGTGAACTCTGGAATTTGGCTATGATATTCCTAGTTTTCTTTTGGGGATCTTTTTCAAAAGGTGATTAGTGAATTCTTTCAATTTCTATTTTGCCTTCTGGTTCTAGAATATCAGGGCAATTTTCCTTGAGAATATCTTGAAGGATAATTTCTAGGCTCTTTTTTTTTTTTTTAAGCAATTGGGGTTAAGTAACTTGCTCAAGGTTACACGGCTAGTCATTATTTATGCGTGGGTGCTCATTTTCTGAGGCCGGATCTGATCTCGGTCATCCAAACTCCGAGGCCGGCGCTCTTACTCACTGCGCCACCTAGTCGCCCCTTTAGGGCAATTGGGGTTAAGTAACTTGCCCAAGGTTACAGGGCTAGGTTTTTGTTTGTGTGGATTAAGTGTCTGAGGCCGGCTCCGAACTCAGGTCCTTCTGATTCCAGGGCCGGCGCTCTATTCACTGTGACACCTAGCCGCCCCATAGGCTCTTTTTTGTTCATGGCTTTCATGTAGTCCAATAATTTTAAAATTATCTCTCTTGGATCTATTTTCCTGGTCAGTGGTTTTTCCAATGAGATATATCACATTGCCTTCTATTTTTTTCATTTGTTTAGATCTGTTTTATAGTATCTTGATTTATCATAAAGTCATTAGCTTCCATTTGCTCCAGTCTAATTTTGAAGGGATTATTCTCTTTAGTGAATTTTTGAAATTCTACTTCCATCTGGACAATTCAGTTTTTTAAGGCATTCTTCTCCTCATTGGCTTTTTGGGCCTCTTTTGCCATTTGAGTTAGTCTGTTTTTTAAGGTGTTATTTTCTTCAGTATTTTTTTGGGGGGGGGGTCTCCTTTAGCAGGCTGTTGACTTGCTTTTCATGATTTTCTTACATTATTCTCATTTCTCTTTCCAATTTTTCCTCCACTTCTCTTACTTGATTTTCAAAATCCTTCTTGAATGCTCCTCCATGGCCTATAAACAGTTCATATTTTTCTTAGAAGCTTTTGATGCAGGAGTTTTGACTTTGTTATCTTCTTTTGGTTCCATGTTTTGACCCTTTCTGTCCCCCAAAAAAAGATTCTATGGTCTCATTGCACTTCCTTTGCTTCTTCATCTTGCCAGCCAATTACTTGACTTTTGAGCTTTTTGCCATGGTAGAACTCTGCTTCCAGAGTGGAGAGAGTGTCCCAAAATGCTGCAGTTTTCACAAATGTTATCATAGGTCTGGGGAGGGTACCCTCTCTACAGCCATTACAAGCTCTAGCACACTGGCGTTTCTCACCCCAGAATCACCACCCAAGACTGCTATCCAGATCCAAGCAGGTCAAAGCAAGAGTCTGAATGATTGCTTGGTCTCCCTACGATTTGCAGTCCAGGAGCTCCAGAGGCAACCACATGGCAACAGTTACAGCAGCTGAGTCTCGTCACCTCTTGCCCCGGGGGCGGGGGCCGAACTTCGCTCTTCTATCACCCAATTCCAACAGGGTTCCCCACTTACCTTTTACTTTTTCTTTGGCATTTATGGGTTGAGAAGTCTGGAAACCACCACAGCTTCTGGTGATCCACTCTCCTGAAGTCTGTTCTGTTCAATCTGGCCCACTGGTTGGGGTGTCCCAGGTCTGCACCTGTGAGGCTCACATGGGACTGTGCTCAGCTCCCAGCTTGGTGTTGGTAGACCCTTCTGTCAGCCTGCCAGCCTGCCTTCAATGGGAAGTTTGTTTTTCTCTGTCACTTTGTGGGTTCTGTAGCTCTAAAATTTATTTAGAGTCATATTTTACAGGTATTGGAGATGGTTGGAGTGGGATGTAGCAAGTTCCTGCTTCTACTCTGCCATCTTTCCTGAATTATTTTTCAAAATAGTCTAAGGAATCCATAGGTTTTACCACACTCCTAGAGGAATCCATAACTCAGTAAAAAGGTTAAGAATCCTTGTTTTAACTGATTGCTTTCATCTAATGACATTTACAGAAATAAAACACGTAACGAAGGAACAAAACTCTTAGGTCCTATATCCCTTTCCCCATCTATAGAAACAACTATTAACTTGGGTTTCATGTTTGAAACATATGGGTATATATATAAAATATCTCTTGTGTATTCTCAGAATTTTTGCTATGAATTTAATTTCACCTCATTGTAAACCTATTATTTAAAACTTTAAATGCCTACATAGAGTGAGGCAACCTTATTATGATTACATTAATTAACTATCAATATTTTAATAATTACAAATCATCACTTTGAACTCAAATGTTAGATAGAGGCACATGTCTCACAATGGAACCATATTTTTTCTATAACTTATAACAAGTCGTAAAAGTCTGAATCAGTTATTCAAAAACCACCTGGCTTTTTCCTTGTTGAAAACAAAGTTAGCCAGAATAAATTTGACTGGAACCTGCTGATGGAAGTGCTAATAGTTTAGGAGGCAGAGGAAGTCAAAAGGATAATTATAGAATCCTAGGACTTAGATGGAATCAGCTTTAGAAACTTGACTCAACCCCCCTCATTTGACAGATTAACTGCAGCTCTTTTGTCCCTTTCATTGCTTAACTCTCCAAACTAAGAGCTAGACTTAATATTAAATAGCAAAGCCTTATAATTTAATTTTTAATTGAAAAAAACTTTCCTATTTCCTTATTTAAATTATAGAACTAGTTTTATAGCTTTCTTATGCATTGTATTCCTTTTAAAAAGTTTTAGTGATACTTTTTGCCTTTTAGACAGTAGTCAATCCTCTGTAAGCTACCTCTGCTTAAGAAAGAGTGTTGTTGGATACAACTATATTTCTACACCCATAATTTTCCAGGATTAGGGAAATTCAAGTAGTAATGTTTTTATACTAAACTTGAATTTTTGTGAAGAGGCTTCCGTTCTGATTCTCTTAGTTTAAACAAGGCACTTAGTGGTAGGATCCCTTGTCCACTGACTGTAAGATTACTGTGGCCTCTAATTCAGGGAATAGCGTAGGGCTTAGAAAGTATTGTAAACAGCTATTACCGATCTTGTGACAGACACATCACTTCTCAGGATGAGAGGTTTGTTCCCTCATTTGTTCTGTGGAACCAAGACTGTTTGTATTCAGTCTAAGTATACTGATGTTTTCATTCACATTTTATATCTTTGTTTTACCGTGGTTTTTTTGCTGCCAGAGACAGTGCTATTTATGAATATTTTCCTGTAATTGATAGCATTTGGTCTTGACCTCTTTGAGGCCATGTTCAGTATGTACATGAACAGTCATGGGATCACCAAGAAAAGATGAATAGTTTTTTGGGTTTTGTTGTTGTTGTTGTTTGTTTGTTTGTTTGTTTGTTTTGTTTGTTTTTGGTTTTTGGAGGGCTATTGGGGTTAAGTAACTTGCCCAAGGTCACACAGCTAGGTTTTTGTTTGTGTGTGCGTTAAGTGTCTGAGGTCGCATCCGAACTCAGGTCCTTCTGACTCCAGGGCCGACACTCTACTCACTGCGCCACCTAGCCGCCCAAAGATGAATAGTTTTGTAACTTTTCTTTCATATTTTTTTCATTGTCTTCCAGATGAGTTGGACCAGTTCAGTTTGATCAGTAGTGTATTAATATACCTAGCTTTATACTACCATTCCTACATTGAATGTTCCCATTTTTGGTCACCTTTGCCAGTTTTCTGGGTGTAAAGTGAAGCCTGACAATTGTCTTGATTTATAATTCTCTTGTTATTCATTTGGACCATTTAAAAAATATGGTTGTTTATAGTTTTTATTTTTCTTATCTCCAAGTTCACACTTTATCAAATTCCATTACCTTTCAGTCATCTTTCAGTTGTATCGGACTCTTCATAACCCCTTTTGGGGTTTTCTTGGCAGAGATACTGGAGTGATTTGCTATTTCCTTCTCCTGTTCATTTAACAGATGAGGAAACTGAGGTAAACTGGTTGAGTGTCTTGCCCAGGGTTACACGGCTAGTAAATTTTTGAGACCAGATTTGAAATCTGTGAAGTAAGTCTTCCTGACTCCAGGCCTGGAAGTTTATCCACTATTCTAGCTGCCCTACTGGCCTCCTTTTTTTATGACAGAACTAGTTTTATGCCTCTACCATGTACTGCATTCTTCTTTAAAAGTTACCTAGCTGTACCCAATAATTGGAGAATGGATTTTACTCTCATGTATTCTTATCAGTTGTATTTACGTGTCATGTGTGTTCATAGCAATTGCATGTAAATCTTATCAGATATACTCTTATCAGAGACTGTGAATATAAAGGTTTAAAACCTCATTATAGTTTCTCTTCTCATCCCATTTCCATCACTTTTTTTTTTTTTAAAGCAATTGGGGTAATTTGCTCAGGGTTACACAGCCAGTCATTATTTATGTGTGGGTGCTCATTTTCTGAGGCCGGATCCGATCCTGGGTCGTCCCAACTCCAGGCCAGCACTCTTACTGCGCCACCTAGCTGCCCCCATTTCCATCACTTTTAACCAAAAATATTTTCATTCCATATTGAAATCAAATATTTTGCCTCTGTGTACTCCTTTGCAGGTTGTTTTTCTTCCTTCCTTCCTTCCTTCCTTCCTTCCTTCCTTCCTTTCTTTTTTTCTTTCTTTCTTTTGCCTTTTGGAGGGCAATTGGGGTTAAGTGACTTGCCCAAGGTCATGTGGCTAGTTCAGTGTCTGAGGCCGGATTTGAACTCAAGTCCTCCTGACTCCAGGGCCGGTGCTCTATTCACTGCACCACCTAGCCATCCCCTGTCTGTTGTTTATAATGGTAAAATCTTACAATATATTTAGTTTATCAGTACTTCAGCTGTTTTTGTTATAGCTTAATTCCAGTTGAGATCATTGATAGACCCTGAACCTGACTGTGTCCCACAGACTGACTGAACCCTATATGACCAGTCCCCGGGGGACAGGAAGGAAGTAGCAGCAAAGCTTGGAGTACATGTTCTATAGGCCCTGAGCATCTGACTTGATAGGTCCAGGGATGTATGTGGATGATTGAAATGAGAATGGGTTCTCTAGGGTTCCTTCTTCCTTTGTGAACTGGTTTTGAGAAGATACCATACTTCATGATGAGAGAAATGGGATTCAACCAATATTTTAGGGCACCTACTATGTGCACATCCTTATATTTGGTATTAATTATGCAAACATAGATGAAACCCAGGCTCTTCGCTCAAAAACATTTCTGTCCCCTTATTTTACAAATGAAGGCAGCTAAGACTCAGTGGGGCTGTGCTAGAATTAGAATTCAATCCTTTCTCTATAAAACTATGCTATCACTCAAAAACCTGGCTGTTAACTTAATATTAAAAAATGAAAATAGGATAGAAATGTCAGTCTATCAGCTGGTAAACTTGACTTTTAAACCTACATCACATTATTAAAGGGATGGTTTATGAGCACGTAGAACAGAGAGCAATAATCTTGAAAAGCCAACACCACTTCATCAAAAAGAGATTATGCCATATCAGTTCACTAGCTTATGGTTGGCCATTTCTGTCCTCTTTCTACTTTTTTAATATTTGGACAGCATTTTAAATTGCCCTTTTCCAGTCTTGTAGCAGCTCTGCCTTTCTCAGATCACTGACTGGTTCAAGAATCATAATTTGCCTATTTATTTGATTAATCTGTAGTTACATCTGAAACTCAATACACCTATAGGTGTAGTTTGAGCGTGGTAACTTGAACTCATTAAAGTCACTCTCTAGATGTTGTTTGTGTCCTTACCTATTCTGGGTTTCCATTCTTAAAAAAAGAAAAGTGGTCTAGACCACCGATATAGGGCACTCAGCATAGATATTTCCTCCATCAGTGAAGATCAACATCTAACCTATAATTTATAATCTTGGAGAATAAGCACTAAGAATACAGCTAATTTGGTCGGGGTTTTATATCTAACATATGTGAAAGGCAGGACTTGAACCCAGGACTGCCACTCTTGAGAGGCACCATTATACATTTCTTTCCATTCCTTGCTAAACATTTTTGTTCTAGTCACCCCAGTGTAAAGGTCATTCAAATAGTAAAGCAGGTCCACTTTGTCACCACCATCCATTCTCATTCCATCCAAGCTGAGCATGGGTCCTCTTGTCTTCCTGTAATCTCTTTTTCTTTGTCCCTGCAGTATAACTTTTTTGTTTGTGTTGATCTTGGCTCAGATGATGGTGTTGAAAATCAAAAATTGCATTTGTGTACTACGACTTTAAAAATATGTGGATTTAAAAGCAATTTGTCTACTAAAATCTGTCTCACTAATTCCACTTAACAAAGCTTTATTAAGAAAGAGACCATGCTGGGGGCTAGGTGGTGCAATGAATAGAGCACTGGCCCTGAAGTCAGAAGGACCCGAGTTCAAATCCAACCTCAGACACTTGACATACTTACTAGCTGTGTGACCTTGGGCAAGCCACTTAACCCCAATTGCCCTGCCTTCCCCCCTCCAAAAAGCAAAAAAAAAAAAAAAAAAGAGAGACCATGTCTCAAGGCATTTTTGTAGTGATCTTTAAGATTTCTTTTCCATGCTTGTCACCACCTTTGCCAAGCAGACATATGCAGTATTTCTATGCAGTCACCCAATTCAGTAAGGCAACCAGGTTTTTAAGAGATAACAGCGTTGTAGAAAGAAGACTGGACCCATTCCTAGCTCAGCCACACTGGCTGTGTGAACTTTTGCCTACTTTCCTACGTCTTTCTTCATCTGTGAATTGAAGAGATTAGACTGATCTTTAAGGATGTACTCAGCTCTAATGTTTTATGTAGAATTCTAGGCCTCACTTCTTTTTAAATTTCAGCAGTTTACGTGACGTAATACAGCCTTTATGTACTTGCTGCTAAAAGGTAGCTCTAATCCCTGTGAGTGAACACTAAGAAAAATAGACTTTAACCATAACAGAACCCTCTGGCTATTTTCTTCAGCCAAAGTGGAAACAAACAGAGGTTAAGTGAGTTTTACAGGTCAAGTCCCATGTGGTGAGTTAATGGCCAAGGTGGAATCAGAACTGAGATTCAGACTCTAAGCTGAGTCAGCTAGGCTCTTGTATTCTTCTGGCCCCTTTAAGGTCAGAAGCTATGTACCCCTTAAAAAAAAAAAAAAAAAAAGGAAACTGGCCTCTACAACTGTAGAGTTCTTGTCATAGGAACAGGTGTCCCTACCCTTACTGTCTTTTTAGTTTCCAATTAACCTTTGACCTAGCAACAATCATGAGTGTGGTCCTTAAACTGTTGTGTTCTTTTTCCCTAGATCATTGGGGCTCTTCCCCTTGTGTCACAATCATTTTGCTAGTTATTGTGGGAGGATATCTTAAAATATTGTTTAGGTAATTCATCTTCTTCTAGCCTGGGCAGTTTTATTTATCTCCTCGTTAACCTTTGTCTGCAGTTTATCCCTCTTCCATCTTCCTGTATAGTGATGTCCATGTAACATACCCAGTGCATCAATAGTATAGTGTCACTCCCATACTCAAAAAATTTCTATGGCTTCCATTGCCTGTAGAATATCAAGTATAGATCCTACCTCATTCTGGTACCAACCTCTATTTGTCCAGTCTTATCTCATTACTCCTTTTACATAGTCTGTATTCTAGCCAAACTAGACTACTCTGAATTCTCTGTTTTTACCATGCCCTGTTCTGTATGCATGCTGTGGCTCACATCGTCCCTTAAACCTGAAATGAACTCCCTCTGCCCCTATCTCTCCCTGTTGAAGTTCTTTACCTTTGGTCCAACAGCTCAGAAGCCATTTCTTCCATGAAGCCTTCTCTAATCCTCTGCACAGATGAAAATTACCTCTGTCTTATGATTTTCACGGTGCTTTGCCTGCATCACTCTCTTGCGCTTAACTCACTCTCCCTTATAGTATTGTTATTTATATATTTATCTTTCATTCTATTAAACAGTAAGTTCCTTTAGATCAAGGCCTATTTCTGTTTTTGCATCCCTGGCACTTGTTATGGTACTTTGCAAGTAGAAAATTCCCAATAAATGTTTGTTGAATTAAATTCAATTAAAGAAATAATATATTGCTTTTCTTTAAATATTAGAATCCACTCTTTATATGTTCTGTATTCAGAGAATTACTGGGGCCCATACAGAACCAATGGCAATGAAAAGGAAAGTCATTCTATAGCATTTTCATACAGTGTCAAAAAGATTCTCAGATCACTGTGTCAGGTACTTAGTATAAGAATAACAACAATTTATCAGCATTTTTAAAATCATAAGCTCGGTTGTTCCAGAAAGAAATTAAGAATTTGACCAGTGGCAGCCCAGAAGTTAGAGAACATCTCTTAGTAACTGTGTGTAGATCTTAGGTTTAAATTTCATGTAGCTGAACATGAGGCATTGTATAAGAATTCAGTATAGCATGGTAAGTATAAAGTTCTAGATTTGGAGTCAAGAAGATTTGGGCTGAAATTCCACCCTTGACACTTACTAACAGTGTGATCTTGGGCAAGTCACTTGCTGTCTACCAAGTTGTAGATGTGTTGTGATCTGCCTTAATGGGTTGCAGGTGTTTGAAAGATTGACTGTGATATAGGTGAGGCATGTCCAAACAGGCATCTTGATAGTTAAACAAGGTTGATGTCTGTGAACTTTAACAACCAAATTTGATGCTATTGGACCAATGGAAATCTTAAAACTAGTAGTTATCTCCACCATCTCTGAAATAATTGTCAGTTATCTTCATCTTCTTTCCTTCTTACATGAGGCCACTTCCCTCATTTGGTTAAGACACAGTGCTGATGAGGCCAGATTCATGGTTTTGAGCTCCATATGAGTCAGCTTCTCTCTGTGCCACAGTCACAGACTGTACCCCTAGTCTCAGCCATCTGTCTTGCAAATGTGTACTGTTTGTAAGGAGAATTGGGTGAGAGACTGTTTGAATCAGTGCAAATCTATTAACACTGCTCAAAAATGACTCAAAGCTTGCAAAACCCTTCTGAGAATAGGGTCACTAGCTTCATGTTTATGGACATTATTATGTAAA
This sequence comes from Gymnobelideus leadbeateri, assembly GCA_011680675.1. Taxonomy (NCBI): domain Eukaryota; kingdom Metazoa; phylum Chordata; class Mammalia; order Diprotodontia; family Petauridae; genus Gymnobelideus; species Gymnobelideus leadbeateri. The sequence goes on from WOXC01004112.1 coordinate 243,880, forward strand.
CATGGAAGCTCAGTTTCTGTTAAGGGTAATTCTGTTTTGGGTAAGTTGTGACCACACTCTGATATTTTTTTTTTGAGATTACAAAACTTCAAATTCAGAGAATTGACAAAAGAAGACGCTGTTTCAGTAATGACCTGACTCCTTGCCTCTGAGTCCCCTAAGCTAAAGCCATTTTTCCAGACTTAAGGGTCTGAACATATAGTTTGGCACTTAAGGAGAAGACATATAAAAACATTTCTTTCCCCCTACTGCTCAGACTCTTCACCATAATTCAGTCTTGTTGCTGGTGTTCCTCCGGCCATTTACCTCACTTCTAATAAGTGGACTTCTGCTTTATCTGTTCAAGTTCCCCAGTCCTGTCAAATTGGAAAAAGAAAAAGTTGATGCCATTCACCAAGACGTATCCCTTCAGTCCTCCTCATTTGACATTCCCCAGATACATACCCCTACTATCTCCTCCTTCACCCCTGCCTCACATAAAGAGGTGGCCATTCTTCTTAAGGCAAAACTATGCTATGTGCACAAGTGATTGCAGGAAGTAAGGCAGGCAAAGTTAAGTGACTTGCCCAGGGTCACACAGCTAGTAAATGTCTGAGGCCAGTTTGAACACAGATCTTTCTGCCTCTGGGTACAATGCTCTATCTACTGTCACCTAACTGCCCTATGAAAACTGTGCTAAGCACTGTGCTAAAAATGTGCTAATTATTATACTAAACACTGGATATAACAAATTTTTGAAAATAAAACATCCTTCCTTTCAAAAGCTAACATTCTAAGAGACTACACAATAGTAAAGTGTAGCTTCAAGGAAGGTATTAATTCCCAGTTGTCCAGGGGGCTTAGTGGCAAAGTGAGCATTAAGGCTTTGGGCTCATTGCTTTGCCAACCAGGAATTGAGTTGCACATTGATCAGCATCTTGATATCAAAAAAAAAAATTTTTTAAGTGCATCTTTATTGCAGGGTTCAGCTTCTACCAACTGTAGACAGACTTGCACATAGCACTAACTCTGTTGCCACTACTGTCTTCTGGGATCCTGGCTGTCTCTGCCCCAGACTTACCTGAACCTCCCTTGCCACTGACTGAAGAGGAGAAAGTAGTGAAGGCTCATGGTGCCAAGATCACTCCCCTCACAGAGCAGATGTAACTTGAGCCCACTAAGGGCCTGCTACCCCCTCTGCCAGGGCAGACAGTGGTTAGCTTCTACCAGATCCCATCAAATTATCTGACTCCAAAGGATCACAGATTTAAAGGTAGAAGAGACCTTAGAAGTTATCTAATGTAGCCCCTGAGCAGCCAGGTGGCACCATCATGCACAAGGTGCCAGGTCTGATATCAGGAAGACATCTTTATGAGTTCAAATCTAGCCTCATACACTTACTAGCAGTGTGACCCTGGGCAAGTCACTTAACTCTGTTTACCTCTGTTTCCTCATTGGTAAAATGAGCTGGAGGAGGAAATGACAAGCCATTTCAGTTATCTTTGCCAAGAAAACCCTAAATGGGGTCTTGAAGAGTTAGACGTGACTGAAAAATGACTGAACAACAAAAAATTCCTTTATTTCACAGATGAAGAAAATTGAGGCCTAAAATTATATAAATGACTCATCCAAAGTAGACAGTAAAGATAGGATTTGAACCAGCTCCTTTACTTCCAAATCAAGCACTTTTTCTTCTGTAATCCTTGCCTATACCACATGAGCAATACATTAGTACATAATTTGCTACTTTTTAATGCTATATTCTACTCCTTTGTATATAATACTGATATAATACTGTCTTATCTGCTTACTGTTTCATGTGAATATATCTTGTCTTTTCAATTAGATAACAGGATCCTTAAGGACAGAAAAATGTATCATTTTGGCACAATTCAAGGCTCAGTTACTTTATAAATGCTTGTTATAGATTCATTGATTGAAAGGCATTCTTTACAAGTTACAAATCATTGTACATATTTTTTTAATTCACTATTTTGGGATTTCCTGTCCTTTAAGAGGATTTGTCTCTGATTTTGTAACGAAAATAAAAAGTAAAAATAGTATTCATTCATAGAAATGTATCTTATTTTATAGTCTGTTTTGTTCTATGTCTATGCTATTATGTAAAGTGAAGTGTACTTGTGTTCTCTTTGCCTACTGATGTGTGGAGAAGCAAAATAGGATTAACCAAAAGAGATGATTAATATTTCGAATTTTGGATAGTGCCAGTTAGCTAGCTCCGTGAGGCTAGCAAAATCTGTGTGGATGCAATTTAAAAGTTTCCTTGTCTGGAAGAAAGGTATGAAATAGTGACCTTTGGGATCTTTTTTTTAAATTTGAAAATGGATCATATTTTTCTTAGGTTCCCACACAAATATGTTTCTCTTACGGAATCCCTGCGGCATTCCCTATGTACATAATTGTTCAGAGAAACAGAATTTGTCAGAATGCCTTGGGTACAGGAGTGGGAGTACTGTGAAGAAAAAAGTTAGGAGTTGCAATGGTAATTTTTTGAGGAAACTTAAGGCAAAAGTAATGTGTTCATATTAAGAAGTGAAGAGACTCCTATGGTGTGAGAAGTGAGGTGAGTTGGTTCTATGCCTTGTCCCAGGTACCACCCTGTCCTCAGTCTCTCTAAAGGTAAACACTAAATATACTGATTTTTTAAGTAGGTTTATAAAACTTTAATCAATCCAGCGAACATTTCTTAAGCATCTGCTGTGTTGGGAAATCCATGAGGTAGCATGGGATACAGAAAGTGTAGCTGAGACACAGTCCCTGCCCACATTGGACTTACAGTCTAATAAAGTTATAAGATTCCTACACAGATAACTGTAATACTCAAAATTAAATAAGTATACCAAAGAGTTGTAGTAAAGTTATTTGAAATCCACAGAAAGTCATTATGGACTGGGCAGATCAGAGAAGGCTTCATGGAGGAGAATATTATTTGAGTTAGACTTTAAAGATTTCCTAGAAATTCAATAAGTAAAGAAGCAAACATAGAGAATCACAGATATGGGGCAACACAGGGAATGTTTAGAATTTTCAAGGAATAATAACAGAGAATCAGAATTGTTGGACATCGTGGATGTCTTAGAAATGTTTGCTAAATTAAAAGATATAAGAGAAGATTGAATAAGTTAGAAAATGGCAGTTTAAACTCCTCTGGTGGTTGTGAAGACCCTGAGTGCAGAGTTGTACAAAGACATAAAACCTGATCCACGAGAAGGAATTCTCAGTCACTCTGTACCGACACAGATACTTTGGAATTCTAGAATATCTTTAGAACTCTTAGTTCTGCACTTAAAACATATGTGTCCTCCAATGTGGCTTTGTGGACTACAAATAGTGAAGCTTCCTCCATCCCCCTAAGACAGCTAGACATGTATTTGAGAATGACAGAGGAAAAAAGGAGTTGGGGGAAAACGGTGACTCTGTGATTCCAAAGCTTGAGAGAAGTCTCATTTGAATCAGATTTTGAAACTATATTGACTTCCCGTATAAAGTGCTATCTTGCTACTAAGGTGCTCCAGTTAGACTGTAATGTTACAGGATGTAACCAGAACCTCTTGCCATCAACTTCTCGATTGAAGTATTTAAAAATACTGAGAAGAAATGTTGAGATTAGGAAACTGTTCGCTGATCTCTATCATTGTAGGGAATTTAAACTTGCAAAGGTAGAAAGTTACTAAGGACTTGGTAGAGTTTCGATCGTTGTTTTTTGTATTTTCATTAATATAAGATTCTGAAAATCAGTTCTGAGCAGCTTTACACAGGGGGTATTTGATGAGATGGGAGGAAATACAGAGATTAGAAATAATAAAATCAGAGAGTAGCAGGATGTGACACATCCCATGCAGCTTTTTAGCCTGATACTTGTCACAGATATAGAGAAAAAGGAATAGTAGGGGCTGAAAATAATTCTAATAAAGCTTATTAGCTACTTCTAGAGTCAACGGGGAGCTGAATATACAGTTAGAATATAAAATAATCAACCTTTCTAAACCTGAGTTTTAAAAAGATCAATTCAAAGCAAAATACTGTCACAGAATATTTGGGTTTTTATGTGGAAAATTTGATGTAGAACATTCTTAAGGCAATTTGCAGAGGGGTTTTCTGATTGTTTTTGTTATTGTCCTCCCAGGAGTGTGTATGTGCACACTTGTGTATGTCCATGTGTTTGTACCTGTCCATATATGTAAATAAGTAAATAAAAGTCCAGAACTGGACTTTTTTAAGTTGGCAACAGCATTTCTTTAAAAAGTTAATACAAAAGACTTTCAGTTTAGGTAAAAATAAGAAGTATGCATTCTGAAAACATTTGCCAAATATCAATTCTGAGCATCATTAAAAATAGTGCTTTTTCTATTGCTTATTTTTTGTTGACTTTTAATTTACTTCTCCTTCTCAAGCAAGTGTAATTTTTTTTAAAAAACGGAATATCAAAGTTTTGTTTGCTTGAATAATCCCAGTTTGGCATCGTCTGGTGTAAATAGAAAGGTAGTCATAAATATAGCAGAGTTATAAGCCAGGCTGTTAGCCATGATTAGGAAAGAAAATATCAAAGGAAAAGTTTCACTTTTTTTTCTTGATTAACCTTTGAATTCTTTTATTTTAATTGCCTATTAATTAAAAGTTGAAATTTGTAAATAAGCTTTCTTTTGGAAAATAGAAATGCAATCTATGATCTATAAACATTTTTATGATTAAATTTTGGGTTGCATTTTTTAAGACTGGGTCAATAAAGAAAAGAAACTGAATATTACATTTAATAAAAACAACAGTGCTAGAGGTATATATTTAATTATTATATTCACTATTGAGTTAACATACTTGTTGAGCCTAAACCAACAGCTTCTACTTTTAAGGATTTATAACTTAGATAAGGTTATATGAAGCCTATTGTGTTTAAATTATTACTTCATTGCCACCATTCATTACTTTGCCAATAGTTTTCATTTAACGTTTGGCCAAAAGGGACCACCCCCAGCTCAAGTTTTCTGAGGTTCCATCCTACTAAGGAGATGATCATATATTTTTGAAACTTATGCAAGTAGAGCAGAAAGTTGGACAGGCTCCATCAAGCTGGAGAAGCATCTGATGTTATCCTGATTGTTATTGAACAGCAGAATCAGCAGCCTAGCTAGAAGGAAGCTCGTCTCTAGCAGGTTGGCCACATCCATCCATGAATTTTACTGCAATGTATTTTTCTCTGGATGAACATTAAACCTTTATTCTAACTTATTCTTTAACGATAATAATTTTAGGGGGATGGGAAACAGGGACTGGACCCTATAGCCCTTTTCTGTACAACTTATAGTCTTAGAGAGCTGCTGAGAGGATAAAAAGCCAGGATTTATCGGAGGTGGGCCCAGGTCTTCGTAGCCACCACAGTATAATGCTGCTCTTAGCAATAGTAATTACAATAAGAATTAGAATAATAGCTGACATTTATATAATACTTTATGTTTGGCATAGCACTTCTTAAGTACATTATCACATTTGAGCTTTACAACATCCCAGTGAGGTAGGAGCTAGGTATTATTATCCTCATTTTATAGTTAGGGAAACTAAGAATAATTATAATTAAATGGTGTTATAAGGTTTGTTTGTTTTTGGGGGGTTTGGGGTTTTTTTGTTTTTTACTTTTTAGAGGGGGGGAAGGCAGGGCAATTGGAGTTAAGTGACTTTCCCAAGGTCACACGGCTAGTGTTAAGTATTTGAGGCCGTATTTGAACTCAGGTCCTCCTGATTCCAAGGTCGGTGTTCTGTTCACTGCACCACCTAGCCACCCTGTTTTAAGGTTTTAAATACGCTTTTCATAAATTTGATTTTATAGTCAAATTTCATTTTATTGTGATTTCAAGTTCAGTATAATTTGATTATTGTCAAATTTCCGTTCCCTTTCACAACAACCCTGTAAGGGTGCTGCTGTTAAGCCATTTTACAGATAGAGAAATTGAGGCTAATGGAGGTTAGGTAATTTGCCCATGATCACAGCTGGTAAGTGCCAGGGCCAGAATTTGGAACCTAAGTCTCAACTGACTCTGAAAACAGGGCTCTTTTACTATACCATACTTTCTCTTGTATGAACCTAGTGCAGAATTCAATCCATTTATTGAAATGGTAATATATAGGCTCATGTATTTAGAGCTAGAATGGGCATTACAGGTCATTGAGTCCAACCACTGTTTTTTTAGATAAGAAAACTGGGACCCAAAGAGATTGAAATTACTTAGAATGTTTTTAACTAAATGGAACATTTAAAAAATCATCTAAGTTAATGTCCTCCCCTTATGAAAAAATTAAGACATAGGGGTCTCTATCTCCAAATCCAAATCTCTTTCTATTGATTCTTCATAAGTATAAACATAATATTATGGGATAAGTACATTGAATAAATGTGAACAAAATTAGCACCATTAGCAATAATGGTCCTAAATACAAACCTGTTTAAAAGGAAGGAAGGTGGGACAGAGAGAGGGGAAGAAGGAGGGAAGGAAGGAGAGAGGAAGTAAAATTAGCTTCAGAATTTACACATAAAATCACAGATAGCTATTGATCATGTTGTAAGTTTGCTTATTTTTTCTGTTCCTGTTTTCTATACTTGGTGAAAATGACATCGGTTCTTTTGAATCAGAATTAGGAATGTACTGCCCCATTACCTGCCACAATTTAGCTTGAACTGTTCTAGAGCAGAGTACTTTTATCAGCAATATACTAACCATGCTTTTCTTCCAAAACAGACTTGTCATCTTAACTCAGGCTACATAACATAATACACGTTGTCAATAATTTTTCTGAAGCTTAAGCATGCTATTAGTGAACTAACAAGATATTGTATATAAAAGGACTTTGAAAAAGTGTCATTCACCATAAAACTACAAAATACTTTTTTTTTCAGTAATGCTAGTAACGTCATCAAACCTCTTTCCAATCCCTACTGTACCCCATCCTCATGCCTTTGAAGAATCTGCCAGTATCAGATCCCAAGTACTCAGTTATTTCAAGGGAACATCATGTGAAAAGTACATATAATTTGTTATCTTCGGCAATTTAAAGTAAAATTAAGAGGAACATTAAATAATGTTGAATCGTTTTTATTCTCTTTTTTCCCTCTCTACTCCCAGATGTGTGAAAATAAGATCATCTTTTCCATCACATACAGACACTGAGATTTGTTTTGGTTTGTTTTTGTTCATGTTTGTTGCTAAACTAAATTAAAATGTCTTTTCTGGTTTATTTCCTGAATGTTGGACCAAGTTCATTTAGGATGTTAATTCAGCAATGGAAATAGGATTTAATTATATCTCTGGCACTGGATTTTTTAATGTAGTTTTCAGAGCGTCTTCCTTTTCCAGAGTGAAATAATTTGGTATATAGCAGTGTCTCCTATGCCCTTATCCATAATGTAAACACAACCTTTTTGAGGTGAAGGATTTTTACTGTTAGCAACAAAGTCAAGAATCAAGGAATAAAAAGTTTCCCTTCTAGATTCCCTTCCTTTGCTTTATTTATTTATTTTTATTTAGAATCTAGGGAAAGTTGAACATAGGTGCTAATGCAAGTATTAGCATAGGCTTTAAACCTTTGCAGTCTAAGAAATGAAGTAAGATTTATGGATATTTCACAGTAAAAATAGTGAATCAGGATGTTCTTGTCATTTTTTTTTTCACAAGAACCAGATCAAGTACAGGGTTTCTAGGTTAAATGACACCCCAATGTTTCTGATTAGGGATAGAGAGTAGGGGAAAGAGAAATGAGGAGATGACTAGGGGAGAGAACAGTGCCGCCATGGAGAGTACTGGAGGAAGCAACAACTAAAATAATGAGTAAATTTTACCATTTAACCTTCTTTTCCTCCCTTTCTTCTTCCCTACATTATGCCTGGGGCAAGTTGACTAATGAGGTTGTGATGAGCATGTAGTGGGGAAGAGGGGAAAAGAGAAAAATATAGAAGTGGGAAGATAAGGGAGCTCCTATTTTAAGTGGTCATTTGCTTATATGTAAACAGTGGTTTTTTTTCCCCTAACCAAAAAATTCTCCGGCCGCTCCCACTCAACTTCACTTAGGTGAAGGACCTCTTAGACCCACTCAAGCCTCTCACAGAATGCTGTCCAACATTCTCCTCAAAGCTACCTGCCTCTCTGGGACTCAGGGTACATAAAACCTGTGACTTTTTTTTGCCAGCATGTGTACTAAATGAGGGAAAATGTATCCTGTATCATTTGTCAGATGAATATATGTCACAGACTATGCCCATAATTTCCTGTTTCATTCCCACTAAGGCTACTTGTGCTATACATTCTTATTTTTATTGGGAGTGGGAAATGAAGGAATGAGTAAGGGAGGTGTTTAAATACTTCATGAAAACCCTTCTATTAGGGTTCCAAGTCAGTCGTATTACCTAGAATCTTTCATAAATTGAATGTAAATTTTTTATGTTTTATGTAAATGTTTTAAATGCTTCCACTCAGAGAACTATCAATAGATGTGCTTTAGAGAGGTAGCAAAGTAACTGAAAAGTTTTCATTCTAAGATAAACTAAAGCAGGGAATCTGTTCTTTTCTTCAGATAGCACGCTTCAGGTGATCCCTGACCCCTAGAGTTTAGCCAGATTATTATTCTGGTAGAGCAGCCTAATACGTCTACCTCATTAATCAGATCTCCATTTCCCCATGTTCCATGTCAAACTGTGGTTGTTTTACAAAAACAAAAGCCATTCCCCCAACAACCCAAGAGAGGAAGGCAATCTCTCTGGCCTGGCAAGGAGGGGGAGGGTCCTTTTCTTCATTTCCAGAGCTCTCACTAGATTCACTTCTAAGCATTAAATAGCTGATAGATGAGTTGATCCCTTCCAGAATGTAGTATCTTGACCACTAGTCAAATCAGTGTTGGATTGTTATCACCTAGGTCACTCCTCTATTGCTACTGTTGGCTGTGTTTGATGAGCTGACATTTTTGGTTCCTCTGACCTTTTAAAGCTCACAAGGTTGTAAACTAATCTGTTGCCTGCAAACTGCAAATCTATTATATACAACTTGCTATTCCTTTTAAATATATAATGGATTTATCATAAATATATAATAGTTTCTCTTTTTTCTCCCTTTCTGTGCCCTAGAAATGGCTATCATTAGACAGTGTGTGTGTGTGTGTGTGTGTGTGTGTGTGTGTGTGTGTGTGTGTGTGTGTGTGTGTAAAACCAGTCTATATATGTTTCCATTTGTTCTTTCTCTGAATGTGGATAACATCTTTCTTTATATGTTCTTTGTAGTTATTTTGGGTACTTAAAATTGTCAAAATAACCTAGTAAAAGATCACAATACTATATTACAAAGATTATACATTGTGACCAGGAATGGAGGGATGGTTTAACATTCACTTTTGATAAGGAAAGAGTAAATATAAAGAAAAAGAAAGAACAGACACCATTGATTCATAGCTACATGGTAGCTGAATGAGAAGACAAAATAGTCAGGTCTTCATTGACCAAGAGGCCCTCAACACTTCTTCCTTCTCACTTGAAAGCTTCCAAAGAAGAGAGAGTTCATATTGAGCCATTTGTATGCAAGCTGTGGACCATCTCAGCAGACAATCACGAAGCTTCCACGTGGATGTTGCATATGTTCTAAGGACTCAACCCTCCTGGGCCAGTTCCCTCCAGTATAGTAAAGAATCCACAGCATACATTAATACAGCATTTAAATAACTATGAAAATCCAAATTAGTGGTATAAACAATCATCAATATAGGCTATGACAACATAAAGCCTATACTTTATTTTTACATCTTTTACTTGAGGGCGATATTATGTGGTGGCTGTATGTTTAAGCTATTTTTCTTTTGCAAACCAGGATCCTAGAAAACTGTTCCTTTGGGAATCTCATTGGCTCTCTATCAGAACAATAGGTTCACATCCTACCTCTTAGTAGCTGTGTAACTTGGGCAAGTCATTTTGTTTCTCTGAAACTCAGTTTCCTCCTCTGTAAAATAAGGAGGTTGATGATGAGGTTCCCTGTAGACCTTCTACCTCTAAATCTATGAACCTAGAAGAATCAACTTGAGTTCAGGTAGCTAGTCCAGGGAAATAATAGTTGTTCATTGCCCTCAGGGTTTGTCTCTTATTGAAGCTCTTGCTGTGAGCTGAATATCTGCCCTGAGATGTTGGCTTGAAAAGGAGTCCAGGAATAGTGGGAGCAACATGTGGCTTCACAGCTCAAGAACGGGGATCATGAAGAACTAGCTAATGGTACTTTAGGTGACGTGGCCACTAGAGGGAATATGGCTCTGATGTCAATTTAGAGCCAGAATTAGAGAAGCCAGAATTTACCAAAATGGGAGGGCAGCTATTACATGTGTCTTGTAAATGTGCTTCTGGTTCAAGACTGTGATTGTTATACTCAAAGGTAGGTTATTGAAGCAAATTCCACAAGTGCTGATACCTCTGCATTCTAGAAATCTTCCCAGATACTCGATTTCTCTACCAGAAACTTTGGATTGAATCTATCATAAACATAACTGGATTGGGATAACCAAGACCTAAGACAACATTAGGAGTAAAACATTCATCTGGCAAGAGAACTAAAAAAAGATCATATACATACATATGTATAAAAAACTACATTTTTAACGTAAAGATTTGTTGTGAATTCTTCCTTGTTGCTAACCTTTTCCCCATACCAGCTTCACTTTGGCCTATTAGTAATACCTTAAGGGAGGCAGATGAGGGTCTTAATTTTGTTAAGATTTCCTAATTCAGAGTTCCTCTTAAAGTCACTCAGAAATGTCATTTATCATTAAACAATTCTAGAACAAATTATTCTCCAAAGTAATATGACTAAATTATTCCAATCAACGTTATTTTTTCCTCATTGAACCTGTATTGATTATGCTGTGAGTTTTATCATGCCCAATGTGCATAGCGTTTTATGTGTGTGTGTGTGTGTGTGTGTGTGTGTGTGTAGTTCCTATAATATGTAGCTGTGAATACAGATGTTAATTTTATTTGCCAACCATGACTTCATAACCAGGTATTGGCATAAGCCTGACCATTGTCATTAGTCAAAAATATTCAGAGACTACCTGTTGCCCCGGGATAAAATATAAACACCTCTTGCCTTCACAGTCGTGTTCCAGACTGTGTTCCAACATGATTCTACTTTTGTTTCCTATTCCTTCTCCCTTTATACACTGTGCTTTTTAGCCAGATTTTCCTGCTAGCTATTTTTTAACTCAGATTCCATTTCCTGTTTCTCTGTTTTTTCACAAACTACCTACTCGAGCTATTGACACACTATCTTCACTTCTGCCTCTCAGAAGTTTTACCTTCAGGCCTCACTTCCCTTCGTGGAGCTTTTCCTGATTTCTTCAGTAGTTAGTGCTTTCCCTCTCCTCAAGTTAGCTTGCATTTTACTTCTCCATGTACATTTATTATCTTCCAGTTGAATTTAAATTTATCTAATGCCAGGAATGCTTTATTTTTGTCTTTATATCCCCATTTTCTAGTGTGGAAGGACTTCAATGTGCTTCCACATTAACATCCTTCTTGCCATATAGACTAGGTGCTTAAATGTCTATTGTTGCTGTTAGTGAATGGATTCAAGTTTCCAACAGTAGATTCTATATATTTTGTTGTGTATTATTGGCACCTTTAAATATTATTCATAATTCTGTTTACTTTCCATTTTTTTCCCAAGGACCTTTAATGGTCTAGGTTCATTTTGTTAGTAAAATATAATGTGGGGAAAAATCCACAAGTTACCTTGCTACTTTAATCACCTAATTTTCCCTAATTGCAGAAATATAAATCTATAGATCCACCTTTATTCTAAAACTAGGAAAATAATCATTTTGAAAAATGATTCATTATAATTATCAATATGTTATTGAGGTTCTGAGAAGCAATATGGTATGATTGAGAAAGGGCTAGCCTTGAAGACAAACCTGGGTTTTAGATACTGCCTCTGATTCATACTATCAGTGTGACCATGGAAAAAATCACTTAATCTCTGAGAAAACTACTTGGAGTGACATTAAGGCATAAGGAATAGGCCACTTGCTGATATCCCTCAGCATGGCATTGTAGAGAGAGAGAGTTTCCACACTCTTAAGTTCCCAAAGTCCAACTTCTGCCCTCTACCCCCAAATGCAATTGCTATTAGTGCTGTGACCACTTGTTCAGAGTGTGCGGATGGATACCATTTTTATTCATTTTTGCCACTTTAAAATGATTAAATAATTCAGCATTTCTAAGAATTAATATTTTGAATGATTTTTTTCTTAGGGTTATTTCTTTGCAACCACAGTAATCCATTTTCTCTACCTTGTCTGTGACATAACCATGACTAAGATATAAAATCTAAATGACAGGAACTAAGGCAGCACCTGTAATTATAGTATATTTTTTGAACTGCTGAGGTTGAAATGTTAAGTTACTGATAATTGAGAGTCTAAAAGTTGTAGAGCCATTATATTTACAGTTATGAATACCACTAACTTTCTACTTTTTTCCCCTTTAAAATTTGTATTTTCTCCTTGTAAATTTTTGGAAGCAAATATTTTATGCTTAACTTTTTAAAAGATGCAAATTATGTGCTTTCTAATCTGTAACTTCTAATTTTCAGGAATTCTTTGATCATGTAAAAAAGCTTTGGGATGACGAAGGAGTAAAGGCATGCTTCGAGAGGTCAAATGAATACCAACTGATTGACTGTGCACAGTAGTAAGTGTTTGTTTTTGTGAAATTTACATCCAAGAATTTCATCATGTAAAATAGTTATGAAGAATAGTTAGATTCATGATTTATTCTGCCTACTTAATCCTGCTCATGTTTTTATACATATATATGGGGGAGAGCAGGTGACCTTTTATTATGAGAATCAATAAACTTTCTTATTTGTTTGGATTGCAGGTCAAATCCAATAATATTATTATCTGTATTGGGGATACAAAGAGCAAATTCACTAGTTAACATCCTAATTTCTTTGTTTTTAATTAAGCTGTTTTGTGTTCATCAGAATTTTCATTGTCCTTTACTTTATTTGATTTTTCATGAAAATACTTAAATTTCAGTGTCTTGCATTTCATAGAAGGGACCCAGACTTAGCCATTTATTTCAGTGCTGCCTATACTTGTAAACAAGGCATAAGGTCTTTCTAAAGAAAATAAATGATTATTCTTCACAACAGAACCATGAAGAGAATTCTGATTCATGAATTTACTCTTTTTATTATTCAGTAGAGGCATTCATCCATTCTCTTCTGCTATTACAAATATAGGTACATTTAATAACTAGAAAACAGTTTGCTTCAGGAAGTTTTTAAATATGCAAGATTTCTAAAGTATTTTAACTACTTTGATACCAAGAATTTATTTAATTGGTTCTCTTATATAGCTATTTCAATAGCTACAAATGTTACTTCGTTTTTGAGTGCAATAAAAGATAAATTTGACATAATGATAGCGGGGAGCAAAAGGGCAGATAATTCCAAAAGGATTTACATTTTTCTTTGGAATATATTCTCAGACATATATTTGAATATGGATTTGACTAATAATCAGGGAATTCACAATACTTCTTGCTAAATAATCAAGCCACATTTTGAAGACCTGATTTTGGAGTACTTGGGGAAACTTCACCATCCTCCTTCCTTACTAAACTCTGGTCCAATTCCCTCTTCCCTTTATTATGAGAATGAATAGCATCACCTCTCCGATTGAGAACAACCAAGCATAAACAGTCAAACAGCAGGAACTGTATAGAGCCTTCTGTGTTAGTCAAAAGAATGCAGACAAAAATGGAGCCAGCCTCTACTCTCAAGGATCTTATTCTATCAAATAAAACTAAGTTGATACTTATGATAGATAGGAGGAAGCAATCAAGTGTGTTAATCAAATGTATTTTCTTTTCTATTTTACTAGGTTTAAAAGATCTTTATTTTGTTAAGAGAAACTTTATAAGTAACAGTATAAGATAAGCTTGAAACCAAATCATATGGTTAAAAAAATATCACAATGAAGAGATTTCACTGTTGTGAAATTACCTTCAGTATTTTTCTCAGGTACATTTGATTTGAGACCCAGATAATCAGTTGTAAAATAATGACACTAGGAAACATTATAGATATCTTTTACCACAGATAATTATGAAATGTTACATACGATATTTCCTTTTCACTGAATAGTCTTTCTACTATTGGGAGAATGTACGTTAGTTTTTAATACTATTTTGTATCAGGTGTTTTTGAAAAATAATTTATAAATCTAGATCACAATATTATCCATAAATCAGTAAATATACAATCATGAAATGCAAAAATCTCCATTGTGTACTTTAGACAGTTACTAAGGACTTTTTCCCAACTATATCTTTGTCTGAAAAAGTTAAATGAATAATAAATACACTGCCTTTAACAAATATTACTTGCAAATAATTTCCTAGCAAAATAACATTGTTTTGGTGTGAAAGGTGAAGTACCAAGGTATCAACAGGTTAGTTACATTTTTTTAATCTTATTGCTACCTTTATCATTAAGGAAAGTATTGCAACAAATAAATAAAAGTCTACTGGGCTAAAAAACGCTGCGTCTTTAGGTGACCATGAAAATCAAAATCTACTTCAGGCCACAGAATGCTTTAATTTTTTCTAGTTTCCCATTTAAAGAGCACAAATAGTAAAACAAATAAAATGAGCAAAATTGTGTAGTTGTTTCATAAATCATGACTGACTTTGGACAAGTGGGTCTCAAGAGAGCCTTTTGGTAAGCACTTTATAGTTATTCATCTGGACTAAAGGTTCTTTTCATTGTCATGTTAGATTAATACTCTCTACTCGAGTGCAAAGTAAATCGGAACCAAGAGGTTAGATGGCTTACCTAATGCCACACAGAGTTAGAAGAGATGTTGAAATTGAAACTAGTCTCAGTAAACCCATCTTTTTCATAAACTCTGTAACTGTGCTTCCAGCTTAAAAATTTGCAAAGTAATTATTCCAAATCAAACTTGAACGCTGTTCTCCTTTTCCCAATGTACTCTATTTTGCTCTGCCTCTTGTTAAAAGGTTATTCCTTGGAGTTGCTTCCTTGATACACCCCCAGAAAAACCAGAACTCCTTGAAGTAGCTGCAGTTCTAGTGGGCCTAGAGCCATGAGGTTGGATTTCTGGCACAAGAATACAGTCCTGAGCCAGGACCTACCTTGAAAATAAATATTGAGTTACCCATATGAAATGTTAAAAGGGAAAACAAATCAGAGCAGTGAAATAGTAGTGAAAAAGTCCCCAAGCATACATAAATATGCCATTTGTCTTCAGTTTTTGAAAGCTCCTTCTTCCCTCCTCCTTATCTCACATCACTCAGATATATTACCCTACTATTGCCTCCTTCATACAAGTCTTTAATGAAGTGGTGGCCCCTCTCCTTGCCAAGACAAACGCTTCTATGTGCATATTTCATCCCACACATCACACATCTTTTGCTCACTGTCCAGCTGATGTCACCATTCCCTCTCTAATCTTCACTGTCTCATTATCTATTGGTTCTTTCTATGCTCTCTACAAAGTTCATGTTTCCCCAATCTTTAAAAACCCTTGCTTATGCCAACCATCCCCACTACCTGCTGGCTATCAATGATTCTCTTCTTCTCAGCTAAAGTTCTGGAGAAAGCCATCTGTACTTGTGCTTCCATCTTCTCTCCTCTCATCTGTTGCTAAGCCTTCTGCAGTCTAACTTCTGAACTCATCATTTAATTGAAACTGCTTTCCCTGAAGCTGTCAATTTTCTCTTAATTGTCCATTCTAATGCCCTTTTCTCAATCTTCCTCTTTCTTCATCTCTCTGCCTCTTGGTCATCCAGACATGGATGTCTTGTAGGCATCTCAAACTCAGTAGGTCCAAACCAAAACTCATCGACCTCCTCTTACAAATCCTTCACTCTTTCCAGCTTCCATATTACCACCCAGGGTACCACCATGATTCAGTTCACCCAGTCGTACAACCTTAGTGTCGTCCTTTACTCCTTTCCTCTAGCTTACCTCACCTATCCAAACTTTTATCAAGTCTTGACATTGCTACTTTCAGATCTCTTATATCTGTCCCCTTCTCTCCACTCACTCATCCACTACTATGGTTCAGGCCCTCATTACCTTATGTCTAGGTTATCTTAGTAGTTTTCTGGTTGACTTCCCTGTGTCATTTCCCTGTTTTGGATTGTCCTTCTCTTAACTGCCAAAGCGATCATCCTAAAGAACTGCTTTGACTACATAAACCCCTTACTCAGTAAAATTTAGCAACTCCCTATCAATTCCAAGAGCAAATATAAAATCTTATTTGGTACATAAAGCTCTTTATAACCTGGGTCCTTCCTCCATATGTTCCATGATCCAATGACACTGGCTTCCTTACCATTCTTCACAAATGACACTCCATCTCCTGATTCCATGTCTTTGCATTGGTTGCCTTGTCACCCATGCATGATATTGTCTCCCTCCTCATCTCCAACACTTACCTTCTGAAGACTCAACTTAAATCCTACCTTCTGAGGGAGGTCTTTTCCAAACCCTGCTGCTGTTAATTCCTTCCCTCCAAAGTTACCTTCCATGTACTCTGAATGTATTTTTAAGTTCATTATTTACTTCTATATTCTCCTCCATTAAAATGTGAGCTATTTGAGGATAGAGAAAATGTTTTGCCTTCCTTTGTGTCTCCAGCTATTTTCTTTGCCATTTCCTGGCACATCCTAAGCATCACTTTTTGATTAATTGATAGATATTTGTTTTTAATTAGTTTCTAATTTAGGTCTGAGAATATAGGTTGTAAGTAAATGAAAAATTTGAAAATGAACTATCCAAAACAAATTTCATAGCAATTTGTCTTGATTTCATATTTTACTCAAAGTGAATCTCTGATCTCAATGTGGTTATTCTTTCCAGACATAAAAGATCACAAACCACACATGCCTACCTGTCCTTGAATGATTCTTGTTCATATCCTCCTATTTAGTATCCTGCCGTCTGTAAAATATGTACTTTAGCAAATCAGGCATTGTATTCTTTATGCTTCTAATTGAATTTTTCAAAATTAATGTAAGGTTGAGGAAAATCATTAGCAAAATCAAGCTATTCTTACTTACTCGATTTGGGGATGGCCTTGATCCTGTCAGCAAATGTCATTGTAGGATAGTCATTATAATCACAAGAAGAATAAAGAAAATTTGAAGTTAACCACAAGAAGATTAAGAGAAATTTTAAGTAGTATATGGATCACTTCCAGATTTTGCCCTGTTCCTGTAATTAATTCCCTACTCACATCCCCTATTCAGAATACATACCCTTAGTGACAATAATAATGATGATGATAAATCATATTTCTATAGTGATTTAATATTTATTTGCTTTATTTTTGTTATAAATATTTTATATGTAATATAATGTTCATAAGTAAATATGTTTCACCTATTCTCTATTTATATATTCTGTATAGATAGTTTTAACATTAGGCAAATTCAACTTTATGTAAAAAATTCTGAAACACACCTATGTTAACTTTACTATACAATACTGTGTACTCTCTCTCCACTCCTGCTCCTCAGCTTGACATTCAGTGATCTCCCATTCTACCCCCCAAAAACCCTTTTAAGAAAGCCCTCCAACTGAAAGCAGAAGAGTGGAGTCTCAGGGAGACCGCTACCACCAGATAGAGGTTTTACTTGAGGCCTCCTTCTCCAAGAGAGAGGAAACTTTT
Source organism: Gymnobelideus leadbeateri (assembly GCA_011680675.1). NCBI lineage: Eukaryota > Metazoa > Chordata > Mammalia > Diprotodontia > Petauridae > Gymnobelideus > Gymnobelideus leadbeateri. The sequence continues at coordinate 261,598 of WOXC01004112.1, forward strand.
GCCCTGCACCATCCACCTGCCCACTGTCCATCAGTACTTGGATACCACATGTCTTTCCTGCATGTCACCCATACTCTCTTGATTGTGTTAATGTCTGGTTCCCATATGTCTTCTGGCCAGGCCTCCAGGTGGCTAGCCCCAGACACTTGCATGTTCTTATTTGTCCTGGTCTCACTTCTTTGTCCCAGCTCCCATGTGTCCTTGAACTGTGCCAGCCACCTTCCTCCATAGCATGTGATTCTCTTTCTTCCTCCTTCCCTGCTTGTCCCATGTCTATTGGCATATTCCCATTAAATAAAAATTGTTTTTCTTAGTGTTCTGCTGAAAGGTCCATTTAGGGAAAACAAGAAGTGTCTGTAATCTAATTTAGTCTAAGAATAGGTATACTCTACTTGTACTATCCCCAATGGCAATGGTGAAATCATTGCCAAAATCAGTGGTTAGGAATGTAGAAAGAGACCCAGAATAATGTGTTCTCTCCAAAGCCAAGAAAAAAGAGATGGGAAGAATAGTACATTTTGTAGTATCAAAAGGTAACAGGAAAATAAGGAGGATTCTGGCTAGACTGCTGAATGTAGTGGTTAGTAGATCGTTGAAGATCTTTGAGAAAGGGGTTTCAGAATGTTTGAAGAAGTAGCCAATTTACCAAGAATTAAAACAGATCACATAGTAAGAAAGGGTAGCTAGATAGTGCAGTGGATAGAATGCCAAGCCTGGAGTCAGAAAGACTTAAATTCATAAGTTTACATCTCGTTTCAGACACTAGCTATGTGACCTTGGGCAAGTTGCTTAACCCTGTTTGCCTCAGTTTCCTCATCTGTAAAAAAATGAGCTAGAGGAAAAAAAATGACAAACCATTCTAATATCTTTGCCCAGAAAATCCCAAATGTGGCCGTGAACAGCCAGACACAACTAAATAACAAAAGTGAGAAAATATAGACATTGGACAACTTTTTCAGAAGTTTAATAGGTAAAGGAAATAGAAAAAGAAAACTAACCTGAATGGACTAACTTTTTAAGTTCAGGGAACTGCTTTCTTAGGTTTGGGGAGATCTAAAAATATTTGCTGAAAGATTAGAATCCAACAAAGAGGAGATATTGAAGTTACATAAGAGAGGGCATGGCTTGAGAGAATGAGGTCAAAGGTTCAGGTTAAAGAGTTAGCCAGATGGTAATGCTGCTAAGTTTTTTTGAGGAATGGAGAAGAGATGACAGAGTTCAAGTCTGATCTTTTCTATGATCTAGGAAACGAGATAACTTTAGTAAGTTTTTAGTATTATTAATGTTAAGTAAAAACAAGAAAGGATTTGGAACAATTGTTGGGGGAAATGAGATTAGATATTAATAAGGGCATAGTAGAATTAATGTCACACAGCAGCAATGTCCCAGGTGAGATTATGTGCTATGAATTTGTAGTGGAGCAAATCATATTATTTTAATTATTTTTCTGACTGATGATCAGCAGCCCTGGAGCAAGAACAGAGAAATTAATTAGTGGGAATTTGAAGATTTTCAAATCTATAGTGACAAAAAAGTCAGAATGGTGATGGATTCTGTTTAGTAGCCAAAAAACAAACAAAAAAACCCCAACAACATGAAAGTAGTAGATCATGGAGTCAATGCTGGCAAACAAAAAGCATTTATTAAGTGCCTATTGTGTGTCAGGCACTATAATGGCCATTGAAGATACAAATTAAAAACAAAAAGACAGTCTCTGTCCTAAGGAGCTTAACTTCTGATGGAAAAGATAACACACAAAATGGAGCTGAATAGCGGGTTAGGGGAGGAGAAATTACCTATACTAGGGGCATGGTGTTCAAGTCTAAAAAGTCAGAAGCAGAGTTGGGACAGGAATTAAAATTGACTTGCCTGGACCCCTCCCCAAAATGGGAACACTAGTAGGAATTTATCAATGGAAAAAGAGTGCCAGCATGGTAGAGGGATGTTCCAGGTTGAGACAATAGCTGTAGTGTGATGGCAAAGTCTGTGAAGCCAGAAACAGAACGTAGGAGAAGAGTAAATGCTAGGTGTGGAAGCACCTAGAAGAGAGATCCCTTGGGAGAGTAGAGATAGAGAGCATAGATAGAAAGCTAGAAGGCTCTAGTTAAACTCTAACCAATCACATTCAGAAAACCCCTACATAGATAACATAATTTCCCCTGTTCACAGTTTCATTATCAGTACTATCATAAATAAAATTATATCAACTGATGATATTGATCATTTTATTTATGTTGGTATTGATAATGAAATTGAGTACATAGGAAATGACCTAGGTAAGGAATACTAATTTTGAATTGTTAAATAGAACCAGAAATACAACTTAAGAATAAATTATACTACTGCTCATATAACATTGGGGAAGGGAGGGAGGAGAAAGTAGAGGAGTAAACCGTAGGGTTTTTTGTAATGGGGGCTGGAGGAGGGCTGCTTTTATAAGTTTGTTGTTGGAACTCCCAAATATAAATTTATGCCACTAATCCTCTTCCAAGCCTCAGTCGCTTAAACTACAAGGAGTTGAGAGAGCAGGCACTTTCCTGGTAATCAACAGCTTATTAAAAGCGGTGCATCAAAACGAAGAGTGATAGGTATTGAACATGATCAACATGGAGAAGCATATTTCTTCATAGAGCCTTTTCTGATTGTGCCATCTGGAAGTTATCCTTCCTTCTTGCAATTCTCATAGCACTTTGTATATTGCACACATTCAAATTCTGAACATGTCTTCGCTATTTTACTAAATTATTAGATTCCTTTTTTCTTTTTTCTTTTTTTTTTCTTTTTGGAGGGGGGGAAGGCAGGGCAATTGGGGTTAAGTGACTTGCCCAAGGTCACACAGCAAGTAGGTGTTAAGTGTCTGAGGCCGGATTTGAACTCAGGTCCTCCTGACTCCAGGGCTGGTGCTCTATTCACTGTACCACCTATCCAAATTACTAAATTCTTTAGGACATGAAGCATGTCTTATTCTTCTTTGCATCTTGTCTCACCAATTGGTATAATTCCTTGTACATTATAAACCCCTCAATAAATGTCTGTTGGATTGGGTATGGAATGGGATTAAATTATTACTTCCCATACAAACACCAAAAAAAAAAAATACTACAATTTGTGCCCTCCTGATTTCCTGTCTAGCACTGACATTCCTTGTTTTTTTTCTTTTAAGAAAATTGATCTCTTGATATAACGAATGTATATTGTAATATACATACATGTTTATGAATATTTTTGCAGATACAAATGTAGAAACACTAAATAGGTACTTCAGCCTTTCTTTTCTCATTCTAGTCTGATAACCTCTTTGCTCCTTCTTGATCCATTCTTCCTTCAAATTATACTTCAGTGTTCTATTCGTGTTCCATTTATTCCTGCCATACCTCCCCCACACTTTCTATCTTCCCTTTATGAAGGATTAAACAAGTATTAAACAGAATTTTCCACTGCATAAATAATATGAATAATATAAGCTTGTTAATAATAATATTGATGTGGTTGTTGTTTCTCATTGGAGTTTAAGCTCCTTGATGGCAGGTACAGTCTTGCTTAGTTACATTTGTATCACCATCACTTAGCACAATGGCTGGCATGTAGTAAGCACTTAATCAGTGCTTTATCATCATCATTCCTTCATTCTTCAAAGCTGTCACGTTCTTTAAAAGCACAGGCCGTGGATGTGCTCTGAAGAGCTAAGCTTTTTCTGTAGCAACGTGTTGTTCTTTCATTGGGTGGCAGGGATAACGAAGCATTAAGGCATGAGCTGGCAAAGGAAACAAAAGAGCAATCAGGCTTAGGTGGACTGGAAGGGAGTGGGAGATGATGGATGTTACGTTGTGTGGGTTGTGCAAAGAGCAGAATCTTGAACTTTTTCTAACAAGGAGAAAGCCAAGAAAGTTTTTGACTAACAGATTTGTGGACAGAAAAGTAGACAATGTTAGTGTAAATGGGTAATTTTGAGTTGGACTGGAGAAGAGGAAATGTGAGTAATGAAGACAGAGTCCTGTGCCAATATAAATTTGTATTGTGGCCATGGGGAGGGAAAGGATACATTTTAAAGCTGTCTCCAGTTTGTAGTGAGAAGCAGCAGAATATAAAAAAATGAAAGAAGATGGGTATTGATTTAGAAGTGTTGTCAGACTCAAATAGAGACCAGTCCCTCACAGCCACATATTAACTTAGAATACCACAAAGTAACATTACCTATGTTGTATTATTTTTTTAAATATTTCTTAATTACATTTTAATCTGGTTCAGGCTACACTCAAGAGCTTTGTACTGGTAATGATAGAAAATTATAAGAAAAATGAGGGAACCTTGGTGGACTTGGCAAACAGTAAGCTACTGTTAACCTAAGCATTAGTTTATTGGAAGAAAACAGACAAATTTTAGTATTTATGCTGTCAGAAAGAGAGTTGGGATGAAAATGCCTGATGTGGAGAAAGAACAACTTAGCAAATTACCTAACTAATATGCTATACTATTCCCTACCACTCTAAGAGATATTATATAAAAGAATGGTAACGGATAAGATTGTTTTGACTTAAGTTGCTTAATCCCACCCCCCCCCCTTGAAAATGGGGTAAACCAAAAAATCTTAGTTTTCAGACTTAAGATCATTTCACTCTGGCCAGAGGAAATGAGTAAGGAGCCTGCCTTATAGCTTTATCATGGACACAGTGCTGGACAGGGAAATGTTTTGGGGTAAGAAGATAGCTAGTGTTCACTAGAATTGCCTGTACATCTTTCTTTCCATGCTGATCCCCCCAGATCATCACCTGACTAAGTTGTCATCTGAAGGAATAGGGAATCAAGCTTGGAAGCTAAAAGAAAACCAAAGGTTATACAGCTCACATCTCTCTGATTTGCAGATAAAGAAATTGAAACTCAGAGGAATTTAAGTGACTAGCACAAGGGTCTCATGGTTGATTAGAGTTAGAGACAGGACCAGAACCCAGGCCTCTTGACTTCCAGTCAACTCTGCTAAATCCACGTGTGTGTGTGTGTGTGTGTGTGTGTGTGTGTGTGTGTGTGTGTGTATTCATGTGTGCCTCACTGTTAACTAACCTTTCCAATTCTAGGCCCTCCAAGTTTCTGAAATATTTAGATAAAATAAGGAGTGAGCCAGAATAAGGGCACATATACAGATGGTTTTGATGAGAGCTGTCCCAAGATATTCTGTTTTTTTTTACTGAGACTTGTGCCATATATTTCAGAGTACCTCAGGAGTAATGCCTGAGATTCAAATAGTTTTGGTGGGAGCTGTCTGAAATTTTTCTGTTATTTATTTACAGCCTTATTCAGTGCATTTCAGAACACTGCAGGAGTTATTGATTGAGCCATTAAAGGGGAAGAGAAAAGAGCAAAGCTGCAAGAGTCCACCAGTGTCACAGATTAGGTGATTTAGTTCAGTAGACCGGAAAAAAAAAAGTAGAGAAAAAGAAACTCTTGGTTCTAGTTCCATTTCTGCCAGTTCTTTCAGCTTGCTTTCATTTTTATCTCTAAAACCAAATCTTTGTCACATTCAGGTAACTGGGATCTATTTATGAGGGGGGGCGGGATATTCTTGGTTCAGTGTGAAAGGTTCAGTTTTATCAACAGTGGAATTGGTTATATTTAAGATTCATTGCTCCCAAATTAGTCTTTGTTGACAAGACTGGAGGTAAAATTATATTAACAAAAGGTAAAATTGTGAAGTAGATAGTTTATATCACCTCTTCTTCCTGTCTATTTTTGTCCCCCTTCCCCCTTTTTAATCCTTTGGGGACCCTTTTCATAGTGTTGTCATCAGAGCCTGTGCCCTCCATCCAAGAAATGTTGCCATGATGCCTAATCCCTTAAAAGTTGCTTTCCTAGATCTCAACATTTTAGGGTATCTGAGACTTCCAAAGTGGTATTGATACCCTATCAGTAATTTAATAAACTAATGGGCATGGACTCCCTCTCTCCTTTCCCTCCTAGGTTAACAGTGACCTGGACATATGCCCCCCTCAATTTTGTATCCCAACATGGAAATATGATGCTCATGGTCTAAGATTCAGGCCTAGATGACTGGAGAGGGCTTATATTAAGACAAATCAGGGGCCTGGGAACATGATCTGTATCTCTTCATAGACCTAATCACTGTGGGCCAGCACTAATTAGATAATTTGTACAGTCTTCCCACCCATTGGAGAACAAAGAAAGTTAGAAACAAAATTATATTTTCTTTTTCTTCCCTTCTATTCATTTATTTTCTTGACCTCAGCTATAGGGGGGAAGAAAAGGGAATAGAACTAGTATTTATTAACTGCTAATACTCTATGTTAGGTTATGTTAACCGTGCTAGGTGTTTATAAATATTATCTCATTTAATCCTCACAGGAACCCAGAGTTGGGTCCTATTATCATCCCCATTTTGCAGTTATGGAAACTGAGGCAGGCAAAGTTTAAGTGACTTGCAAAAAGTCACACAGCCAGTCAATGTTTGAGACTAGATTTGAACTCAGGTTTTTCCTGATTAAAGGCCTAGAATTTATTCTACTGCACCACCTATCTGTAAATCATCTGTTTATTTTTGTCCCCTAACTGAATAGCACCTATCACAGTTTTCAGTGAAGAGATTATGATTGTCTGAGACATGTGGCTCAGCCTATGTTGACCGCCAGTCATCAATGCCAATCCTAGTTTATTTGATGAATTAAATCATGTGATTACCCAGATCATAGAGAATTCTGACTTAGAAGAGTCTAAATTAATGAAATTTTTTATTTTTAAAAACTCTCCTCAGAAAGTAAAAAAGAGCTCAGTGACAAGTATCAAATGAGTTATAAACAAAATTTTGAGTCTTAGAAACATGTTGAGTAAGTTTTCAACATTATCATTCAAAAATCATTCAGTGATTTATACAGGTAAAGGATAAAGAGGAGACACTGTGGTAAAGGCAAGGATTCTTGTTAATGATCCATGAATTAAAGCTGTAGTTTCCAGCAGGGGAAGCCTCATGTACTACCTTTGATTTGTCCCCTCTCTCAACATAGCTGTCATATTAGTATATCACAGAAAATTTAGGATAGATGAAAAACCATGACCAAGCTGGATTTTCCTCTTGAGTTCTGACAACTTGACTTGTAACAGAAGAAAGATTTGAACTATTTCTTCTCATAATGAAAATCATGCAACAAGTCTCTGCTTCACACTGAGAAGAGTATTTCACAGCTATAAACTATATTTTAAAACACAGTAAATTCTTGAACATCTGTGAAAACTTCTATTCCAAAGCCAATAGATGACTTTTCACTCTTTATTTCTCAGATTGTTGTATCCTATTTTTGTATACCTGTTTAATAATATTTTTCTCTCTAAGCAAGTGTTTTGGGAGCTTCTGATATCAGATGTGCACTACACATAGATGTGCATCTCAAATGCATTTTATAGTTATATTCCAATAGCATGTTATGCAGATAATTGTGTCCATCAATATGTTGCTGTTTAGGCATTTTCAATCATGTCAAACTCTTCGTGATCCCATTTGGGATAGTGAAGTGGTTTGCCATTCCTTCTCCAGTTCATTTTACAAATGAGGAAACTAAGGCAAACAGCATTAAGTGACTTGCCTAGGGTTAGATAGGTTCTGAGGCCACATTTGAACTCCAGTGTTCCTTCACTCCAGGCCTGGTGTCCCATCTACTGCACAAACTAGCTGCCTGGTCATAAATATAGCATGTACTAGAATTAGGAAAAAATAGATGCAGCTTTTTCTCTTTTCTCCACAGTATCTAAATGGTCTTTAACTTATATAGTAATGTGACTAACTGAATAACTGCTTCCTATAATCTAATCTTTCTATTATAAAGTATGACATTGTCATATTCTTGGATTACCCATTTCCTGTTTGTGTATCTGTCTTTTGTACGTTACTGCTCTATTTCCTTAAAGAATTGCCCTAGTGACTAACCTCTATAGAAATGAAAACGAACAGTACACAGAAGAGGCAGTGGAGTGTGGCAGAGAGAACACTGGATTTGAAGTGAGACATGCTTACCTCTATGACCCTGGAAAGTTAATTAAACTCTTTGAGACTTAGACCTGACTGTAAAATGAAGCAATTAGATTAGGTGACCTTTATGGTCTCTTTCAGTTCAAAATCCACCATTCTCCAATGCACACACCTGAACAATTAAAATAAAAAACAACTTATGGCCCTGGCATTTAATTGATTCCCCCAAAAAACTTACTTTGTTTTAAAGATATTATCTTCACTTTATTTAATTTTGCTATTAATAAGGGGCAACTAGATGGAACAGTGGATAGAGTACTGGGTTTGCAGTCAGGAAGACTCATCTTCCTGAGTTCAAATGTGACCTCAGATATTGCTAACTGTGTGACTCTGGGCAAATCATTTCAACCTTTTTGCCCCCGTTTCCTCATGTGTTAAATGAGCTAGAGAAGGATCTTTGTCAAGTAAACCTCAAATAGGTCATGAAGAGTAAGACATGACTAAAAAACTATACAACAACCACCATTAACATTAACATTACCCGAGGACATAAGTTAGAGGCAATTAAAATACATAAAAGAGAAACAACAGTGATCAAATTATGTAAAAACCAATTTATTAACCATTTTAAAGGGCTATTTCATATACTGTATCTTGAAGATTAGTAGACTCTGACTTTGCTAAACCATGACACATAGTAGATTTCATAAAAGAAAGATCGGTGTAAAAAATATCATCACCCCTCAATCACTGGAAAATCAAATTCGAGAATGTTTATATTGTACTTTTCCAAATTACAAATATTTTCATAGTGCATAGGGAAGGTGTTCTCCATCATATATTGGACTCCAAGATTCGAGACTTTATAGACTTTTGTCAGGTTCTTGATTTTGCACTATGAACAATAAGTGGCAGAAACAGGACCAAGAACACTTGTATGATCCATATTCCAGATCATTCATTCCTCTAGCAGCTGCTATATAACCTTGTGTATATATATATAAAACCTGTTATATACCTGTTGTGTATGTGTATATATATATAAAACCTGTTATATACCTGTTGTGTATGTGTGTGTGTGTATATATATATATATATATATATATATATATATATATATATATATATAACCTGTTATATAACCTAGTATATATATAAAAAACCTGTAGCCTCTAAATCGTTTTAGTGTTACTTTCTTACTTTGTTAAATCCTGAAGCACAGTAAGCTGTGAGGTAAATATCATTTTTTTTGACTTTTTAAATCTGAAGAAACTCAAGTATGGATCGAGTTCATCTAACATAGATAAAAATTAAGACTTGAGAATCAGCAGAATTAGCTAGATATCTAAATGAATGGTCTTTGGTAGTATCTTGTAGATGGATTTTTCTGGCCTATCTCCAATTTAGGATTAAATGGGAAACATAAATTATTCACATGTAAAAATATGGGTCCATGTATAAAACAGACTTTGTGTAATGTGTTAGATTCAGCAGCCCTGAAAAGTGTTTATATATACATATGTAATAAATGTATATATATATATATATATTATTTACACACACACACACACATACACATACACATACACATAAAATCACCTTGATAGCATGATTGTAAAGATTAGGAAATGTCTCCTAAGAAATGCTACCTTTCATCCTGGAAGTTTCCTAATAAGAAAGTTCCCCACAGATTTGATTTCTGTTAAGATGTGGAAAAAAAGAGGAAAAACCTTAAGGTGTTATTTGTCTTCACTTCAGTGTAAATTTGTTTTGCTTTGCTTACTAGGGACAGGTTTTGATAGGGAAAGGATTTAAGAATATGTGAGACTTTTTAAGTGGGTTAGGATTCTCTGAGTTATTTCACAATTTTTGCCTAGGATTTGGGTTGGGTAAATTCCATTTGTATCTGTAGATTATCTGAACTTTTATAAGTTGATGTCATTTATCATAATGTTCCCTATTACTTAAAAAATGTTTTTTAAGCACTGACTTAAAGTTACTTTTGACAACAGCAGGGGCTGAAATTAGATGTTTTTTCAGCCGAATAGGTATAACCCATGACATGCTAGCCCCACAATGCACCAGCAGTTCTCGTAATCGCTGACCTAGAGAGACCACCTTGGAGAGAAATGGCGTAATCCAGTCTCCTGCTCCTCAGTCCTAGGTGTTTCTGATGAGGCTGCCAAAAAGAGTGCTAGTTGTGTTTGTGATTTACGACAGCACAAAAAAAGTTCTGTATATACATGTGAAAGCACTGTGGAATACTTATTTCCATCTTGGTTTAGCTGCCCCTTAAAAATAATTTGATGGTTTGAGAGGAAAGTGAATTAGCTCTGTAACCCTTCACTTACATCAGAGATTTACTCTGTAATTTAAGAATTTTACATGAAGTCCAGCTTCATAATATACATTAAATATTCCAACATTTTAATTCTTAGCTATTGAAATTCACATATGCTACCAAAGTACGAGACATCAAATTTATATGGATTGTCTTAATTCCCCAGTCTTCTAGTACTCTTCTCCCAATCACCTTGTATCTTATTTGTGTGCGTGTATAATGCATATGCATATGAATGTGCATATATATACACATATGTGGTAGTGGTGTTTAGTCTTAAAGTCATGTCCAATTTTTTGTGACTTCAGTTGGGATTTTTTTGGCAGAGATACTGGAGTTCTTGCCATTTCCTTCTCCAGCTCCTTTTACAGATGAGGAAACAACAGAGTTGTTTCACACAGCTAGTTGGTGTCTGAGGCCAGATTTGAAATAAGGTCCTCTTGACTACAGGGCCAAGCACTTTATCCACTATGCCACCTAGCTGGCCCAAACTGCCTTTAGTTGTGAACAATTTTAATAATTTATTTAACTTCCTAAATAATTATTTTTAATAATACTAACTAGGACACTGAAAGGTATATATATATATGTATGGACATGCACATGGATTACAAATCTATTTACATATTACTATATGTATGCATTTATGTAGTAATGTAAAGGTAAACCTCAGTCTACATTCTATTCAAAGCAAAGTCAGTCTGATGAGAGGTATCTAATAAAGAACATAATTTTTTTTGCAATGTATAATTGAAACTGTACATAAGTACCAAAGAGAATTCATCTAAGTAGGTGTTCAGAACCATATAAAATTAACTAGGAAAGACTTCCTGGAAGAGATTAACTTTATATTAGGCTGTTGAGAAAAACATGCTTTGAAAAAAAAGCCTTTGTAAAGTTTCACTGGTCTAAACTGCTTTTTTTGTTGTTATTCATTCAGTCAGTCGTGTCTGACTCTTTGTGACCCCTTTTGGGATTTTCTTCACAAAGGTGTGGAGTTGTTTGCCATTTCCTTCTCCAGCACATTTTACAGAGGGTAAAGTGAGGTAAACAGGGTTAAGTGAGTTGCTCAGGGTCATACAGCTAGTGTGTGAAGTCAAATTTGAACTCAGGTTTTCCTAAATTCAGAACCAGCACTCTAGCCACTCTATGACCTAGCTGCCCCAAACTGCTTTTAGTTATGAACAATTTTAATAATTTCTTTACCTTTCTAAGTAATTTTTGTTTGGTTTTTTAAAATAATGCTAACTGGTTCACTGAAAAAATATAATGACATTGTAGACAGAGAGCTTACCATAGAGTCAAGACAGCTTGATTTCACTTACCACCTTAGCACTTACTGTCTGTATGACCCTGGTCAAGGTACCTTATCCTTCAGTATCCCAGGCATTCCCTCCGAGACTCTAAGCTGCAGAGGTAGAAGTTGATTGGCCCTGGTAGAAATTCCACCTTGGTTAATTCTATTCACTAGTAAAATTATCCCATTAAATGACAATAATTCACATTTACATAGCATTTTAAATTTTGCAAGATTTTGTCCCTACTAGACTCTGTGAGATAGGTAATGGTATAAGGACCATGCCTCTTTTATATCTCAGAATACTGAGGCTCAGAAGGCATCATATGACCTGTCACTGATCCAATAAATGTTGGAGTCAGGATTTTGACATTTGTGTCTTGTGATTCCAGCTCCAACACTCCCCTTCCACCATGTGTCCTCTATATCACAAAAGTTGCTATCCCAGTATACAGAGTTCAAACTGATAAATACCTATAATGTGTTGAGTATTGCACTGAAACACAGAAAACCTAGCTTCTGAAAGTCACCATTTGACCCTTGGTAAGTCATTTACTTGCTTTGGACCTTAGTTGCTAATTCAGCTTTCCTAGATGCAAAATCAAGGATTCTAATGATCTTAGTCAAGCCTCCTGACAATTTAAGCTTGTTAAAATAGTATCCTGGTTTAAATATTAGCTTAAGGATAGACTTAATTTGACTTCAGATGTCTAAATACCCAGTGGAAAAAAACAAAAGCATAAGGAATGAAACATGTACCTGAAACAGAAAGTAGAAATATAAGTATTCCATCCCAGGAGCCAGACTCAACAAGACTAGGGTTAGTTGAAAAGAATATTTTATAATTAGAGTGGTTAAACTATGGAAAGAGTTGCCTCAGGAGATAGAAATTTCCCCCTCACTAGAAGTGTTTGAGCAGAGGCTGGGCTTGTTAGAGATTTTGTAGAGAGGATTCATGCTTCAGGTAGGGGGTTGAGATTCCTTTCAAATATAAGAAAATATGGTTCTGTGACTTTTAAAATTTATACACATTTACATAATTACATATGAGATGAGATTCTATCACACTAACAGAAAACAGCACTTCAGCCTTCATTAGAAAGATAAGCTTCCTTTCAGGTGTTCAGTTTTTCAAATTAATGTCCTTGTTACCTGTCCTTGGAACAGACAGGATACAAAATTTAACTGAATAAAAATGTTGATTATCCTTCAGTTGGTAAATAATGTCAAGTAGGCGTATTTTATGAGCACAGAAAAGATTAATTCAACCCCTAATTTTATTTAAAGATCTTTTATTTCTGTAATATTACTCTTCATAATACATAAAAGTTCAAGCAGTACTGCCATGATCACCATTTTCTTATTTCTTTTCCTCAATATTCTTCATCCCATTTCCACACCAGCCATCTACTATAAAGAAAAACAAACAATTTTCTTTTGGGTCTGAGCATATAAGGAGAGACAAATTTTCTAAAAGTAAAAATTTACTATATTAAGAAGCAGATTTTGCTGCCCAATTTTAGGACCAAACTCTCTTTTTTTCAATTTGTTCGGAAAATAATGGCTCCACTAGTGGAACACAAGCTCTGGCAGATCCTACCAAGCTGGAAAAGTTTCCAGCGCTGGGCCCTTGGTGATGGTTGTTTTCTGATGTCCAGCCCAACTTAGATTCATTCATAGAGATTCATCTCCAAGTTAGTTATGGGGATGATACATTTTTTGGCCTCAGCATGTCTTAGAGATCATCTTACTAAGGTGCATAAGGGGTGCAACTGTGTCCATGGAAAGAATATTCACATCAGAAAAAATATCCTTGGGGTATAAAAGCATAGAATCAATAATTTAAAATATTCACTTTTTGCTTAGTGATAACCAAGGAAGATGGGGAAAGGATTAAAATTTAGTGAAATTTAAAGGATGGGGTTCTCTTTGGAATGATTTAATAAAGAATGATGTATTGAAGATAAGTTTAATGTTGTAACTTGGGATGTAAAGGGCAAGGGAGTGAAGTATTTATCAATGAGTAATAGAGTAGCTAGAAGTCTTTTAAAATAAAAGACCTTTTGTAACTATGAAATGTTACTAATAGTAAAATATTTATTGTGCAAGCACCTGGAATAAAAGCTTTTTGCCATTTTTATATGCTTTGCAAAAAAAATTAATTTATTGTCTTTTTTCTCTCTGAGGCACAGGGATACAACGTAGCTTACCCTAGGTCACAGGGATAAGAATTAGCAGTGTTGGAATTTAAACTCTGGCCTTCTGATTCCAAACTTAGTGCTCTTTCCACCATACTACTGCCTCCTCCTTCAACAAAGAAAGAGAGATATTTAAGCACTTGAACATCAGTGAAAAAACAGTGTCATAGATGAACCTAACTGTAGTCAGCAAAATATGCCACCAATAAATCTTGTTAGTTTTCATAGCTTCTGCCACAGTATTCCATACTTCCCCACCCCCTGCCTCCTAGTAATAGAGTATGATACTTTTGTCAGAGTAGAACTATCTCAAGTGAGCTTAGATATAGATATACTCTTATAGATATTATTCTTTCTTAAAATATTATTTAGAAAGAGATTGAATAATTTAAATCTTTAAATGATCTTCTTTTGCAAGCTAAAACATTTTATTTCCTTCCAAAAAATGTCTTTCATTAGAGTTCTGTTTTCCCTTTTCTTAGACTACCAGGAATAAATAAAATGAGTATGAATATCATCAAGTCAACAAGCATTTACTGAACTCATATTCTGTGCCAGACACTGTGTTAAGAATGTAGTGTGTGCGGGTGTCTAGGTGGCCCAGTGAGTAGAGCACCTGCCCTGGAATCAGGAGGACGTGCATTCAAATCCAGCCTCAGACACTTATCACTTACTACCCCTGTGACCTTGGGCAAGTCACTTAACCCCAGTTGCCCTGCCTTCCCCCCACCAAAAAAGCAAACATAAATAAAAATAAAATAGAAAAAAGAATGTAGTGTGTGAAGAAAAATAAGGTGTAAGAAGACTGGAAAGGTAGGAAGGGGCCAAATTATAAGAACTTTAAATGCCAAAGGACTCTGGAATTAATCCTAGAGGTAATAGGGAGCTACTAGAGCTCAATGTGTAACAGGATGACATAGTCAAACTTATATTTCTGAAAAATTACCTATGAAGCCGAATGGAGAATGGTATAGACAGAGTGAGACTTGAGGTAAGGAGACAGATCAATTAGAAGGCTATTGTAGTGCATTCAAGAGTTAATTAAGTCCTTACTACTGTTCTGGTTGTGTGAGTGGGAAGAAGGAGACATAGAGAGGAGATATTGCGAAATGACATATAACCAGTAGTCACTTTTCAAAGCTTTTTTTCCTTTATTAGGAGTCAAAGAGAAGCTAAAGGGTACTGCATGTGATGATCTTAGCACTTTCTTTTAAAATGTCAAGTCTGGCTTGTATAAAAAAGTTTCAAATTTTTTTTAAATAATGGAAAGTGGAAAATGGAGGTTATTTGGAGTTTAGATGGCTGTTTATCCATTTGTAAAGTTAAAAGGAAGTGCGTAGATGATGTTGCTGTCACTTCACCTAAAATATATCTACTTGTCACTTTTTTATATTGAACACAAGCAGAGAAAAGGGGATAAAAGTCATTATAAATATCTGTACTGTGCATGGCTGTTTGCATGCATGCATTATCCCTGCCGCATATCCTTCTGTGTTCACTGCTACCATCCATGTTCCTCTCAGATATAGAGAGATAGATATATAGATGTATCTTTGGGTTTTTATGCAGTAGATACAACATGTATCTACTTTATCATATGAAAAATATTACAGGTATTATTTTGTATCCTCTTATATTTGTATTCAACATAAAAAGTTAGAAATGGATTTATTTTAGATGGAATAACAAAATTTTCTACTTACCTATTTAATAATTAAATAAATATAAATCTCTAAACTCTGGCTAACCTCTATATTCCATTCTTCATTATTTTAAAAGATTCCAGAATTCTCATACAAAACAGGATACATGTATGTAAATACATATATATTTGGTATGCACTGGTGATGCTGTGAGTGTAGGGATCTGAAACTCCCTCCAAAGATGCAGACTGGCAACTCTCCTGAAAATTATAGTTTTATATTAATATGTGTATATTTTTATTTATTTTTAAGTTTTCAACATTCACTTCTGTAAGATTTTGAGTTCTAGATTTACTCACTCTCCCCAGGATGGCATGCAGTCTGATATAGGCTGTGTGTACAGTCATATTAAACATACATACACATTAGTCATGTTGTAAAGAAGAACTAAAACTGGGGTGGCCAGGTGGTGCAGTGAATAGAGCACCGGCCCTGGAGTAAGGAGGACCCGAGTTCAAATTTGACCTCAGACACTTAACACAAAACTAGCTGTTTGACCTTGGGCAAATCATTTAACCCCAATTGCCCTGCCTTCCCCCTTCTAAAAAACAAACAAAAAGGATTTAAAAAAAAAAAACTAGAACTAAAGGGGGAAACCATGAGAAAGAAGAAACCAAAAAAAAGATAGAGAGAGAAAATAGTATACTTCGATCTGCGTTTCTGCATTCAGATTCCATAATTCTTTCTCTGGATATGGATAGCATTTTCCTTCACGAGTCTTTTGGAGTTGTTTCAGGTCCTTGCATTGCTGAGAAAGGCTAAGTCTATCAAATTTGGTGATCACAAATGTTACTCTTGCTGTGTATAATGTTCTTCTGGTTCTACCCACTTCTCTCAGTATCAGTTCATATAAGTCTTTCCAGGGTTTTTCTGAAATTTGCCTGCTCATCATTTCTTTTGGAACAGTAGTATTCTATTACATACCACAGCTTGTTCAGTCATTCCACAATTGATGGGCAGCCCCTCGATTTCCAGTTCTTGGCCATCACAAAAAGAGCTGCTATAAATATTTTTGTACATGCGGGTCCTTTTCCTATTTTTATCATCTCTTTGGCATACAGACCTAGTAGTGCTCTTGCGGGATCAAAGGGTATGCACAGTCTTATAGCCCTTTGGGCATAGTTCCAAATTGCTCTCTACAATGGTTAGATCAGTTTGCAACTCCACCAACAATGCATTAATGTTCCAATTTTCCTACATCTTCTCCAGCACTTATAATTTTACTATTTTATAATGCTAGCCAATCTGATAGGCGTCATGTGGCATCTTAGAGTTGTTTCCCTAATCAATAATGATTTATAGCATTTTTTTCATATGATTATAGATACTTTCAATTTCTTCATCTGGAAATTGTCCATTCATATCTTTTGACCATTTATCAGTTGGGGAATGACTTGTATTCTTATAAATTTCACTCCGTTCTCTGTATATTTTAGAAATGAGACCTTTATCAGAGACACTGGCTATAAAAATTTTTCCCCAACTTTCTCTTTCCCTTCTAATCTTGGTTGCATTTGGCTTTGTTTGTGCAAAAGGTTTTTAATTTAATGTAATCAAAATTATCCATTTTGCTTTCCATGATGTTCTCTCTCTCTTGTTTGGTCAAAAATCCTTCCATTTTCCTGACAAGTAAACTATTCCTTGCTCTTCTCATTTGCTTATGGTATCATTCTTTATACCTAAATCATTTACCCACAAAAATTATAGTTTTAAAGAGTTTCTTTGGCCACTGACAAATTAATTTCAATTCAGTAAACATACTGTACTTTGTATGAGCATACAGAGATCTCCTCCCTACACCCCATAAAAAGGTCCTAACTCTTGAAGAGTTTATATTATTTGGAGGAAAACTATACACACACATGATAGATAGATAGATAGATAGATAGATAGATAGATAGATAGATAGATAGATAGATAGATAAAAAGGAAATAGTAATGAGAGGAGCAGAGAACTAACAATGGTGGTAAGGTATCCAGAAAGGGCTCTTCTAGGGGACTCTTGGACAGAGACTTAGGAGAGAGGGTATTTGAGGCATGTACAAAAGCATAGAGATGGAAAATAGGATGTCATGTTCAAGGGAAATCAGGTAATCCAGTTTGGCTATCATGTAGAGTACATGACGAGGACGAATGTGTAATCAGCTGGGAAGGGTAGGGTGAAGTCAGATTGTGAAAGTCTTTAAGTGCCAAACACAGATGTTTGCATTTTATCCTAAAGAATTTAAGATGTAAGGATTTAGAACTGAAAGGCACTAAGATACCCCAGGGGCTCTTTATCAGAAGAGTGACATTATCAGACCTGTGCTTTGAAAATATCAGCTTGGCAACTGAAAGGATAAAATGGAAAGGGAAGAAAATGAAGACTGGAAGACCGATTAGGAAACTGTTGAAGCTTGTAGAAACTCATTGTACAGATAAGAGGTGATAATAATATGGAGATAGGATCAATAAAACTTAGTAAATTGACTGGATAAGGGTGGTCATGAATGAAGACTGTGGTATAATGCCTAATTTGCAAGTATGGGTGACTTAAAGGAGTGTGTTGCCCTCAAAATAAATATGGAATTTGAGAAGTTTGAGGGGAAAATAATTAGTTCTCTTTGGGATATGTCATATTTAAGATGTCAACAAGACTTGTCCATAGAACCCCAGTTAATGATGCATTATATATATGATCACATATGTAGTAGGTGTAATAAGCAAGACTTCTTGACCCAGAGATGTCTTCTAATGATATGCACTTGGTTACCCTGCTCACTTGTTTTTGCTGTTATTCTCATATTCTCTGTCTCTGTTTGTCTCCTTCTCTTTCCCTTCTCTTTTCTTCTTTCCCTCTCTCCTCATCCCTCTGCCCTCTTCCCTTCTCTTCTCCCTCTCCCTCTTCTTTTCCCCTTCTCTCTATGTTTACACATATAAATATGTATTATATTTATAAATGTAAAATCATCATATATTACTTTATTATATTTGTAAATCTCTTTAAATCTGTAAATGTTTATAGATTTTATATATATATATATGTGTGTGTGCTAGTCATATATAATAATGTAATGCTGCATAATAACCACACAATTTTAATAGTTATTTGAGATATGGTTCTAATAGTTTTTTTATGATCTTGCTTGGAAGTTTCACTATAATTCATAACATTGCTTTGATAGTAAAATCTGCA
Source organism: Gymnobelideus leadbeateri (assembly GCA_011680675.1). Lineage (NCBI taxonomy): Eukaryota > Metazoa > Chordata > Mammalia > Diprotodontia > Petauridae > Gymnobelideus > Gymnobelideus leadbeateri. The sequence continues at coordinate 280,281 of WOXC01004112.1, forward strand.
AGTTCCAAATGATCTATAAATGAACTTTTAGAAAGTAATCCATTTGTGACATGAGGACTGCTTATATTCATATACTATGTATAATTTTCCTTGATTGAATGAGGAAATTTTTTTACTATTTTATCCTAAATTCATAGATTTATAGGCTTTAAGAAATTTAGAAAGAGACCTTAGAGGTCACCAATCCAATACTTCACCTTGAAAGTTTGGGTTTTTTTTAAAAGAAAATCAAAATAATTTTTAAAAAACACTTTTCAAAAAGGATCACCTTTTTAGTCACCCATGATTACCTGGGAAGTTTGTGATTGATATTTTGCATGTCATATGTAATTCAGTCAATGGAGCCATGATCCCATCAAGGTCTAAGACTCCATTCTGAAAGTACAGATTGTAGCCTATCCTCCTTTCTTCATCCTATGTGACTCTTACGTCTACCCATAAATAACAAGAGTCTATCTAACATATGTGGAAATCTTTCCAAGGTCTTTGATATTGCAATACTAGATGGCTATCCATTTGTTATCATTGACACTCACTACATGGACTTGTTTAGCTTCTCTTCTCTTCTTAGAACTTCTGGATGTTTTTTCCACTCATGGGTATATGGCATTGTTGGTAATGTTCTGCAGCCTATTTATATTCACTGTGGATCTTACCATTCTGCCTATGTGTCAACCATTATTTTGATTCTTCAAAGATTATGTTGTGCTATGATTTACTCTTCTTAAAACTCATGGTAGCTATTGATCTTTTATTTCTGGTGGTGTTTTTTTGTAAATTGATTATTTCAGCAAAGAAAAACTGAGGAATAAAAATATCCAGTTTTCATTTGGAACTTCAGAATCTAAACAAAGCTCTGCCGTGAGCCTTTGTCATACATTCCAATGGTGTGTCAAGGCTCTGTTTTTACTAGCTGTTAACATGAACCCTAGGTTATGCTCTAATTTTGTGTTGTTTTGTTTTAAAATTACTTCATCGAAAGGGGAGAGCCCTGATTTTGAAAAAGATGGTTAATTGTAGGATTTAGAAATTAACGGATAATAAAAACAACATTTAAACCTTTTTTCAAGTGATATCCTGAACCTAAGTTAATTGTAGTATTTAGAAATTAATGGATAATAAAAATAAAATTTTAACCTTTTTTTCAAGTGATATCCTGAACCTAAGACACTGAGTTCAAAAACCCAATCTTTCAGAGCTTTCCAGCTAAATTGAGATTAAGACTCCACTACTTCTGAATTCTAATCTTGACCTTAAGGTAAATTCATGTTGTCAGCCAGAACATCTTGAAAGTGTCTTTGTTTTTCTAAATCTTTAAAATCAAATTTTATAAATTTGACACTAAACAATGTTATGTTGCCCAGAAAAGAAAATGTTATTTGTGTGTTTAAAGCAGATAAGTTCTACTGTTTTCTTTATTCTTTTTAGTTCTCCCAAACTATATTTTTCTTAGGAATATTCATTTATAATAAGGTTTACTTTCTGGATTATTTTTATAGCCTAAAATTAAATAATAAGAAGAGGAAATTTTTGAACTATTTATTTAAGAATTTTTCTTACTTACTTGGCTCAAAAAGTGGTTTTGCCAGGCAATGGAAGTATTCTTGGGAGGCTGTAGGAGTCCAAAAAAATTTGATTCTGAAAACTCAGAGAAGCCTTATCTTATATCTGCTTGAAAATGTTTCCCATTTATATAGACTTAGTATTACTACTATTGTTCCTTAGCATAAAGGCCAAGTATGCAAGATGCCATCTTTCTAATCAATTTTAGGTTAAGAAATTGCATATTAATAGGCATTTTAACCCGAGTTATACCTTACCAAAAATTCTGTACATTGATCATGTTTTGACCATATCTTTACTTTGATACTTTTTTTATTTCTTCCTTTTGTAGAGAAGAAAGGTAAATACTATATTTTTTCTAGGCATTTTTGTAGACAAGTATAGATGATCAGTACAATACAGTAATGGTTTACCCAGTGTCCCTTTATCAACAATTAATCAAAATGGTAGCTATTAATCTCTTTATATGTACGAATACTACTTTAGCTTTTATCCCATAATGTCAATGAAACTTAGACCAGTTTCTGTTATTAGTGTTAATTCTAGCAGGATGAAGAAATAGCACTTTTTCCCCCTCTGTGTTCAGGTATCTTATTGCCTGAAAAGTTATTTTGTCATGCTTTCAGTTCAGATTCAATTCAACTCAATAAACATACGCTCAGAAGTGTAGTGTATAGGATTTAGAACTAGAAGGGACATCACAATACTAATAAGGCCTCTAAGAGTTTCCAAGATCATTCCGTTTACCTGCTTTGTTTTACAGATGAAAAAAGAATCCAGAGAAGGGAAATGACCTAGAGATAGGGTGCTACAGAAGAAAGAGCAATGCCTGCAATACTGGATATGGGTTCAAGTATGCCAATGACATTTATTCCTTGTGTGACTTTACTCAAGTCTCTCTTGGACAGAGAAATTATCCCTATACGCCCACCTTGGACAATCTAGACAAAGGAATTTATGGAATTCACTTTAAATTGGTTGCTTGGTGGGTGGGTATCCTTCCTTCTTGAACAGGACCAAAATGACATCACTATGTTGGAGTCAAGATACAATGTATCTGACTGTAGCTGATCAGACCACTATGAGCTTGGAACACTTTCCAACAGGTCAGCCACCACAAATTGTCCGTTTGAACATTTGGTGGGGAGATGTCTCTAATTTTGCAGCTTTCATGTTTCTTGAGTGCCTGCAATTTTGCTTCGCTCATAGAGCACAGCGCTTTCTTTAATGCAGATATGCCATACTGGGTGGTTCCATACCAGCATCTCCCATGTCATACAATCAATTCTAAAGTTCTTCAGGGAGACTTTGAGAGTGTCCATGTATTGCTTCTTCTGAACACCATGTGAGAGCCTGACTTGCAAGAGTTCTCCGTAAGATAGTCTTTTAAGCAAAATCACTCTGAGCCTCTATTTGTTCATCTAAAAAATGATCAGATTAGATTAGTTGACTTTTAGGATCCCTTTTGACTCTAGATCTGAATTTCTTTGCTTTGCTTAAGGTTATACAAGTAAATGCCAGAACTTAGATTTTAACTCGTGTCCTCCAATTCAAATCCAGTATTCTTCCCACAACAATAACTTGCTTCTCTCCTTGAAGAGTATTTGGTGCTTCCATTCAAATTGGGGCTCTGCCGTTTATTACTGGTGTGTCCTTCAAATCAATCACTTAACCTTCCTGGACATCTGTTTCTTCATATACATTGAAAGCGTTGACTCAGGGGCGGCAAGATGGTGCATTGAGTAGAGCGTCAGCCCTGGAGTCAGAAGGACCTGAGTTCAGATTTGGCCTCAGACACTTAACGCAAACACAAACAAAAACCTAGCCATGTGACCTTGGCCAAGTTACTTAACCCCAATTGCCCACCAAAAGGCAAAAAAAAAAAAAAAAAGAAAGAAAGGGTTGACTCAGCTGACCTCTAAGGTCCCTTTTACCTGTAAATCTTTGATCCCATGATACTATCCTTGAAGAATCTGTTATCAAATGTGAGAAGGTTTTAAGGCATGTACACAACTAACTAAGGATATAAAGTAGAATAGAATAAGTTTAAAGGAGATTTACTGTGAGAAATTTGAGGAGGAGAGATCTCTTCCCTCTAGGCAATCACAGAAGACTTGACCTAAGACATAGTGAAATGAGAGTAAAAAAGAAAAGGAAATAACGAGTAGTTCCTTTTGAATGGAACGTGGAATATGAATGGGGGTAGTGAAGGCTAGAAAATGACTGGGGTCAAAACGAGCTAGAGAACGTTATGAAATGCAAAAGGGATAAGCTTGATTATGTTAAATTGAAAAGCTTCTGTACAAACAAAGCCAATGTAACCAAGATCAAGAGGGAGGTGGGAAATTGGGAAAGGATTTTTACAACCAGTGTCTCTGATAGAGGCCTCATTTCTAAAATAAACAGAGAATTGAGTCAAATCTATAAGAATACAAGTCATTCCCCAATTGATAAATGGTATAAGTCTATGAACAGGCAATTTTCAGAGGTAGAAATTAAAGATAGCTGTAAGCATATGAAAAAATTCTCTAAATCATTATTGATTAGAGAAATGCAAATCAAAACAACTCTGAGGTACCACATCTCTCCCGTCAGATTGGCTAAGATGACAAAACAGGAAAATGACAAATTCTGGAGAGGATGTGAAAAAATTGGAACACTAATGCATTGTTGGTGGAGTTGTGAACTGATTCAACCATTCTGGAGAGCAATCTGGAACTATGCCCAAAGGGCTATAAATAATTGCATACCCCTTGACCCAGTAATACAACTTCTAGGGTTGTATCCCAAAGAGATCATAGAAGTGGGAGGATGACCTGTATGTACAAAGATATTTATTGCAGCTCTTTTTGTGGTGGCAAAGAATTGGAAATCAAGGGGACGCCCATCAGTTGGGGAATGGCTAAGCAAGTTGTGGTATATGAATGTAATCGAATGCTATTGTGCTATAACAAATGAGGAGCAAACAGACTTCATATTTACCTAGAGAGACTTATACAAATTGATGCTGAGTGAGAAGAGCAGAACCAGGAGAAATTTATACACAATTACAGATACAACATATATATGAAGACGAACTTTGATAGACTGGACTCTTCTCATCAATGCAAGGTTATAAGACAACTCCAAAAGACTCATGATGAAAGGAGATGTCTATATTTAGAGAAAGAATTAGAAAGAACAGAGTTTGAAGGCAGACTGAAGCAAATTACCTGCTCTCTTTCTTTTTCTTGTTTGGTTTTGTTTCCTCTTTCCTATTGTTTATTCCATCAGTTACAATCTATCTGTACAACCTGACTAATGTCTAATGTGAAAGTATTTGTAGATCCTATACTTGATTGCATGCTGCCATGGAGGATTGTGGGGGAAGGAAAGGGACGGAGAGAAAATTTGAAACTCAAGAGATTGTGGAATTAAATCTTGTAAACTAAAAGTAAACAAAGTAACAAAGACAAAAAATTTTTTCTTAAATGACTGGGTCCCCAAAATAAAACTCCTAGGAATATTATAGCCAGGTTCTGGAATTCCCAGATCAAGGAGAAAATATTACAAGCAGCAGCAGCCAAGAAGAAACAATTTGAATATTGTAGAAACACAATCAGGATAACATAGGATCTGGCAGCTTCCACACGGATCGAAGGGCTTGGAATATGATATTGCAGAGGTCAAAGGAGCTGGGATTAAAACCAAGAATCACCTACCCAGCAAAACTGAGTATCACGTTTTAGGGGAAAATATGGTCATTCAGTGAAATAGAGGACTTTCAAGCATTCTTGATGAAAAAACCAGAGTTGAATAGAAAATTTGACATTCAGATACAAGAAGCAAAAGAAGCATGAGAAGGTAAACAGGGAAAAGAAATTATAAGGAACTTACCAAAGCTGAAATATTTACATCCCTACTTGGAGAAACAATAATTTAACTGATGAAACTTTTCTCAGTATGACAATAATTGAAGGGAATAGAAATGTGTGTGTGTGTGTGTGTGTGTGTGTGTGTATAGGAAGGTATATGGGTATATGAATACATATGTGAATGTGTGTATGTATGTGTACAGGTATACATAGATAGAGGGCACAGGACCAATTAATAGGAAGGGATGATACTTAAAAGGTGATATAAATAGGTGAGAGAGGAATATAATGAGAGGAGATGGGGAGAGACAGTATGGGGTAAAATATCTCATATAAAAGAGGCAAGGGAGAATGGTTACAATAGAGGGGAAGAACAGGAAGGCAAAAGGGAGTGGGTCAACCTTATTCTCATTGAATTTGGCTTAGGGAGGAAATGACATACACACTAACTAGGGTATCTCACCCTACAGGCGAGTAGGGGGGAAGGGGATGAGAGGAGCGATGAAGGAAGGGAGGGCAGGCTAGGGGGGAGGGAAGTTGGAAGCATCCACTTTTGAAAAGGGACAGGATCAAAGTAGAGAATAGAAAAAGTGGGATGTGGGATAGGAGGGAGGGAAATATAGTCAGTCTTTTACAATTTATCCACCTAATTCAAAGATCTAATACAGTGGGGATACAGCACAGTGGAAAGAGCCCTGGCTCTAGAATCAGAGCATCGGGGTTCAAATCTCACCTCTTTACACATATTACCTCAATAACCTTGGACACATTACTTAACCTCCCTGGATCAGTTTCCTCATGTATTAAGTGAGGGGCTTGAGCCAGAAGGCTGCTGAGATTCCTTCCAACTCCAGATCAGTGATACTACATGATCAAATCACTCCCCTATTAAAGAACTTCAGCGGTTTCCAGTTGCCTCCTATGTGAATTACTTGCTTATTAACTTTTGAACGTAAGGAACTCCACATTCTGACTCATTCAGTCATTTTCTAGTCATGTCCAACCCTTTGTGACCCCATTTGGGGTTTTCTTGGCAAAGATACTCTAATCTTTATTTTCTTTTTTTTCTCCCTCTTTATGGTAGTTCCTTTCTAACAGTTTTCACACACTTCAGTGTCTAGTGTTTTATCAATTTATACCATGCTGTACTGCCATCTCAGTAAAATCAACTGGTCCAATAATCTCATTTTATAAATAAGAATGATAACAAAGCATTTATTAGTCACTTTGCTTTGTGCCAAGTTCTAGGAATACAAATAAAAGAAACATAGCCCTCTCCTCAAGAGCTTGGAAACTTTTAAAGAAAACCGTGTCTGAAGATGAGAAGATTGGCCATCATAAAGGTGAACTGAATTATTGAGGCATGTAGGAGAAAGTGATAATGCTGAGATTAGAGCCTAGGTCTCCTCCCACTCTAGAAACTTTTTGCAATAAAGGAGAGGAAAAAGATGCAAGACCAGGAAAAGAAACATTTCTCAGTGACTATCACTGCCAGCACCAATATTTTCCCTTTCTTCTACCAAACTTTTGCTATCTCTTGCAATTTGTTTAAGGGTATGTTCCTCTGTCATGAGAATGAGTTGTCAGAATGAAACACTGAAAATTTCCTCTTGTATCATATTCTGGGACCCATGCCTGACTTTTTTACTTAAAGATACTGCAGAATCACATCTGTTTATTGTAACAGCAAGGACAGGGTCCCAGAGACAATTATTGCTGTGGGCTAAATGACATTAAGCTGAGGTCTGGAACTAGGAAAGAGATATCATTTAGATAAGATGTAGTCTCAGCTTTCATGGAGCTCACATTGGCAATAAAAAACAACAGTGGACATTTAAATAGTGATTTAATGTTTACAAAGTATTTTAACATATATACACAATAATACCTAAGTTCAGAAGAAAAGGGTGAACAAAGTACAGTTTGAAATATAAGATGGGAAAGGAGATACTTTTGGGATGATTGAGGTTTCTTTGAAAAGAAAGCATTTGAGGGATTTCATTCAAAGAGCTTTAAAAAATGAATAGACATTCAACTGGTAGGAGAAAAGAAAAAGAAAGAAAGAACATCCCTGGCATAGGGAGCAGTGAGAGCAAAGGAACAGTAATGGGAAAGTATATAGCACTTGTATTGGGGTCATCAAACATGCTAAGCTGGAAGGTCTCTGGGAGAAGAGTGATGACCGATCCACGTCTAAAGAAAAGAAATTTAGCAATGGTAAAAAAAAAAAAGGCAATTAGTGCAAGGAAGTAAAAGCACAAGTATTTTCAGGAGATTTTTGAAACCATCTAGCCAGCTAGCTAGCAATATGGGCATATACAAGGGTAGTGGCAGGAGGAGTAGAAAGGTGATTGGATTGTGAGTAAGATCCAGTAACTGACGAAGTCAGGGAGAATGTCCTTTAAGAGGTAATCAAAACTTCAGACATTAAAATAGAGTGCTTCTTTCCCCCCTTATCTCTAGCCTATCAGTTTGCTAAACCGAGTTATTGAATCACTACTTAGACTTTTTAGGCAAACCGTCACCAATTACTAAAACTTTTTTCATAGGATCTGTTTGTTCTCCTTCAGATGCATCCAGGAAGCCAACCATGTTGACTACCTTGATTCTTGTCCTACTTGCACTTCCTACTATCTTATGTTTGTTTTGGAGTATATAAGAACTATATTTTTATAAATCATCTTTCTCTGATTTCTTTGCTTCTAGGGAGGATTAGAAAAGAGAAAACATACCAAAGCAATGTAATTCTGAGTATGGTTTAGTGCCAAGAATGCAGGATTGACCCAAAAAAATTCAATGCAGAGGTTTGTTTTCTAATGTCCCTTGGAATCCTATTCTCTGATTCTTTCTCTACTATATATTGAATCCAGCCTCTGATTTGTACTGACTTTGTGACCCTGGGCAACTTATTAGGTACCTTTCTGAGACCACAAATGGAAGAGCCGTTGCTGATTTTCATTGGTAGAGCCAATTCCCTCAACAGGAGCTCCTTACAATTATGAAATCACAAATCTTACCAAAAAACAGATTTAAATTGTATTTAATAGTTCCTTGAACCTCTTATAGCTTGCCTTCACAAAAGGTAAACGGCAAAATTAAGACTCAATATTAGAATTGTAGAGATGGAAAGATCTAGGGGACCTTACAGTTCATTTTCTGTCATTTAAGGTGATCATTGAAAATAAGTGGACTAGAAATCAGGAAACATAGATTCTAGGGCTTGCCCTGGCTTTAACACAGTTGTATGACCTTGGCCAAGTCATTTACTTTTCTATGACTCCATTTCCTCATCTGCAGAATTAGGGAGAGTGGACTTGATGACATACAGTCACTTCCAATTCTGAAAGTCACTTCCAATTCTGAAAGTCTTTGATTCTTAATTTCTCCATTTCTGTTCTCTTGAATCTTGAATTTCACTGTCTTAGAATACTAAGTTTTTAGCGTACTTGTCTGTATTAGATTATAAACTCCTTTAGGTCAAGAAAAGTTTCTTATTCTATCTTTTTATTCTCAGGGCCTAAAATAATGCTTTGCAGATATATTAGTTATTTAATGTTCATTAAAGTTAATGTATAGTCATTAGTTAATATGGTGTTTATATGTAGAATAGTAAACCATTAGCTAAAAAGCATGCAAAGCTAAATGCATAATAGATGTTTAGCTAATGGCTTTGTTCCCACTTCCTTAGATACTGAGATTTTAAAGAGTTTCACACACACACACACACACACACACACACACACACACACACACATTTAGTTGAACACATTGCATTTGAAATATGATTTGGGGGGCGGCTAGGTGGCACAGTGAGTAGAGTGCAGCCCTAGAGTCAGAAGGACCTGAGTTTGGATCCGGCCTCAGACACTTAACACAGACAAACAAAAACCTAGCCATGTGACCTCGGGCAAGTTACTTAACCCCAATTGCCCTCCAAAAAAAAAAAAAAAAGCACAGAAATATGATTTGTAAGGCCAGTTTAGACATGGCCCATCATTGGTCCTTAATACTGCACCATTGTACTAACAAAAATCATTAAAATGAAAATGTATTTTTGCTTTGAAGGTAGTCATAGCATTCAAACAAAAGCCTTAAGATGATTCCAAGGGCCAGGTTTTTTTCTTCTCCACTGCAATTTCTTGTGTCCATCTTGCATTCTCAGCACTAGATCCTACTGAGAATTTCACTGTTTTGTTATAATGTTATCACTTTTTCCATCCCTCTCAAAAGGAAGAGAATTTAAATTCACCATTTATTTTTTCCAAAATTCTTGTTGTGGTAATTGCATTTAAGAAATCACAGGCATTAAGATCATTGTATCTTGTTACAGAGGAAGAGGATGTCCTTTTCAGATAACTACTAAATATAGTCCACAACATGATAGAAGGAGCACTGCTTTAAAAATTAACGGTGCAAAAATAAGTTGATCTTTGCTAGCTTTATCCTCTCCGGGAGAAAATATGTTTATTAAATATAGTGTGAAGTATGTATTATTTAGAGAACATCACTGTTAGAATCTCAAGAAAGAAAAGGTAACAGCTTTCTTTTAAGGTGGTGCTGAAGGTTATTTTCTACTTGTTTTCACATAGTGTAGTGGCAAGAGAGTTGGATTTGGACTGTCAGGGGTGGAATTCCAGTAAAGGCTCTGTCACATACTACCTGTAAGGGTTTGAACAAACTGTGACTGTTCATTCAGCCTGTTTTTTTCTGTAAAACGAGGAGTTTGGACAAGGTGATCTCCAAGGACAAGACAGATTCTAAAAAAACCATTGAGAAAAATGTGAAACCTGTTCTGGAAGCTAATACTGGAATTCATTTTGTGAAAGATACCAAGGAAGCCAGAGTGTCTTATCGGGGTTTTGTCCCCCCATATAATCCTATGGATGTCTTTTTTTTTTTTTTTGGCGGAGGAGAGAATGGGGGAGAACAACCTCCCTAATGAAGGAGATAAGGGTTATTAATAACCTTTCTTGTCCTCTTTCTTTTGTTTAAAAAATATCAAAAGGGAAATAATTTTGGTTCTTTAGATAAAAATCTTGGTTTCATTTTTTCCTTTTAAGATTGTACCATCAGCGAAGAAAATCTGCTTTTGAAACCATTAAAACCAGTTTAGTTGTGTGGGTTGCAAACCTTTCCGAGCAATAGAGCAACTTTTCAGTTTTATATAATATGCGAGCATTTATATAGCGTTTTAAGGTTTACAAAGTGTTTTACATAGGTTATTTCATTTGATTGGCATAAGCTCCTTGTGAGATAGATGCTGTTATTGTCCCCATTTTACAGATGAGAAAACTGAGGTTGAAGGAGGTTAATTTAATTGACCAGAATGCACAGATAATAAATTTCTTTCTTTTATTCCAACCCTTTACTTTGCTATTTCAAAAATATTACTTCCATCAGAGTAACCACTGATTCTGGAAGCCCATCCCCCTGAGCTTGTCTCAGTTGCTGTGACTTCCAGCTATCTAGGTGATGAGGTTTTGTTACAAGATGGTTTTTAATGTGTGGCCTATCAGTTCTCATTTGAAGATTGTCATCAGTGATTTTGTTTATAATTTCTAATCCCTAAAAACCGTGCATGAGTTTACAAATTAACGTATAAATAATGAAAGCCTCCCTGCTTGAAGCCTACATAGTAGTCTCTGAGAGTATTCCTGGAGGGGAAGCTATGCCCCCTTACATAGAGCCCTTGAAGTGACTTGGTCTATATAAAGTGTTTGTTCTATGCAAGCATCCGTGGGTCCTTCAGGGCTTCCAGTTTCAATAACCAGTCTGTTATTACTGTGTGAAAACAAGAGTCCACAGATGCCTATCTGAGCAGAAATCTGACTGCTGAGATGTCACTGATCAGTCAGCGCTCTGGCTTGAGATCTTGCTGGAAGATTAATTTCTTCTCCTGGCAGTGTTTCTAGTGAGCAGGCCAGTCCTTCTGTTGGCAATGAGAACCACAGTACCTGGCCACCTGACACCAGCCACAGATGCTGAATTCCCACAGCTCCTTTTTAGTCATTGTGCACAGGGGATATGGCGTTCATAGTATGCAGAGGAATTCCCTTCTTCTACCTCATCTTCTTTAGCGTTATAATAACCTGTAACATTCAGGAAGGGGAAGTGTTCTGAGGATGGGTGGGAAACTGCTGAATTGCCAGCCAGTACAAGCTCTGTTCCCTTTGTTTACTAGAGATTTCTTCTGCTTTTGGTCTCCAAATCCATGGCACTAACTACAGGTTGTCTAGTCAGCTGTCTACTGTTACTACATTAAGACGTACCACCTGAAGTCCTGGAAAAATCCCTCCCTTCTATAGCTCCCATGACAACTCAGGAAGTAAACGTCCAGATCCCCTTCCGTAGTTTTTGTCAAAAGAATAAACAGATATTTTAGCACCATTTCCATCAATGCCTACTTCCATTCTCATCTCAAAAGTAACTCTTCAGCAGTGGGCTGGCTTGTTCATCTGTCAGTGTATATTCTGTCTTCCCAGCCACTCAGTTGAGTGGCATGATGTCCGTCTTAAAGTTAGTGATAGCCATGGCCTCCTACCTGTAGCTGCCACCATCATTCCTCCCTCCCTCCTTCCTTCAAGTTAAGGCCCTGACCACTGCTGCCACTACCACCTCTTCCCTGGGGCCTGCCACCAGACTATAAATTTCTAAAGCCGAATTTGAACTGAAGTCTTTCTAGAAACAGTTTTCCATGTCTAGTACTTTATCTACTCTGCCACTAGTTATAATCACTCTTTTGTCAAACCTTTCCTCTTTCTAAAATCATGTCACAGGGGCAGCCTGGCATGTTGCTTAATGAGCCAATTTCATAATCAGAAAATCTTGATTCAAGGCCCTCTGACATATACTGGTTTATGACTCTGAACAAGTTTTTTAACCTCTTAGAGACCCAGACAGCTCTCTAAGACTGTAAGTTGTATATAGTTGCAGCTCTGCGTTGATTGGGGGAATTTCATCACTAGGAATTAGCTATAACCAATGAAATCACAGGGTCCAAAAGTAATTTTATTGTATAAAGGTAAGAGCATTATGAGTTGATTATTCAACACCATGGTTTAAACTCATTGACTTTACAAGAAAAAATCTGGTGTAACTTTGTTTTTTGTTTTTTGTTTTTTTCAGAAGATTGGAGACTGACCAAGTATGTTAGCAAGTTATTAGAAGTAGACTACATGGTTTTTCTAAACAGGGTCAATAGGATAAGGAATTAAGTAATGCTGAAGTTGCCCCCTGGTGGCACAGAGATACAGACATACAGAAAGAGTGGGTCTCATAGACTGATGCAAACAACAATCATTAAGAGAGGCGTAGGGAACAGAGCTACTCTTTTAACTAGTTAGATTTTGTTAAATTTTGTTGTCACAGGAAATATACCCCAATTTTTACACAGTCTTTTAATTCTCTGATTGCCAATAAAACCAGATAGTAGCATTCTGTCTTCATTCTTAGTTTCTATTTGACCCTTACTTATTTAGTCAATAAGCATTTTTTAAGTACTTATGTTCCAGGCACTGTGCCAAGCCCTGAAGATACAGAGAGAAGTAAAAAACACAATCCCTTCCCTTACAGAGCTCATATTCTACCTGGGAACCCAACATTCTAGCAGTCATGTACATAGATAATATGTACAGGTCATCTCAAAGGGAAGATAATAGCAATGGGGATGAGGGAGAAGACCTGTTGTGGAAGCTGGTGTTTGAGCTAAGTCATGAAGGAAGCCAGAAGGCAGAGATGAGAAAAATGAGAACATGGCGGAAAGCCAGTAAAAAGACAGGGAACCAGGCTATGGAGTATGGTATTCAGAGAACTGGATTCTAGACTACGTAGATATAGTAATGTATGTTAAAACTAGAATGGTAAGAAGGAACCAGCTTTTAAGGATTTTAAATGGCTACACAAAGAAGCTTATTTTTGATGCTAGAGGTAATAAGAAGTCACTGGGATTTATGGCAGGGGTGGGGTACATGGTAATACCTACACATTAGTAAAACCATCCTGAGTAGAGGATGGGAAGACACTTGAGACAGGGAAGTCAATTAGAAGGCTGTTGTAGGGGCGGCTAGGTGGCCAGTGAGTAGAGGGCCGGCCCTGGAGTCAGAAGGACCTGAGTTCGGATCTGGCCTCAGGCACTTAACACACACAAACAAAAAAACCTAGCTGTGTGACCTTGGGCAAGTTACTTAACCCCAATTGCCCTCAAAAAAAAAAAAAAGCAAAAGAATCTATATTGAAATCGTGGCTATGTGAGTAGAGAGAAGGAGATACACATGAAATATGTTAGGAAGGTAGAAACAAGACTTGACAGCAGATTGTATATACAAGGTAAGTGCGAGTAAGAAATTGAGGCAATGATGGCAATGAGATTACAAGCCTATGCCTGGGGAAGTACTGGTACCCTTTCCAGTATTAAGAAAATTGGGAAGTGAGAAGTGTTAAAGTGAAGGATGTGTATGTTGGGGTGAGGAAGATGAGTTTTATTTCAGATATGTTGAAATTGAGATGCTTGTGAGGCATAGAGAACAGTTGTTGATGTAGGTCTAGAACTTAGAAGAGAGATTAGAGCTGCATTTATATGTCTGGGAACAATTTTCATGGAGATGAAAAGACAGAACTGATGAGATTAGCAAGCAAGAGAGTACAGAACAGGGGTTCTTATTTTTAGATCTAAAATTGGGATATTTTTTATATTTTAATAACTGTATTTCAGTGTAATTGGTTTCTTTTGTAATAATATTTTTTATTTTATGCATTTTAAAATATTCTAAGAATGGGTCCCCAGGCTTAAAACCATTTTGCCAAAGGGGTTAACACATAAACAGGTTAACACATGAAAGGTTAAGAACCTTTAGTATTAAGGGAGAATAGAGCCCAGATCAGAACTTTGGGACATACCCTTAATTAATAGACCTGACTGATTGAAAATCTGATAAAGAAAATTTAGACAGGTGGGAAGAGAACCAGGAGAAAGCAGTGTCATAAAAACCTCAAGAGAATATCCAGGATGAAATGCTGATCAGCACTGACAAAGGCTACAGAAAGGTCAAGGAAGATGAGGCTTGAGGAAAGGCCATTAGATTGACAATCCAAAGATCATTGATAACTTTGGAAAAAGCAGTTTCAGTTGAATGATGAGGTCAGACTGCAAAGGGTTTTAAGGTAAGTGAGAGGAAAGAAAGTGGAGGCACCTAGTATAAACAGCTTTTTCAGGGAGCCTGTCAGAAAGGAGGAGGGTAGATAAAGGATAATAGCCAGCAATGATGGTTTTATCAATTGAGGGCTTTTTTTTTTAAAGGATAAGGGTACATGAGTGTGAGAGTGGGGAAGACTCTAGATGAGAGAGAAAGGAGTGAGTGGATAGGAGAGAAATTAAAGATTAGAGAGTAGATATGATAGAGGAAATCTCTAGAGGGAAAAGAATAGGATTGAAGGTATGTATTGTTGGGTTTGCCTTAGCAAGGATTAAAGGGCTACGTTTTCATGTGAGGTGGTGGAAAGAGGAGATAATAGGATATGTGAGTGATGTGAAATGAGCGGGGAGGAGGAGGAACTCTCCACAAATGGCCTTTAGGCTTCCCTTTCTTTAAGTGCCATTCTCTTTACTTTATAAGCCAAAGTGTAAGATATCATAAAACTGCTAGTCTATCAGATGACATCCAACAAGGGATATATTTTAGGGGCAACTAACTTCTGCCATTTCTTATAACTTTGTGGTTCTCAGTCTAAATGTTTTATAAAATTAGGTATATATTTTAACAAAATTATAACTCAAATCACTGGCAGGCCAATCCACTGTTAAAGTATGAATTCCCTACCCAAAGTGTGGAATCTATCTAGTCTAGTAGTTATTAACCTGGGATCCAGGTTCCCAGCCTCCTCCACAGTCTGTGAATATGGATGGGGAAAAATTACATATTATTTCAATACAATTAGTTTTCTTTATAAGCTTTGTTCATTTAAAGTATTATTTCTGAGGAATCCAAAGGTTTCACCAAACTGCCAAAGGAATACATGATACAAAAAAGGTTAAGAACCCCTGGTCTAGCAAAAGTGGGAGGTTTTATATTCCTCTAGATTCCAGGTGATTTCTGGAAATATATATCAAAATAACACTTGTAATAAATAACTAACATTCTTAAATAGGATCTATCTCATAATCCTGAAGTATAGTGAATTACGCAGAAGCCCCTAAACTCCCACTTATCAAGAAACCCAGTGAAGTTTTTCTATCTCCAAGATTTCATGGAGAAGATATAGAGACTAGAGTTGTGATTTTACTGTTATCGAAAACTACTGGTCAAGAAAATGCTCTCTACCACTGCAGTCTGGCATCTTCTTTTACGATTATGATCTTAGATAAGAACTGTGTGTCCTTTTATTTGGTTTTTATATCTCTTGTGTCATGTACAGAGTAGGCACTCAATATGTGCTTGTTGAGTTGAATTAACTGTAATTGTCTCCTACATTTGAAAGATAAGCTGTAGTTCATAGATGCTCTTATCCCACCCCACCCCCAAAATGTACATTCAAGGGGAAGAAAAAAACTCACAAAATTCAGTATTCTGAGTAAGTAGTAATTCTAAAAAGGAAAAAAGAAAAAACAGCCAAATAAACCTACCTGAAGAAAGAAGAAGATGTTGGGGGTGGGGAGAGAGGTTGAGGTAGAGAGATATCAAGGAAAGTGATCCTTTTGGAATTGATGGTAGTTTAAGGGGTTCAGAGGAAACAACAGGGTCGAGTTACTTAGAGATAGGAAAGATTAAAGAGGAAACAATTCTATATCATTTATACTTTGACTTTCTTGATATTTAGCATATGCTGCCTTCTATTATAAATATAAAGCACTTAGCACTGGGCCTGGCACATAGGTAGGTGCTTAATGTTTATTCCCCTCCCCTTCTGTACCCCATCGGTAGTACAGTTAAAATTTTAACTACAAGTTTTTACTGTTAGTGTGACAGAAAGGTGGAAGATTGCCTCTTCCCAGCCCTCTCTCTTCAGCTCTTCTCTGATTCCACTGCCTCTGTGCAAAGAGTAGTGATAATGAGTGATGAGCTCACATCATTCTGTGCTTTAAGACTTACAAGGCTATCTGCATATATGTGTGTGTGTTTATGATTATATTGCCTTGTTTGATCCGCATAATAATGCTATAATTAAGGTGCTATTTTGACACAAGGAAACTTAGGCTGAAAGGTTTGGTTACAGGATTACAAGCTGACACAGATCTTCCTAATTCCAAGTCCAGACTCTGTCTACTGCATCTGGTGAGGAAATGCTGACGGCCACATCAGTCCTTAATCTGATCCTTTGGGTGCACACAAAAAACCCTGAAACCAAATTCATCTCCATTTCAGAGGAACCCCAGGACACTCAGTGTATCTCAGGATGTAGATGTGAGGGCATTGGGTAAAGAGAGGCTAAAGAATACTACCTATAAAAGAAAGACTGGGGCTCACAGGGGGAACAAAAGTAGAAAAGGGTAGAGACTAGCCAGAAGTGTTTTAAAGCCTCCTTAACTCCTCTCTGCCACCACAGACCCTGTTAGACTCAGTGGGGACTCAAAGGAAGAAAACAAGGTCAGTGATCTTAAAGAGGAAAGATTACTATAAATGGAGAAAAGATAAACACAAATAAGCATAAATATAGGAGCTTTCAGAATAAAAGATCATTTAGTTATACATAATAAACTACAGCTGGACAGGGATTTTGGTGGTATACCACAGTTTAAACAAATGTCAGTGTATGAAAGGTAAATTAGAGGAGCTGTATTTAGTTGTTTTTTTTTAAGTATTCATATTAATATTTCTCTAAATAACAAATTCCTCTAGTGCAAGGGTTCTTAACCTGGCATCCATGCCTTTTTTAAAAATTATGATAACTGTATTTCAACACAATTGTTTTCTTTTGTAACCCTATGTATTTTATTTTGTGCATGTAAAAATATTAAGTAGAGGTGTCCCTAGGCTTCCCCAGAATGCCCAAAGGCAGCCCAGGTGCAGTAATAATGAACCCACTATTCAGACCAAGGAAGTGACCCCAAACAGTTAAAGAATCTGTGCTCTAATATATTTAAAACTTGATTTAACTTTAAACATTTTCGCTAACAAAGAACTTTTTCAGGAACATATCTATTCAGCAAAACAGAGTATACTTGTTTAAATCCTAGTGGTTTGTGATAGTGACACATTAGTTTCTGGTGGCAACTAGGCAGCTATGTAACACAGTGTCAGACCTGGCATCAGAATGACCTGTGTTCAAATTTGGGCTCAGACGCTTACTAGATATGTGACACTATATATGTCTTCTAACTTCCATCTGTCTCAGTTTCCTAAATCTGAAATGGGGGGAGGGGTAGCAGAATAATAGTTCCTATATCACAGAGTTGTTGTGAAGATCAAATGAGATATTTGTAAGCCTTAAAGCATGATATAAAGGCAATTGATCAGTATTATCTTTATTATTAGTATTATTGTTATTATTATTAGGCGGGAGAGAAGAGATTTATTAGAGGACATGTCTTTTGAGCTAAATTTTGAAAAAGAAAGGAAGTGGGAAGTGGGAAGAATGAATATGTAACAAAGTGTTCACATGTATTGGAATCCTTGTTATTTGAAGTTACAGTGGTGTAAAATATGGTCATTGGTTCCGTCCCAATGTAAATATGTAATTTGAATTCAAATAATGTTACAAATTCACCCTAAAAAAGGATTTGTTCTATAAAATTTGGATTCAGTCAAAAGACCACACCTGAGAACCTAGAAGGCCACATGTATCCTCAAGGCCACAGGTTCCCCACCTCTGGTTTAGGAAGAAAGATGATGAATTTTGTTAGGGCCATGTTGAGTGTAAAATGTCTATTGAATATCCAGTTCAAGATGTATGGAATGGGCGGAGATTCATGGTTGGAAGTCAGCTGAGAGATTTGGGCAGGACATGTTGATTTGTAAATTGTCGGCATAGAAATGGTAATTAAATCCTTGGGAGCTGATAAGATCACTGAGTTGCTGTGTGGTTTGTCCTTCTTGAAAAGGACCATGACTTCAGGAAGATGATGCCATGACTTGCAATTGAATTGGATTTGAGGGAAGGCTGTGGAAAGTCAGCAGCTTCACTTTCTCCTCCAGAGCCACCTGGGTCCAGTAGGACAATTGGAGATGGCCCAGGATGCAATGGGAGACCTTGGCCTTTTTAAGCAAAGGTCTTTTCCAAAGTAAAGTTGTGTAGAAGCAGAAGAAAAAAAGCCCAGGACAGAACCCTGAGGGACACCTCCAATTAGAAGATGTGATTTGGATGAGGATCCAGCAAAGGAAACAGAAAAGAAACATTCAGATTGGTAGGAGTAGAACTAGGGAAGAGTGAGGTCCTGAAAACCTAGAGAAAAAAACAGTATCAAGGAGGACATGGTGATCAACAATGTCAAAGGCTACAGAGAGGCTAAGGAGAATAAGGATTGAGAAAAGGCCACTGGGTTTTGCAAGTAAGCAATTATTGATAGCTTATAGTGAAATGATAAAGTCAGAAGCCAGATTGTAAGGAGCTAAGAAAAGAGTGGAAGAAGAGAAAATGGAGACATTTATTATGGATGGATAAATGGTCTTTTCAAGGAATTTAGCTTTACAAAGGGCAGAAGAAATATAGGACGATAGTTATCTTGGATGAAAGGAAAAGTGAGTGTTAGCCATTAGAAAAATATATTTCCCACCTGAATAATACATCACCGAGGGTTCTAACACACAATTTGGGGGATAATTATTGGAACAAGATCTTCAGAATGGATCATTCAAATCACACCATAAATCACCCCACCTCACACATATTACTACCACTTCAAACATATAACTCTCCACTAAAAGCAAGGAAGTTCAAAATTGGGCAAAATATTTTAAGTTTAAAACTTTTTTTCTGTAAAAAAATTTTTTTAATGGAATGTGTTGCCTCAGAAAGTAGCAGGTTCTCTTACATTGGAGGTCTTCAAACAAAGGCTGAATAATTATTTGTCAGACATGATGTTAGGGGAGGAGGAAGAATTTTTACAGTTACAGGTTGAGCAAGATGACCTTGGGTCCCTTCCAACTTGGAGAATGAGGGATTCCAATTCTGTCTACCAGGGACATAACCAGGGTAAAAAAAACCATGTCATAACAACTGGTCTTAATAAATACCTATTCAATTACTTTAAAAAAAAAGTTTTTTTCTGAAATGTTTAAATGCAATTTAAATTCTTTCATTCAAAGTTGCAATTTACTAATATACACATTATTCCTCTTGCTTTGTATACAGAAAAAATAAACAAAAGTAGGCCATTTTGTCTATTACAAATCTTAAAATAGCAACAAATCTAAATGTTTGTCTAATAAAAGAACAAAATGTTATATCCAAAATCATGAGATTTTACTAGAAAGTTTGGAAAGAGGAAAGGGACTGGAAAAGGAAAGTGATTCCTAATACTTTGTCTGAATTATTTCATTCCTCTACATCTCTGTTTTGAGGTCCATTCATCAGAAATATTTATTAAACATCTATGTGCCCAGGACAGTGCTTAGTATAATACTAGCTGCTCTAGAACTTTGTTTATATCTACATTCTCTACTGGGGCTACCATGAGATGTTTAACTCCCTTTTGATAAAAGTTTATGCATGTTGTTGAACAAAGAATCCATTTTTAAAGTTTGCAGTTGTTGAATGAAGAATCAGATTTTTAAAATTTATTTAGCATTAGAAGGGACATTTGTTAGTGACAGTTTTGCAAAGAGGTTTAAAAGAAAAAGAATCATAAAGAGTCCCTGTGTGGGAAGCACTGCTTTTAGAGATCTAGAATTGTATATCATGGCCCATGCTCTTGAAGAACTCTCAGGTTTGTTTTTTTTTTGGGGGGGGAGGGGAGTAGAATTAAAGCATAATTATCAAGTGATAAGAAACAATTTATAATTAGTTTAATCATGTATAATTGACTGTATATGTCATAGAAGAGACTGTCTAGAAAGAGGGAGCAATCAAAAGCCATAGTGAGGAAAAGAAGGTTGAGGACTGAGGAAAGACCTTGAAATGTAGCAAGAGCTCATTGGTAAAGAGCAATTTTTATCAGCTTGAGGAGTATAAGATACAAAGATGGAAGCATCAACCAAAATAACTCACTCCATTTACAGGCATGGAAACTGAGATCCAAAGCCATTAAATGTCTTGCCCAAGGTCACATAGGTCATAATTAGAATACCTTCATCAATCAACTTGCTCAGAATTTGACAGCTATTAAATGGAAAACCAGGTGAATATATCCACCTTTTCCAACTTCTGAACCAGTGTTCTTTCCATCATACTACACTAAAAAAAAAAAAGCCAAAATAGTTGTTACTTCACCTGGTAAACTAATGAATTGATTAATTCAGGCAAAAAAGTCAATTTGAAACTTCCCAGTGGGGCCACCATCCTTCCAGTTATCTTGGCTCAGAAGTGTTGGAGTGCTTTGCCTCATCTTTCTTTATCACCATTATTTCTTTATTTTTTAAATTTAATTTCATTTTCAGTTATGAACTCTGTCCTTCCCACCTTTCCCTCCCCATCCACTGAGAAAGCAAGACAAACAAAATCCATTACAAATATGTATAGTCAAGTAAAACAAATTTCCACATTAGCCATGGGCAAAATCACATACATTCTGTACTCTGAATCTATTACCTGTCTTTCCGGAGGTGACTGGCAAATCCTGTGGAATTGGTATTGGTCATTGCATTGATCAGAGATCTCAAATCTTTCAAAGTTGTTTGTCTTTATTATTGTTATTTTATAAATTCTTCTTCTAGTTCTACTCACTTTACTTTACAATTCTCTTCCCAGGTCTTTCTAAAACTATACTCTTAATTTCTTTATAACATAATAGTATTCTGTCACATTCATATATCATAACTGGCTCAGCCATTTCCTAACTGATGGTCACCCTGTCAGTTTCCAGTTCTTTTTTTCACTAATTCCTTTAATATACTTGACCTTTTGTTCCTCCAGATGAATTTTGTATTTTTTTTCCTAGCCTACAAAGTAATATTTCTGTAGTTTGATTTGTCTGGGTTTATATAAATAAATCATTTTTATTATATTGACTAGGCCTACACACGAACAATTACTATTTCTCCAATTATTTGGATATCTTTATTTATATAATGTTGTCATTTAGTTGTTAAGTTGTGTTTGACTCTGTGACCCCATGGACCATAGCATACCAGATCCTTTTATCCTCCGTTATCTCTAGAAGTCTGTCCAAGTTCATGTTTCTTGCTTCCATGATACTATCGATCCACTGCATCCTCTGTTTATGTCCTTTTCCTTTTGTCTTCAATGTTTTCCAACATCAGGATCTTTTCCAGCGAGTCCCATCTTCTTATTATGTAGCTTCAGCTAGTGAGTAGCCTGAATTAATTTAAGTATTTATTGACTGATTTGATCTCATTGTTGTCCAAGGGACTCTCGAGTCTTCTCCAAACCACAATTCAAAGCATTGATTTTGTAGCATTCAGCTTTACTTATAGTCCAACTCTTGCAGACATACACTACTGTTGCACAAACATAGCTTTAACTATATGGACCTTTGCCAGCAAGGTGATATTTCTTCTCTTTAGTTTACTACCCAAATTTGACATAGCTCTCCTTCCAAGGAGCAAGCATCTTTAATTTTATGGCTGCCAGTCACTGTCTGCAATGATCTTTCAGCCCAAAAATATAAAATCTGATACTCCTTCCATTTCTTTTCCCTCTGTTTGCCAAGAAGTGATGGGACCAGTTGCTAAGATGTTAGTTTTGGTTTGGGGGTTTTTTGTGTTTGTTTGGGTTTTTTTTACATTAAACTTCAAGCCAGTTTTTACAATCTCATCAAGAGGCTTCCTAATTCCTCTTCACTTTATGCCATTGGAGTGGTATCATCTATATAGCTGAGATGGTTGATATTTCTCCTGGCAACCTTAATTCCAGCTTTTGATTCATCTAGACTAGCATTTTGCATGATGTATTCTACATTTAAATTAAATAAATAAGGTGCTAATATACAACCTTGTACTCCTTTTCCAATCTTAAACCAATCAGTCCCATATTTGGTTCTAACTGTTGTTTTCTTCGCCTGCATACAGGTTCTTCAGAAACTTGTAGGTTATCTAGTACTCCCATCTCTTTGATTTGCTACATTTTGTTGTGATCCAGTCATTCAAGGCTTTAGTATAGTCAATGGAACAGAAGTAGATGTATTTTCAGGAACTCCCTTGCTTTCTCCATAATCCAAAGAACACTGGCAATTTGGTTTCTAGTTTCTCTGTCTCTTGTAAAACCAGTTTGTACTTCTGGCAGTTCTGTTTCAGCTTTGGTTCAGATGTGTTTCTTATAAACAAAAATCAGCTCCTAGTTTCATCTTGTTATTGCTTAAATAAATTTTTTTTCCTTTAACTCTGGTTAATCTCTTCTTTGATTTTCAGGATTTCTGTTTTGGTATTTCAGTGGTTTCTAATTTGTTGATGTTGGGTTTTTTTGTTGTTGATGTTTTTTTAGTTACATGCACAATTCATTGATCTGTTTTTTTCTTTTAATAGTAAAAGTGTTTAGAGATATAAATTTTCCCGTCAAAGTTTCTTTGGCCGCACCTCCAAAATGTTGGTATGTTTTCTCATTGCCATTATCTTTAACAAAATTATTTATTTGTTCTCTGACCCACCCATTCTTTAGAACTGTTATTTAACTTCAAATTGATTTTAATCTTTGTTTCAAAGACCTTTTGTTGAATATAGCTTATTTCATTATAATCAGCAAAAGATGCATTTAATATTTCTGCTCTTATATAGTTGTTTGTGAGGTTTTTGATGCTTTGATATATGGTTGATTTTTGTGAAGGTACTATACTTAACTGAGAAATAGGTATATTCCTCTCTATTCCCATTCAATATTCCTCCATTCAGGATTCTCCAGAAGTCTGTCATCTTTTTTTTTTTTAATCCTGTAGAGGTTCTTCATTTTTTTTTTAAATTTTCATAGATTTATCAGGTTCTGAGAGGAGTAAATTAAGGTCTCCCACTATTAAGGCTATATTTTCTATTTTCCCTGTAACTCATTTAACTTTTCCATTAAGAATTTAGATACTATGCCTTTTTTATATGTTTAGTATTAATATTTATTTATTATCTAAGATACCTTTTAGAAAAATGTAGTTTTCTAGTTTACTTCTTTTAATTAGGCCTATTTTTGCTGTTATTTCTGGGATTATGGAATTATGATTGCTACCCTTGTATTTTTACTACAACTGAAGCATAGTAGAATCTGTTTCAGCTTTGGTTCAGGTGTGTTTCTTATAAACAATATATTGTTAGATTCTGGCCTCTAATCCATTCTGCTATCTGCTTCCATTTTATGGGTGAATTTGTCCCATTCACTTTCATGGGTATGATTGCAAATTTTGTGTTTTCCTCTATCATATTCTCTTATACTTTTTCTGTTTTTCTCCACTCCTTGTTTAAGAGTTTGTTTCTAACTTACTCCTTTCTTAATCTGCCTTCCCTTGTAATCCTACTCTTTCCCTTAATACTTTTCCTAACTGTGTATGTGATTCTTCCCTCTTTTGACCAGTTCAGATGAGAATGAGGTTTAAATGTCACCAACTCCTCCCCTCCTTGTTATATAGACTTCTACTTTTGAACTCCATTTATGTGAGGGAACTTTCCCCATTCTTCCTCGCCTTCACATACCACCACTCTCCCACCCCACCACCAGCTTATTCCTCTTTCACCTTTCCCTTAAGATCATGAAAACAAGAGAATCACTCCTGGACACTTTGTCTAACTAGGCTCCTTCTCTGACTCCTAATAATGAGAGAGTTCTGAGGAAATATGTGAATTATCTTCCCATATAAGAATGTAAATAGTTTAATCTTGTTTCGTCCCTTATGATTAAATGTTCATGTTTGCCTTTTTATGCTTCACTTGACTCTTATGTTTACATGTCCACTTTCCTATTCAGCTTTGTTCTTTCCATCAGGAATTCTTCGAATCCCTCTGTTTCATTAAAGTTCCATTCCCCTCCCCCAGTACTGTTTTGCTGCATGAGGTTTTCTTGCCCTTGATCTTTTACCTCCTGGAATATCACTTTCCAAACTCTATTTCTTTAAATTGATGACTGCTAAATCTTGTGTAATCCTAATTATGGCCCCTTGATACATGATTCTTCCAGGCTGTCTGCAATATTTCTTTGGCCTAAGAGCTCTAAATTTTCAGTATAATATTATAGAAGTTTTCATTTTGGAGTTTCTTTTAGGAGGTGACTGGTGAACTCCATTGGATCAGTGTGTTCTGGCAGACCCCCAAAGCAAATTCCATATACGCTAAACAGTGGAGGCTTATTCCAGTATAGACTGTGCATCATAAGCTGTATCAAGAGGCATAGTGCCCAGGACTAAAGGGGTGATTATCCTTATGTGCTTCACCCTAGTCTAGAGCATTGAGTTCAGTTCTGGGTGCCACATTTTAGGGAAAACATTGATGAACTAGAGAGCATCCAGGGAAGTGGTTCCAGGATGATGAAAGACCTGAAGATCATGCCATTTGAAGATCATTTAAAAGGATAAGAAATATTTAGCAGTGAAAAAGACAACAGGAATCTCGCCATCTCAGAATCTCGCCATCTCAGAATTTCTGAAAGAATATCATGTGGAAGAGAGATTACTTTTTTCTTTCACTTTCTCAAAGTAAGAGAAGGCAAAAGACAAAGCAGTCCTAGATAGAGGTTGTACAGATGCCTACTTGGGTTTGATATAAGAAAAATCTTCCTAACAATTATAACTGTCAGAGTAGAATAAGTAATAGGTTCCCATTCACTAGAGCTCTTCAAGTAAAGGCTTGATGATTATGATTCATGACGATTGTTCATCACCTCATACCTGAGCTATTGTAGGAGCCTTCTGCATCATTTCTCTTCACTCCTTCCTCCCTTAAGTATCAAAGTGTTCTTAAAACACAGGTCTGACCATGTCACTACCCTATTCAATAAATTCTAGATCTAGGGACGGCTAGGTGGCGCAGTGAATAGAGCGCTGGGCCTGGAGTCAGAAAGACCTGAGTTCAGAGCCAGCCTCCAACACTTAATCCACACAAACAAAAACCTAGCCCTGTAACCTTGGGCAAGTTACTTAACCCCAATTGCCCCAAAGGGGCGGCTAGGTGGCGCAGTGAGTAAGAGCGCCGGCCTCGGAGTTGGGATGACCCGAGATCAGATCCGGCCTCAGAAAATGAGCACCCACGCATAAATAATGACTAGCCGTGTAACCTTGAGCAAGTTACTTAACCCCAATTGCTTTCAAATAAATAAATTCTAGATCTGTGATCTTCAGTCTTGTAATGTCAAATAGTTTTAGTGCTTTCTGATCATCAATTTTTAAAAAATCATTTCATACTATATAAATGTTAACCATTATTGTTATTAGTAATAATTAAGACCATTGTTTAGCCCATAAATCATGTTCTGTTGTTTATTTGGCCAAAGAAAATTCCTTTGTATCCATCATAGTATGTTAGTCACAATTGTTTATTCTCTGAAGCAGTGATAGAATTTTAATTGCTCCTTTGGTACCTTTAAAGTCTCTTGTGTTATGGTTAGCTTTTATGGTGTCAGAGATGCTCCTGGTAGAATTTATATCAGGGTTTGAAAAAAGTTTCTGTAATACAAAAGGGGTGTAAAATGGCATCATGTAGGGAGGAAAGACCCCCATGTAGGAATCAGAAAGCTTGGGATCTTTTTCCAGCCTTGCCACCTGCTTGAACAAATTGGGTCAAGGTCAACATTAGGTCTAGGGTCAACCTTGAACAAGTTATTTATCTCCTTCAGCCTTAGTTTCTTCATTTCTAAAAGCAGTAATACCTGCTCTATTTCACACAGCTATAAGAATCAAGTGAGTCAATCTATGTGAAAACACTTCTAAAATTGTACAGTATTATTCAAATATGAACTATTATGACATCACATATCAGAGTTGGAAATATTTAGGTATTATTTTAATGACTATTTTCTAGAAATTATGTTTTATTTATGAGATTCATAGGTGTTTATTTTTTTCAATTTATACCTTACCTTTTTTTACCAGGATGTACCACACATTAGAACTTTGGAAGAATATAAGTTACAAAATGAAAACTTCTAAATTACTTCTAGATTGAGTCTAAGCATTGAATTGTATAAATTCCTACAAATAGTATTTTATGAGGAAGTGCTAATGAGGTAGAATGATATTTATGTAATAAAGAAACATGAACAAGGAAATGTGGTTCACAAGGGTCATTGTAAAAGTGTGTGCTGTTTCTGTCAGTGAAACAAAAAGTAAAGGAAATTGGCAGGAACTTCAGCTTTGCAAAAAGGGATATTATGATCCTTATTCAATTCCTTCCTTGACCCACAAAATGAGAATACAATTTATGTTGTAGTTCAGAATCTCCATGCAAAACAAAACTCTGAGAAGGGAAAGGGCTGTTGTTTTTTATGAGACCTGCCAGAAAATTAATGGTAAAAGCAGAGGCAGGCCCTCCATGGTTATCGTACATCGAGCACCCACTTGGGAGAAGGAGGGGAGGGGGTTCTTCTCTCTGTGCTTCTGTAAACTAAATGAGGAGCCAAAGCAAGCTGTCACTATTTATAGTGCAAGAGCAATGGTGCAGAACTGAAATGGGTGGAGGGTCACATGGGTCAGGCAAAATCAAAGGGAGGAGCCCAGCAATATGCTACCCAGGGAAAAAGGTCTATAAGAGAAATAAAGTTTTAGGTATCAGAAAAACAAAATAAGCAATGTAGACTAGAAATCATTATATAGTGGCTTACAAGTCATATTGCCTAAAGAGAAGTTATAGAGAAGTAACTACTTCACTTTTGAAATCTATGATATTAACTTGTTTACTTTAGATGATATTGTTAGACTGCTTTACCTTTAATATCAATAGATTTTACACCACCACAACCAAAGAGAGATTTTTTAATTCTCTGAAAAAATATTGTTTTTTTTAATTTAATGATAGTGTTTGTTTTTATATAAACTTCACTTCTAAAAATATACTTTCCTCTGCCCTGTCCAGAGAACCATCCTTTGTACAAAGCATTTAAAAGGAGATAGAAGGGGCGGCTAGGTGGTGCAGTGAATAGAGCACTGGCCTTGGAGTCAGGAGGACCTGAGTTCAAATCCAGCCTCAGATATTTAACACAAAAAACTAGCCGTGTGAACTTGGGCAAGTCACTTAACCCCAGTTGCCCTGCCTTCCTTCCAAAAGAGAGAGAGAGAGAGAGAGAGAGAGAGAATTCATTTCCATAAAACTAACCAACATATCAACCTAATCTAAATGTATATATAATACTCCACAGGATAACCCCTCACCTTGGCAAAAAAGGAAGTCAGGACCATTTTTCATCTCTTCTTCAGGGCAAAACTTCTCTCTCTCCCTCTCTCTCTCTTTCTCCCTCTGTCTGTCTGTCTGTCTCTCAATCTCAGTTTCACATTTTTGTTACAGCCATTTCTATTGTTGTAAATATAATATACTTTTTTCCTGGTTCAGTTCACGTAACTCTTTGCATCAGTTCATATGACTTCTCATGTGTCACTATATTCTTCATACTCATCATTTCTTGCAACACAGTAATATTCCATCATGTTCACGTAACAATTTGTTTTAGCCATTCCCTAATCGGAATGATTAATTCCCTACTTGGAATGGAAATCTACTTGGTTTCCATACTTTGCTGCTGCAAATGGTGCTAAAACGTAGGTTTGGGTTGTTTTTTTTTTTTAATGTTTATTGATACTTTTTGTTTCCTCATCATTTACATTTCCCTCCCTCCCCGAGAACTATCAGCAAAACCATCCATCATATCAAAAAAGTCTGACATTTTCAATAATGTTCCGGGTCCATAGTTCCTTCCCCTGCCACCTACGTAGAAAAAAAAGGAAATGCCTTCTTACAATTCTCTTTTGGGATACCAAGCAAGGTGATTGTACTTTTAAATTATTCAGCTTTTTGTTGTTGTTATTTTCATTTACATTGTTGTAGGTTTTGTACATATTGTTTTCTGGTTCTGCTCACTTCACTTTGCACCAGTTCATGTTTTCCTGTGCTTCTCTGTATTCTTCATCCCATTTCATACATATAGCATCATTTATTTAGCCATTCTCCAAATAATGGGCATCTATTTAATTTCCAATTCTTTGCCACTACAAGTAACGCTGTAACTTTGGCTTCTTAATAGCATCTTGATATTTTTTGTAACTCATTCTGTCAAATATAAAATAGTGATAGTGGAATTCTTTGACAAAACAGAGTTAATAAGGATAAATTATTGTACTTCACGATAATAACTTTTCAATGAAGAGGGTTACTCTTCTCTGGTTTTATATATTTCAGTATATCCCAGACCATCAGATTTGTTAGTATTGGAACTCCCTCCACTAAGGAACGTCACATCTGTCTACAACTCCGTAGATGGTCTTGGAGAATTGCTATGGCCAAAAATTTCACCACTGCATGGCCTCCCTTGTGATGAGCCTCTATACACTTAGCTATACTGGTCAAACTGGTAATACAATCAAACCTAGGTTCTGTACTCAGTCTTTCCAACTAAATAAAGCCTTCCAGAGCTTGCAGTCTACTACTGTAGCCTCCAAATTATCTCCACACATCCATGAAGGATTATAGGTTATTAGGGGAGCATTTCTTGTGCAATACTTAAGGAGTAGGCCTGTGATTTCAAGGGTATATGGAACTCCTTGGGGTAGAAAACTTCCTCAATCAGTGTAGGTCAGCACCTTCTCTACAGTTGATAGTCTTAGAGAACTGCCTAGAGCACTGAGAAAGTGACTTTCCCAAGGTCATACATCCACTAAATGTCAGAGGTAGGACTTCCTGATTTCAAAACCAACTCCCATTACACCAGTGGTGTCAAACTCAAGTAGATACAAGTTTCGTACATTTATGTAAGCCAACAAATTTGTAAAAACAAATCTAGATGTTTCTTGGTTCAAAATATTTTAGATGTTTTATATAATATTTCCAAGTGTTTTCTATATTTAAATGTTTGTTGTGCAATCCTATTATTCACTAGTAAATTACTGGGCCGGGGGGGGGGGTTCATTATCCTTTATAATGTGGATGTGGTTTGAGTCTTTTCACTTTTCACTCTTCTCATTGCTAGGAAATTGAAGTTTAGGTGGCAGTATATTGGGAAGGGTGATAAGACTAGACTGGTGATCCCACTGTTTTAGAGCACTCCAGATTAAAAAAAAAACCACCAACTTTATCCAGTAGAATTCGGTACCATATCAGCAAAATATAAACACCTAGGGTACTGAGGTTAATTGAATTGTCGAAGGTCACAAAGCCAAAATGCATCAAAGTCGGGGCTTGAAGAACCCCAGTCTTCCTGGCTTTAAGAACAGCTGTCTGTCTAGTGCACTACACTGCCTCTCACCATGAAATGGAAAAATAATATAAATGTGATGTGTCTCTATTATGAAGTATCTTTACTGATAAAAATAGGTTTTAGATATTTTACTACTTTTTATTTTTGAGATATTTATTTGGAAGTGCTGTTTCAGAATACTTTTAGAAAGAGATATTCATTGTACGTAATTAGGTTTACCAATAAAATAAAAAATAGCAATACTATTTAAATAAATTTTACAGATTTAGTATAGTACTAATCAAACTATTGAAAGGGAGAAATCTTTATAATGAGAAAAATTATGCAATTCATTGGAGGAACAAAAGATCTTGAATTTCAAGTGAGATAAAGGAGAAAAAAGAATGAAGCGGGCATTGGCATATTATAATTAAAGCTATATTGTAGAGGAATAGTCAAATAGTCAAATAGTCAAAACTATTTGGTGATTACAAAAATTAAACAGTGGTTCAGTAAATTCAAGAACTGGAGCTTCCAAAATACTAAGGAAAAGACTGTGTATTTGAAAAGAACTGCAAGGGAAACTCAAAAGTAATTAGGCAGAAAATTGATTTAGATAATCACTTCCTATCACATATCAGTGTAAGTTTCAAATGAGTAGACGACCTAAAATACAGGGTATCGCAGAATTCTTAATCCAGTTTCAATCTTTAATAGCTTTAAAATTTATATAAAATGTTACCACATTTTTAAAAATAAGAGATCATAATACCTCTGGAATTAGAGTGTATTTCCCTTTCACAAAATCCAGAATCCTTAACATCAGTTTCTCTATTAAATGATCAGGTTGGACAAAATGGTTCCCAAAGTGCTTTCCAACTCTGAAGTTTATAATTATATTTCTATATTGCATAATCTTATTTTTTCCCAAAAGCTATATATGTTAAGGAACTTGGTGCCATTTTTTTCAGTGAATAAGATTAAAAAAATCATAGGAAACCAAATTTCAAGTATCTCCTTTTTATATAAAATGTTAGTACTAGCAAAATTGATTTTCTTAGTTTCAGATTGTGTTTAGAATATATAATCTGGGAGTGCTCTACATTTGTATTTAAAATTATTACAATAATTCAAAGTTCCCATTTTCTGAGAAATGCAGTAAGAGAATTCATTGTGTATATCCTACCTTCATGAGGGTTGAGGGAGAAGGATGTCACAAAATCAGTATAGATTAGAGGCAGGATTTGAATCCAGGTCTTCTGACTCCAAGAACAGTTCTATGTCTATTGTACCAGGATGTCTCTTATTTCATGTATCAAGTTAAATTGTTCTTAACACAGAAGAAGCCTGCTATATTAGACAAAGATTGAAGATTAAGAGTCAAGAAGAACTGATTCAAAGTCTTGCCTCTTGACAAAAACGTTAACTGCCTGACCCTGGACACTTCATCTCTTAATTCTTCCAGGTGACTATCATAAATTGTAAAACAGTTGCTACTCTGCTTTACTGGAGGAATTTCTCCACCAAAAAGTCCCAACACCTATAAATCATAGTTTGAGGACAAAATGAAATATATACATATATGTATAGTGTGTGTGTGTGTGTGTGTGTGTGTGTGTGTGTGTGTGTGTATTACAACAGTTAACAGAGAGGGAAAGAGCATTCCAGGGATTGGAGGTAGCTGGTGGAAAGATAAAGAGATGGGGAAGGTGGAGTGTAATATACGGAAAAGGGGAATAAACTGTAGGAAAATTGGAAAAGTGTGGATAGGCCAAATATGAAAAGATTTAAATGCCAGATGATCTTATATTAGTCTTGGGGGCAATAGGGAGCTACTGGAATTTTTCAAGTGGGAAGATGGAGCATGTTTATGTCAGTGCTCTAGGGAAATCATTTTGGCATTTGAATGAGGGGTAAGTTTGAGTTGGGAGAACTTTTGGATGGGGAGAGCTTATTGCTGTAGCCCAGTGGAGAGGTAATGAATGCCTGGTACAGTGGTTGGCTATAAGGATGAGAAAGTGGTTGTATATTAGAAATATGTGAAAATGGGGCGGCTAGGTGGCGCAGTGAATAGAGCGCCGGCCCTGGAATCAGAAGGCCCTGAGTTCGGAGCCGGCCTCTGACACTTAATCCGCACAAACAAAAACCTAGCCGTGTAACCTTGGGCAAGTTACTTAACCCCAATTGCTTTAAAAAAAAAAAAATTTAAAAAAAAAAAAAAAAAAGAAATATGTGAAAATAGAAAATGGCAAAATTTGGCAATGCACTGCATATGGCAGATGAATGAAATGCATGAGCTGGTGGGAATGACCCTTGAGGTTGTAAACCTAGTAAATATAGGCCACATTCAGATATATCAGCTACATTGGATTTGGGGTGAATTTAACCTACCTTCAGATCAGTTTCCTGTATAAAATACTTTCTTCTTGTTTTCCTTCATAACTCTTTTTTTCTTTACCCTGGATTTTCCTCTACTACATCTTTCTCTGGACAGATTCCAAGTTCTTTCACAGTCCCCATCTGAACCTGTCTTCTTCCTTATCCAAACCACTTTTTTTCAGTCTCATTTATCACAAACCAGACCTCTCCCATCCTTTATGTTTGTCATATGCCTCCTGCATCGTTAATCATTTGATTTAATGTTACAAAAACACTGCATACTTCTCAAGATATTTTCCTTAATACATTGCAAAAGCTGAATGTCTTTTCCTAATTTTACTTTGTAAGTCAAATATAGTTTCATAAAATTAAACATGCCATACCTTCTATAAATTTGCAAATAGACATGATTTTACCTGTTTCTGAAATTCAGTTTCTTGCATGGCTAGTTTAACCCTTGGAAAGTCAAATGTTTGAACTAGGGAAATGGTGGGGAGAGCACTGAACCTGAGAGTCAGCATGCCTTCATTCCAACATCCTAGTTTTGACATGAATAAGTTACACAAGTTTGGGATAATCATTTAACCTCTCTGTGGTCTCATTTCTTTGTCATTAAAAATAGAGAATTAGACTAAAACAAGCTCTTTTTCACCTCTAAAATTATATAATTCATTTTTCTAACGTGTTTCTTGTTGACATAAAAACATAGCACTTTAAAACCACTTTGTTCTTTCCTTCCATGAAAGCCAAATCCCAGAGTTCAGTCATAAATTGCCCAGGCTTTGAGCACAAATCTTAAATGCACAGTCCACATGTGGGCACATGTTTACACTCCCATCATCATCTGTTTCTCTGGTATCATCTACAATTATTGTCTATTGAATACAAATCTTCCTTATAAACCATGTAATGACCAAGCATATAATGCTTGATTCAGGAAGTTCCCAAAGTGGCAAAAGTACATAGGAGATTAGTCTCCACCTTAGATGTATACTGTCACTACCCTTGATATTGCATGTATATCTGGTGAAGAATTCACTTAAAAGGAAACAGACAGCTCTTTATTAATCTCCAGTTTTAGTCTTCTATTTAATACAGGCTACCACTTGTTTTATTTCAATTTTATTTCATTTTATTTTAGACTGAAAGTTGCTTTTTTTGCCTTTTATTTTGCTCTGAAAATCATTACAAAATATATTCTATAATTTTCTGCTATATATGCTTCCAAGAACTGACTTACTTTTTTTGTTTTTTGGCACTGAACCAAAATTATACCTGAAAATGAAAGTATAAAAATTTAAATATATTTCATAAAATAATTTTAGCCAGTGTGTTAGTGGTGAAAACATCAAGATCCAGGACACATGGAAGTTCAAGTTTTCATTTTAATATCACTGCTTTTATATTATATTTATCCATTTATGTGTGTATGTATATGTGTGTGAATATAGATGTGTGAGTGTGTATGTGTGTGTATCTTCAGCTGCCTATGAAGCAGTTTGTAGATGATAGAAAACTGAGAGAGATAACTAACAAATAAAATGAGAAAAACCCAAGAATATCTTAAATTAGTGTTATTAGCTAGACTATGAAATTTAATATGGGTCAATGTAGAATTTGACCCTTGAGTTCAAATAATTGACTTCACAAGTATAGCATGGTGGAGGTGTGTCTGTAAATTTTGTTGTTCAGTCATTTCAGTTGTGTCTGACTCTGTGGTCCCCATTTGGGATTTTTTTTTTTGGCAAAGATATTGGAATGACTTACAGTTTCCTTCTCCAGCTCATTTTGCAGATATGGCAACTGAAGCAAACAGCATTAAGTGACTTGCCCAGGGTCACACAGCTAGTGCATGAGGCTTCATTTGAACTAAGATCTTCCAGACTCCATATGTAAAAATAGTCCTTATGAAAATGATCTGGAAGTTTTTGCGGACTAAAATCTAAGTGTAAGTCAGCAATGTGTTGTGGAAATCAATGCAAGATGACCCTAAATTGAGAGGCATGGTATGTAGAAAGAGGGGAGGTAATAACCTGCTGTATCCTGAAGAAAGACATGGATAAATCAGAGCATGTCTAGAGAAAGGTGACAGGACTAGAAAATATACTAAACAAGGATTAGTTGGAAGAAATGGGAATGTTTAGCCTAGAAAAGAGAAAACTGGGGGAGATGAGGTTAGGGTGGGGAAGAGGAATCTGATAGTTATTTCCAAATGGAAATTGGATTAGATATTTGCTTAACCTCAGAGTTCAGAACTAGAGGTAATGAGGGGATGCTGCAGAAAGGCAGATTTTCACTAATATAACGAAAAACTTGCCCCCAAATTACATCTGTTTAAAAGTGGAATAGCACAGAGGAGAACTGAAGGATGTTGAGAAGGAAGCACAGACAAGCAGAATAGCTCAGAAAGTAACAAGAATCCCTCATCTCCTTTTAAAAAGGAGAGCTGCCTGAAGCAGACTCGTGGTTTCATATACAGTTCTCTTCCATTTTGCACATGAAAAATAGGGGTGGTAATTTATAAATGAAAATATTTTTTTTAATCTTTTTAAAATTTTTCTTGAAAGTAGAATAGGCTACCTCTACAAGATAGTAGATTCCCCTTCCCTGGATGTTTTTCAAAGAGCAACAGAATGCAATAACTACTTGTTGCAGATAATACAGAGATTTCAGTGTAGGCAGGGGTGGGATGAGATGACCTCTGAGATTCCTTCCAGCTGTGATATTCCGCCACTACACGACTAACCAAAACTTTACTCTGTTCATTAATCCAGTACTAAATTTAAATTTATCCGTAGAAAACTTAGTGTTCAGTTTAGGAAAATCTGCAGACATATTTGGCTCTCCTTTCTCTGTTATCTTGCCATGACTTTAAACCCATTTGATTGCTCTGGTAGATATTCCATTCTATTTTTGTGAATGTCCCTTACTTCTCACACATGTATATGTGAGTAAACATTTAACATGCACAATACCCTTCATACACAAAAAGGAAGAAAATATATCTTGAACCATCTTTAAGATTGTTAACATGCAGTTTTTCACTTTTTTCTGTACTATTAAATTATTATTAAAACATTTATATGGTGCTTTATGATTTATGAGGCACTTTTCTCAGGTGTAGTTGACACAGGTAGTTATGATAGGTAGTTAATATAATACACGTAGTTAAAATAATATAATAACATAATATAATACATAATATGATTATAATAATTATAACATAATATAATACAGACTGAGAGAGTTTAGATGACTTGTTTATAGTCACATACCTAGTAAATACAGGAACTGTTTCAAACCTAGGTCTACTGACTATTTCTAGCCCCTCTGTACTCTGCCATTAAGTTGTTCCATTACTAATTGTATTGGATTATTTCATTAGATGTCTCTTTTGAGATATCTCATTGATAAATGTTTATAAAAAGTGGACCATTTTCGTTAGTATATCAAATGTGACAAAAATTTTAAGCTAGATGGCACTCCTGAAGTTCTCTCTTCTAACTCCCTCATTTTGTAGATGAAGAATTTAAGGCTCAGGGAGGTAAAAATCACATGTTCAATATTAGTAGCAAAACCAGAGGCAGAATCCAATTCTTCTAAGAATTCTCTTAAGTTCTGTCTATAATAGCACAATGCTTCTGCCTGAAAAAAGAAGTAATGCTACCTTCTCTGGCTACTGGCATTGAAGATTTAATTATTTGTTTTCAGCATAAAGAATAAAAATGCATGCAAAGTTCTTTTACTTTCTGTTTATGAAAATGAAATTAATTAGGTTGCTCTGCTCATTATTTAGATTCAAGGATGATTAAACTTCAAGTTGTCATTCATTTTTTCTAAATTAGCCAACCTTTTCTGACATCTTTCAGTCTGCATAATATTCAAGTTATTACTGTAATTGTGAAGTGTGAGCCCCAAGTCACTTCAACAACCATTTTAGCATGCTCTTATTAAAATAGTGTTCCCTATCACAACCATAATTTTAAAGGTGGTGCCTCCAAGAGGCAAAAGGTCCATGTACAAGCTTTCTGTGAGGCAGAATTCTGTATGAAAGATAATAAGTTCTCACTGATTTACATCTTGAATTGGGAGTTACATGCATACAGGACAGCTGAAGGCACTTTCCATTTTAAAATGGGACCCTGGCCTGGAATGTGCAACATTCCTTATGAGCCTTAGTTGCTCAACTCTATTTGGTTTGTTCCATTAGTAACTAACAAGGTGACAATACCCAGCCTATAGCAAGCCTGGGACAGGAGCTGGGTCTGTTTGGAAACTGAGAATGCAGAGCCCAATACCATTCCCATGTTGGTTTCTTCCTGAAGACAGCCTCTGAAACAAGTACTAGGATCATGTAAGTAGAAGAGCTTCATGTTCAGTTCTGTATTGATAAAGCTTGGCAAACCTAACTACAGCCTTTCTTTGCCTCTCTTTTTATTGCACCTTTTCTCTCTTTCAGGTACCTAATGTCTTTCTCTTTCCCTTAGAAAAATTTGCACTCCCAGCAAGATTCCTCAGCCACATATACTTTAGTGTAAATTTGTCAACAAGTCTATCAGAGGTATTCCATTTTATATATTACTTATATTATATAGAAGCCTAATTGTGTAATGGAAGGTCAGCCTTTGGAGTAAGATGCACCTGGATTCAACTCCTGTTGCCCATTATGACATACCAACCTTGGATTACCACCATCATTCCCTGCCTTCACTCCTATTCATAGGCTGCTGAATGAGGCTGGAGGAAATAATGAAATTACACTGTGTCCACTATAAATTTATATTATGTAGTCTCAAGTGTACCCACACTGCAGCAAAGCAATCCTTTTATACCTCCCAGATCAGTTCCTTCTCCCACTCACCCCAGTGGCTATTCCAAACCTTTGCATCCTTCTCCAATCCTCCTATAACACTCCATAATTCCACCCTCTCAGCTGAGGACTTTACCTTATACTTCATTGAAAAGAATGAGGCCATCCAGTTAGAACTCACTCTTCTCCCCTCCTTCTCTTATATCACTCAGACACATTCTCCCATCATCACTTCTTTTACCTATGTCTCACATAAAGGTTTGCCAAGGCAAATAAATCCCTTAACAGTCTTCCTTGACCTCAGACACATCTCACCTTATCCAGCAGATTGACTTCTCTGTCATCCCACCTCTCTTTTTAATCTTTAGTCTCTGCCTATCTCCTGATTAGGGCAGCTGGGTAGCACAGTGGATAGAGTGCTGGGCCTGGAGTCAGGAAGACTTATCTTCCTGAGTCCAAACCTGTTCTCAGACATTTATTAGCCATGTTACTCTGGACAAGTCACTTAACCCTGTTGGCCTCAGTTCCTCACCTGTAAAATGAGCTAGAGAAAGAAATGGCAAACCGCAACATCATCTTCCAAGAAAACCCCAAATGGGGCCATGAAGAGTAAGATATGACTGAGATGACGTGACAGAATCTACTGATTCTTTCTCTGCTGCTTAGAAAATACTCATGTGTCCACTGCCCTTTAAAAATCTTTACCCAGTCCAACCATCCCTGCTGGCTATGATCCTGTTTTTTTCCAATTCCTCCAGTTCCTTCTCTCTCACTTGATTCTAAACCCTCTCTAATTTGGCTTCTAATTTCATCATTCAGCTGAAATTTATTTCCCCAAAGTCAACAGTCATCTCTTAAGTGCCTTTCTCCTGACTTCTCTGAAGACCATGGCACTGGCGATTACCCTCTTCTCAATATTCTTCTCCTCTCTAAGTTGTCATGACACTGCTCCCTCCTAGTTCTTGTCCCACCTATCCAACAACCACTATTTTGAAGTCACCTTTGCTGAATCTCCTTCTAATACAAACCCATTAACTGCAGGTGTTCCCCAAGGCTCTGTCCTGGGCCCTCGTTTCTCTCTATATTCTCTTGCATAGTGATTTCATCAGCTCCCGTGGGTTCAATTATCATCTCTATGCAGATGATTCCTAGAGCTGTATGCCAAACCTAAACTCTCTCCAGATCCCTGGTCCCTCATCACAAGCTGTCTCTTGGACATCTAAAACTGGATGTCCTGTAGGCATCTCACACTAAACATATTCCAAACAGAACTCATTGTTTTTCCCACCAAACTCCTACCCCTCATATATATCCCTATTACTGTCAAGAGCACCTTACTTAATGAGGCTCACAGCCTTGGTCTCATTATTGACGTCTCTTGTACCCATCCCCAGTATCCAATCCATTACCAAAATTTCTCATTTCTACCTGCACAACATTTCACATATACTTTCCCTGAGTCTGCTCACAGAGCCAACAGCTCAGGCACTCGTGCTCCCCTTGCCTAGACTACTTCAGCAGCCATTTAATTGATCTCCCTATCTTTTTTCTCCCATCAGCCTTCCTCTCAGCTGTCATAGGGACTTTACTAAAGCAAAAGTTTGAGCATGTCATTTCCTCCTCCCCCATTCCTTAAACTCCAGTGTCTCCCATTCCTTCCCAGATCTAGTATAAAATCCTTTGTTTGATATTAAAACCTTTGACAACCTGGTCCCATTCTAACTTTACAGTCTTTTTGTACACCTGGCACATAGGTACTTAATAACTGCCAGTTGATTGACTTTTCTGCCCTCCATCTAAATTGCTGTTCTTTGCATATGACCCTCCTTTTCCTGACTCCCATCATTTTGCATGGGCTGTTCCCCATGCCTGGAATGCTAATTCCTCCTTACCTTCACCTTCCACCTTCTAGTAGCTCCCTTCAAAACTCCACCTTCTGGAAGAGGCCTTATCCATTTCTATTTCTGCTTACCTTCCATATATTCTGTATATATCTTATACATTCATAATTGTTTGTATGTTGTCTTTCCCTTTAGAATGTGAGCTCCTTGAGGGCAAAGACTGGGTATTTGCCTTTCTTTACATCCAACCCCAGAGCTTAATACAGTTCCTGATATGTAGTAAGCATTGAATATATATTTTTTGACTAACTGGATCAAAGGAGAATATTTGATTATGAAATTAAAATCTTTGTACTTTTCAGGCACCTAGGAACAAGTACTAGAGATATTATAGGCAAAAGATAAGAATAACTTTTCCATTGATCAATCGAACTATAACCTCAGGAGGCTGAGTTTTGTATTAGCAATCTCGGGTAGATAAGGAGAACAGAGAAGCATATTGTTAACAGGACAAGTAGTGGAAAGAGAATTGCTACTTTCGTAATCTCTAGGTTCCGCCCAGCCTCCTACTTATTGAAATAGTCCATTGCCAGGCTTCTGTAGTAAGAACATGCTCTGCAGGCTGAGGATGACATCAGAAATGCTAATCTTCTTTTGATATTACAGCTACATCCTGGGTCCTCCCTTCACAGAACTATAGATGGATATCTTGTGCCTTACCACACTGGCACCCCTTCAGTGCCATGCATGGCATTCTAACCAAAAACTGTTGCATTGTCCAGGCTTAGGGAAGGAAGATACTTCACTTTGGTGCCACTGAGGAGACAATACATATATGGAACATTTTAAATAAAAACATTTATTTGGACTCAAAAGCATTCTAGAAAAATATAAACAACTTCCAAATTCTTTTGCACTGCTTTATTTGCACTCTGGGTCATATATAAATATTCTATATAGTGAGAGAGCGTGTTTGCATTTGCCAGGCTTTTCTTTTTAACAGAGGTATCTGATTTTTACTGTGAAAATTAAAAGGCAGAATCTCCACCAAATCCTCCCAAAATACATTTTCTACAAGCCCTAATAATAAGTGGTTATGTAACCATGGAAAAAGCTTTTTTTGGAAAAAGAAAGTCAGAGAAGGCTTGAACTTTAGAACAATAGCATTTTAAAATCAGACTCTGCTTAATGTAACTTTGAACTATTTATACTGTGCAGCGAGATAGTGCAGGTACTTGTGTTTTGTGCAATTATGTTTATGTAATCAGCTTTTTAAGGAGGATATCCATTTGAATACTTATTTTTAGAACACCTCAGCAGAGAGAGCAAAAGAACAGGAGTGCGTGTGTGTGTGTGTGTGTGTGTGTGTGTGTGTGTGTGTGTGTGTGAGAGAGTATATGTGTATACATGTGAGGGGGAGGGGGAGGGGAAGAGGAGAAAAAAAGAGAAAGAATATAATTTTCAGCTACAGTTCTAAATCTTCTTTTTCTATATATTAGGAGCTTTCTCTGGTCCTGTAAACTCTTTACTAATTTATGGTATATGCCTTTCAAGTTGATGAATGTTAAATTCTCAGAACAATTGGCAGCTTTTAGGAGAAAAAAAAAAGGAGTTTTCATTTCCCACTTGAATTTTAGCAGATAATTTTAATAGGAAAAAACTTTATCCATACAGGAATTGCTATATATTGCAAATACATAAACAGTTAATTTAAGTGAATTGTCACTTTTTTCTCATGACACTTGATTGTAAGTTTATATATCTTGCCAAATTCATTTCCTCATCTTTTATGAAGACTAAGTTTTTCTTTTTGTAAGTTGTGTGTTTATGGGATTGAGGGAAAGAAGGAGAGGGTTAGGATAAGTATTATCAGCTTCAGTGCAGTAACAGCAGGCAGCAAAAACAATCAGAAGGAAATTTGATTATTAAGAATATTGGAGGGGATGCGGCTAGGTGGCACAGTGAGTAGAGCGCTGGCCCTGGAGTCAGAAGGACCTGAGTTCAGATC
The DNA here is from genome assembly GCA_011680675.1 of Gymnobelideus leadbeateri. Lineage (NCBI taxonomy): Eukaryota > Metazoa > Chordata > Mammalia > Diprotodontia > Petauridae > Gymnobelideus > Gymnobelideus leadbeateri. Next base: position 321,129 of record WOXC01004112.1, read on the forward strand.
CGGCCTCAGACACTTAACACACACAAACAAAAAACCTAGCTGTGTGACCTTGGGCAAGTTACTTAACCCCAATTGCCCTCCAAAAAAAAAAAAAAAAAGAATATTGGAGGGAGGGACGGCTAGGTGGCGCAGTGAATAGAGCACTAGCCCTGGAGTCAGGAGGACCTGAGTTCAAATATAGCCTCAGACAGTTGACACAATTACTAGCTGTGTGACTTTGGGCAAGTCACTTAACCCCATTTGCCCTCCAAAAAAAAGAATATTGGAGGAAGAAGTTGGGAGTGTGACCACTAAGTCGTGGGACTGATTGCAGTTTCGTTGCTTCTCAGTCACACTATCTATTTTGTAAAGAAAAAATTCCTGAGGAGAGTGTGAAGAAGAGGTTAAAGCAGCTCCTACTAGTTACCATAGTAAATCTATGATGCAGAGCTACCAAGGGAGAAATGAGGGGGAAAGGAGCATACATACAGGATCATTTAATATCTCCAAACCCTTTTCCTCCCTCCCTGCTTCTTACCTCTTTCTTCAAAGAATTTAAAGTAATTGTTGGGCATCACCTGATTCCCATAATACCCTGTAAGGAATATTTACTTTTGTATTTCAGCAGCTCTGTGATCTTATTAACATGGGTACTCCCTCCATGGGTGCCGATCCTATCTACACCTGCTGCTCCTCCATGTGCTCCATAGGGCATCCACCCAACATGCTGAGAGCATCTTTCCAAATCTCTTTATGTTGTTTACAGCAGTGGAGCACATGAGATAGGCACTGGTTATCTATTGGTTCCAAAATACAACCAGCCCATCTCCTTTTCTAGTCACGTATCTCTCTTAAACTATCCAGTATGCCACTCTTCCTGTGCAGTTCTTCACTGGAAATAGACTGCCTACTCACATTCACCATGGACTTCTCTATTGCCCTTTGGGTAATATTAATCAAATAATTATTTGACTGTTGTATTATATTATTCACAGCTATTATCAGATGACTATTGATGCTAAAAAAGAAAGATGGTTGTCAGTTGGGGAATGATTCTTATCAATTTGGACTGAACAATTTGTGATATATGAATGTAATGTAACATTGTTTAGTCATAAAAATGATGAAGGGATCAGTTTTATACAAACCTGGGAAAAATTGTATGAACTGATAGAGAATTATTTCAGCAGAATTTGGAAAACAATTTTATGGTAACAATATTGTAAAGAAAAACTACTTTGAAAGCATTAAGAACTCTCATCACTGCAGTAACCAACAATTGTCATTCATTCAGGAAGAAACTTGGGGTCATTAAAAGCATGGCACAGTTTTCCAAATGTAATCAGTCTGCTTTTCTTTTCCAATTCAGTTCTGTGGCAAACTTATGCACTAGAGACATCTGTCCAAGGCATAATACTGGTTCTTTGGCTGTCTATCCAAATTAATATCATAGTCCTATCAACAGACATTGTTCATTCCCTTAGTTTTTCTTGGAATGGAATAGAAAAGCATTTATGAAATGTTTATTATGTGCCAAGCATGGAAATATAAATAGAAAGCTGAGACTATAGATGCTGTCAGAGAGCTAACATTTTAATTGGGAGAAAACACCTGTGAAAAAGCTTAACTGTAGGACAGATGGTAAAGCCCAGGGATCCATAAAGTACAGTAACAGGGAAGATAGCAATGCCAAGGTATCTGGAGGGTACAACAACAGAGTTGTTCCTTGGGTTCAGTAATAGGACAAATGGTAAAGCCTGGTGGTCCTTTATTTTACCAGAAGGATTTTAGATGGAGATTGAAGCAGTGTGAATATTGCCTCATCTACCTGCAACAAGGGCTTAGAGAAGACTAAACCACTAGAAAAAAGGAAATCCTCGTGTAATCTGAGCAGGAGGCAGGGGAAAAGAGCTCATATGTGAAAAGTTAAGCCCAACTCTTTTATAGTGATCTCATTTTGTCTCTGGGACTTCACTCAGTTGCCATAATTTTATCCATAAACAGTAACATCTGGAGGACTTCACCATCTATAGAGAAACTCTCTTTCTATTGGAATCTGTTTTAGACATTTGAGATCACAGTAGTAAACACCTTTTGTAAGCAATTTCACTCTATGGGAAAGTTGTCTCTGTTCTTCGATAGAAACATGTATGAATGGGTATGACACTGTTGGAAAAGAATTTTAAGGCAATATTTTGCTCTGCAAATAAAATTCTTTTTCATAATCAACAACTTATAAGAACAGTGAGAATTTTTATTCACTGCTCCTCCCCATTCAATTGTATGGCTGTAAAGATTCTGGTTGACTATTGAATATCATTTTTAAAAACCTGCTTGTTACCTTTTCATACTTTCATCGAGTACACCCTGAACCTGAATATGTGTGCATATTAGAGACATAAGGATTTTATAGAGATAGGAAAGTAAACATAAGGATTGGTAGTTATTTATATTTTTCTATCACATTTTCTGTAATAATAAGATCTTTTATTTTTTTATCCTCCTTAAATGAATATAGGCATTTATTGTTTACCATCGGCTTACCATATTTCTGTGTCACTTTTGTCATTTATTTTGAGAGTTGATCTTATCACCCTCAAAGTTATTTCACCTCATATACAAAACAACTTGGAAAGAGGAAAACCTCGTTTCAAATACAGCCTCTAACACCTCTTATGTGTGTGACCTCAAGTAAGTAACTTAATTCAGTACAGTTCAACAGACTTTCAACTGCCTTTTGAATATCTTATATTGAAGTAGTCTAACCAAGAAATGATAGGAGCCTGAACCAGAGTAGTGGCTATGGTAAGTGGAGAGAAGGGGACATCAAACTGAGATGTTGTGAAGTTAGAAATAAGACTTGGAAAGGTATTAGACATTGGGGTGAGTGCAAGAAAAAAGTTGAGGATGACATCAAAATTGTGGGCCTGGACGGCAAAGAAGATGGTGGTGCCCTTAAGAGTAATAGGGAAGTTTGGAAGAGCAGTTACTTTGGCCAGGAGAGGCAGGGAAATAGTGAGTTTGAACAGGGTGGGGAGTAAGTTAATGAATTCTGGTTTGGACATGGTGAGTGTGAGAGTTAGGTCTGGATAAATTGATCTGAGTAGCATTTGCATAGAGATAATAATTGAACCCATGGGAGCGAATGAGATTACCAACAAGACCATGTGGAGGGAGGAAAGAAAACCAGGGCAGAGCCTTGGGGAAGACCCACTGCTAGTGGATAAGAACTAGAGAAAAAACCAGCAAAGGAGACTGAAAAAATCATAATCATAATAATAGCTAGAATTTATATAGTGATTTAAGGTTTTCAGAGATCTCTATAATGGGAAAGAGGAAGGGAAAAGAATTTATTTAGTACTTACTATGTGCTAGGCACTGTATTAAACATGTTACCAATATTTTATCCTTGCAACAACACTGGAAGGTAGGTGCTATCAGTATCACCGTTTTACAGATGAGGAAACTGAGGTAGAGAGGTTAAATGGCTTGCCCAAGTCACACAGCTTATTAAGTATTTGAAGTAAAATTTGAAATGAGATCTTTCTGATTCCATGTCCTGTGCACCTCTCATACAGTTATCGTGTAATATGTTGTATTATAATTATCTGTTTATATCATATAATCCTACTAAACAGTTAGCTTTAGAGTAGCATGGACTGTTTTATCTAAACTTTTTTTCACCTAACACAAATCACAGTGTTCCATATTTCAGTAGACAATATTTATTGTATTACACCAAATTTCAGATTTGGAAGAGAAATCTAGAACAGAGAAGACAACAAGGGTGTCAAAACTCTGTCACAAAACTCCCAAATGTAGCTTTAACCAAGTTAAAATGTAATTTGGAAATATTTAACAAAATAAATAAAAATACAACTAGATAATGTTCATTGAAGTCAATGTATGGCCAGCAGGGATGTGTCTGAGTTTGAGATCACTAGTCTAGACCTCATATTCCAAGCATTATCTGGCTAAGAATCTGCTCTGCCACACCCCCACTCAAGAACTCTAAGAAAAGGACTCTGATCAGCTTCTGAGACCACATTTCCCCCTTTTAGATAAGAGGAACTCCAGCAGTCCTACACTATGTTGATTATTCCTAATCTGTAGTCCACAAAATGGCAGTGAGAATAGCATTGACATCACAGGGCTGTTGAGAGGATCAAATAATATGATATAAAGTGCTTTACAAGCCTTGAATCAGTTAATAAATGCTGGCTTTTAAATTTTAGAATGTTATGTCCATTGTTTCATTCAGACATAATTCATTTATATATAAATTAGAAAAGAATGGTGCTTTCACATTGTTATTTTTTAACTTGGACACTATTGTTTATATGTGAAAAGGGCTCTTTTACTCCGAGCCTTCAGAATGTGGTCTGTGAAATTTCAGAATTTGCCCATAATGTCTGTTACAGTTGTTGTTGTTTTGTTGTTGTTTTCCTGGACACTCTAGTGGATGGTATTAAGGAGAAAAAGTTGATGAGAAAAGTAAAGAAAATGTTATTTTGAAAATGTAGTTTCCTTTTTGGAAATGAAGAGAGGTTCTAAATATCTAGATATCTATCTGCAAAGTAGAATAAGCAATTAATCCCTATACAAAACACTCATGTGACTGCATAATAAAAGATCCACAAAGATCTTAGGTTTTTCACCTCTTAAGACTTTTCATCATTGAATTATTTTCACTTTGGCATTCTTTTACTGATAAAGCACTTAAGGGGTCTTTGATACCTATTCTCTCATTTACTATGTACAGTCCAGTAGTTTTCAAACATAAATGTTATGGAACAAATATGATATACTTGAAAAAGCAGTTCTGCATCATCCCTCCCTTCTACTTTCCTTCCTGCTTGCCAGTGAATCACTGATAATGTTATTCAGTAAGTGAGGGAACTAGCCAATAACTTCCGTACGGATTGTAGTTTTAGAGATGGAAAGACCTGAAAAATCATCTAGTGTAAACTTCCCAACCTCACCCCCAATTTTAAACCTGAGACCCTAACGTCCCACAAGACATAAAAGGCAGGACTTGAACTTGAGTCTCTTGACTCTAGAACTAGAACTGGTACTTTTTCCACTGTATAATAGAGGCATTGCCATTTGCTATAATATATTTGTCATTTGTTTAAATTTAATTTGGATGGCATTTACAAGTGATCAGATAGTTTCTAGTATATTTTCTACTATTACGAGCCTTTGAGATTTGTTTGCATTATCATTGTGTTAAATGACTTACAGGACTGCAAATACAAATGGAGTTTCTCCATTATAATAATTTGTGGGAAACATCAGTAATTAAGTACAGCGTTATGTATGCCATTGTTTGCATTCTATTTGTAATTTCTGTTTTGCCGCTCAAGGCATTTTAGATGTGCAGTACTATTACAGTCTTCACATGGTGAAAGTCACTGAAATCACCGATTTCCTTCCGTATACCAGATACCTGAGGCTTGAAATAATTGCTCAGAAATTGCTCATCATGACTTATTGCTTAATATACACAAGGACTAAAAATATCCTCTTCTAACAAGGGACAGAATTTAATAAATTGTTTTGCCCAAAAGGAGGAGGTCTTGAAACATATTGATTCAGTGTATTAGAGGACATTTCCAAAGCTCTTTTATATAGGAAATGAAGGATAGTGTGAACTAGAGTTTGAAGATCTATTTCTCAGTTATGCTCCTTCTCTGACATATTCTGGCATCCAGACAAGACTTTCACCTAGATTCTAGGACAGGCTATTACATTCAACTGGTTCCCTGACTTTTGCACTTGTTGGGTCACCCTTTTATTTTTTTTTTTTTGGTCTTTTGGTGGGCAATTGGGGTTAAGTAACTTGCCCAAGGTCACACGGCTAGGTTTTTGTTTGTGTGTGCGTTAAGTGTCTGAGGCTGGATCCGAACTCAGGTCCTTCTAACTCCAGGGCCGACGCTCTACTCACTGTGCCACCTAGCCACCCCGGGTCACCCTTTTCTTGATACTCTCTTTTCCCGCCTTCTCCAAAGAGTCTCTCCCAGTCCTTCTTAATCTTAGTGCCTTCTTTCTGAGATAATCTCTAATTTATCCTGTAAATGCTTTATTTATGCATAGTTGTTTTCATGTTATCTCCCCCATTAGAATGTGAGTTCTTTGAGAACAGGCAATAGTTTTGGGGGTTTTTTCTTTCTATGTATCCCCAGACTCTAGTGTAGTTCCTGGCACATAATAGGCACTTAATAAATGCTTGTTGACTTGACTTAGTAAATGCTTATTGACTACTTTTTTCTAGCTGGCCCAAAGGATGCCTCTGGCCACTTCAAATTAGTCACATGCTTCTGTCTGTACTGTTTCTGGTAGCATTCTATGTTGGGGAGGGGGCAGAAGAGCCACAGTTGCTGGTAGATGGCTATGACCGATAAGATTTGAGGGATTGTGGGAGGGTGTGAAGAAGGAGGAGAAAAATTCCCCAGATTCCTCCAATTTGCAGTTGCCATGTAATACTTTCCCAGTATCCATGAGGAACATCTGCTTCAGCCACTGGCTAAATTCTGATTTAGCAAATTATGTTGATTGCTATTAGTATGTGATTTCCAAGCAACTTATTTTATTTCATCCCAGAGGTGTATTCCTTCACTGGTAGAAAAAAGTATAAAGATGATAATAATAATAACTAGTAATAACCAGCTCTTAAATCAAACAAACAGAAACTCTAAAGTCTCCAGATATCCGCAGAGGAAGTTAGAAGGTAATTATCATTATCCCCAGATTATGCTTGAAGACACTGATTCCAGCTAGGTCATTAACCCTTCCTAAGACTACACAAACAGTGATTAAACCTAGAATGGCAGCTGTATATTATTCTAAATCTATTAACTAGATTTAACTAGATTAATCTATAATGTCTAATCCACAAAAGGGACTCTGTGGCAATAATATTAAAGTCTCCTTTTGATTAAAAGATTTTTATCATGGATTTGAGTATAGGTCTGTCAACAAACACTTATTAAGGACCCCCTACATACCCGTTCTGCAATTTTAATCTCAGTGCCCAGGACACTGAGAAGTCATAGGCCAGAGATCCTGCAGCCACTATGTATCAGGGGCAGAATTCTTTCTATTCTACCATGTTCTCACTCATTGTGAAAAGATACAATGATATAATGTGGTGTTTATTTACTATGAAATGTCTCAGGAAATAAGTAAAATATCCTTTCTTTTTTAAACTGTTGGAAGACAACTCTTTTTAATCAATAGAGCCTCTTACTAGTAAGAATCTATGATTATTGGGGGATGTTTCTCTATTATGAAAAGAAGTGATCTGAGAAAACTCACCTGAGGTACGGTCAAGTAGTTTGAACTAGTCCATAAGGGATGCTTAGGAAATAATATGTCATCGGAAACTGAGGTGAACATTTCCAACAATCTGGATGGCTATCTGCTATTTCTTTCAAATGTTCAGTTTTTTTTTAAGCTCACTTTCACTACATGAGGAACCAATCCTCTAAAAGTAAAGTCAGAATCTTTGTTGTAATTATTCAGGCATTGCTGTGATATTGCTGGTGAATATCACAATGTGGCTCCATCAGCAGCAGAACCCAAGACATGCCTTCAGGGAATTCAAAAGTGAGTTACTGTTCCAGTGTAGAAAATAACAGAAGCCACTTCCTGCCCTCAGTCTACAGTGCAGTTTTTAAAACAAACAAACAAAAAAAAGGCCAGGCCCCCATGTTCAGATTTTTTGAGATAAGTAGAACACACCCTAAAAACTCCCTGATGACACAGTAAAGTTGACAAATGGTTTAACTCATCCAAAAAAGTCTTAAGATTTGAGATAAAAAAGCAAAGGAGGGTTTGTAACAACCTTTTAAAAGAAGAGTTAAAAAAAAATTTTCCCTAGATTTGACATCTTTCCAGCAACCTTTTACAGCCCCAAATAAGAGGGAATGTAATTGGTGCTCATAAATCTGAAACATTTGACAATTCCAAATGTTAACAAGAGTTTTTTCATGTTTTAGCTTTCAAAAACAGCAGAGTCAAAGTCCTTTCTATAATAAGCAAATAGAAAGAGTGGGTAGAGTTGGGAAAGAGTGTGGGTTTCTCTATACATGTATAAATTGACTTCTGAGGCTTAAAATCAATGTCAGTTTTTATTACTGATTTTTTAAAAATACCTGTTAAAATAGTATTTTGTTACCTCTAGTCCCAGTCTCTAGACCTCACTGTTAAATAGCTGTTATTATATCCAAGCTCAGTTAGGTTGTTTCACTGGTAGATGGCATTACTTCTTTATATGTTCTGTTTGTCAGGTTAATTTAATGACACATATCCTGTGAAAGTAAGGTTATTACTACTAAGGGATTTGGACAAAGTAAAAGAGGAAGGATATTCAGATCACAGGTAAAAGAAGGATACTATTTCACATATACAGGCAGTGAGACCCCATGTTAAATGTACTTTTGTCTCCTTATTTAACCCTTTTCTTTGGGAGGGGGAAGGCAGGGCAGTTGGGATTAAATGACTTGCTCAAGGTCACCTAGCTAGTAAGTGTTAAGTGTCTGATGCTGGATTTGAACTCAGGTCCTCCTGAGTCCAGGACCAGTGCTCTATTAATTGCACCACATAGCCGCTCCTATTTAACCTTTTAAAATGAAATTATCTTTTGTACAGTTATGAAGATACTTCAAGTTACTGTATAGGAAATATTCTTCCTTCTGGTATTTACCTAGTTGTTGTTTTTAACGTACCTGATTGTTCTTCCCATTTAAATTTTGGCCAGCATATTTTTTTTTTTTTGATTCAGTACAGGGTTAACTCTAGCCACTACAGACATCCCGGTGGTTTAGAAAAAAAGAAAGATTTGATGGATTAAAAAGTGGTTGGTTTACTAAATTTAGATGCCAGAAAGATTTGCATTGCTCAGCAATGCTGTTCCCAAAATTCATATTGCCATCAATGGGAACTGCTGAATAAAATCTCTGGAGAGGAAGAGGATCTTTTGGTTACGGTTATGATGTCATTTATTCATTACTTGTGTAACTCTTCAAAATATAAAAAAGGGAAAAATCTTGAAGTATTATAATGGTGAAGATTTAAGTCTCTAAATACACATTATTTTTTTTAATTGCTTTTCCCAGGTGAATAAGTCCATGTGTATTTGTTTAGGTTAATGGTTTGGCCATGCCACATAGGCAGTACACAGTCTTTAAACAGTTTTACAGAAAAGTCAGTCTAGAGAATAGAAAAGCACACAAAAATCATGCCTCCTAATGATGGCTTTTAATCTATAAATATGTGAAATTAATATTCTCTTGTGGGTCCCCTTGTCCTTACAACTATATAGGTTTGTAAATGCATTAGCAGTGTTTTTGTTTTAATTAGGCAGTTCCATTCTGTACCATTATTCTATAGCTAACAGTCTTCGATCCAAAGGTTTGTAGGAGGAAAAGTGAAAAAGAGCAACTTGACCTCTTGGGTCAGCTTTCACAGAAGCTGCCGATAAACTATAAACTATAAAGAACGTGGGACTAGGGGGCGGCTGGGTGGCGCAGTGAGTAGAGCGCTGGCCCTGGAGTCAGAAGGACCTGAGTTCGGAGCCGGCCTCCGACACTTAACCCACACAGACAAAAACCTAGCCGTGTGACCTTGGGCAAGTCACTTAACCCCAACTGCCCTCTAAAAAGCAAAAAAAAAAAAAGAAGAAGAAGAACATGGGACTAGGAATCCCACCCAGCTGAGTTCTTGTCCAGCCTCTGCCACTAACTGGCTCTGGGACCTTGGCAAGTCAGTCACCCTGTCGAGCCTCAGTTTTACCTGTCAAATGAGAGTTGGACCAGATCAGTGACTCCTCAACTTTTTCTCTCATTAACCCCAAATTAGACTACCTGTAAAATTACAGGGTGATGAATTCTGCAATTTCTGAGACTACATCCTGCTAAATTGTAGAAGGGCTTTGATCTGCATCATTTGAAGGGAATACTGGTACCAATAAAATCACAGATCCTTGGGATACATACATACATACATACATGTATGTATGTATGTATGTATATAAACAGTGCAATTCAAATGGAAAAGTGACTTTTGTAGTGTCTTTGCATCTCATTCTAGGTTGTGTATTCTTGTCTCTTACCATAATCCCTGGCAGGAAATAAACATGGTGTCAGTGATTAGTTAACCCAGTTTCAGTTTTACTCTCTCGTCTTCATCATGGTCCCAGTCTTTATTGAGTTTACTGTCTAGTAAGGAAATGAGATACACACACTACTAACCATGTTTGCAAAATAAAGTGCTATGAGGTATAAGGATGAAAATCCTTAACATAGGAGATCAGAGAGAAGCTAATGGAGGGCGGTATTTAAATTACAATTTAAAGGTTGGGTAAGAATTCAGGGAGTTCAAATAAAGGCTGGAACTCTGGACCATTGTGAGAAAGGCATGGATATGGGAAAATACAGTGGTGCTTCTGTCTAGAGACTAGTTCAATTTGATCGTATCATAGGAATCTTAGATAAAGCTGGAGAGGTGCAGTGGTCCCAGATTGTGGAGTCCTGAATGATAAGCAAAGAAGTTTGAACTTTGCTTGGAAGGCAGTTGAGAACCACTGAACATTTCTGAGCAGAATACCACTACCAAATCCAAGGATAAAGGAGCATTAGCCTGTAAGCCTATGGGTCTTAAATGAGTATACTGGGCATCATGGCAAAGAAGAAAATAATTTTTGAGAAATACTGGGCCTCCAGAGTTGCAGTGAGAATATTTCATAATCATGTGACATAACTAATAATAAAAATCAACTCATATTGTAGAACTTTTTAGAAGATTTATGAATAATTGGCAGCAGATTTTCTCTTAGACCATAAAATCATAAACAAGTGTTTTATGCAAGGTTGGAGGTTATCTTAGCTGCTCCTCTCATTTGAAAGATATAAGACATTATATGAGTCATACATTGCTTCAGATGGCTTATTATCCAAAAATATATGTAAAATTTATGACTTAAAAGTAACATAGGGATGGCCAGGTGGCGCAATGAATAAAGCACTGGCCCTCGAGTCAGGAGGACCCGAGTTCAAATCCAGCCTCAGACACTTAACACAAAACTAGCCATGTGACCTTGGGCAAGTCACTTAACCCCAATTGCCCTACCTTTCCCTCTCCAAAAAGCAAAAAAAAAAAAGAAGCATAAAAATCTTTTTTAAAAATTATTTCTTTGGCCCATACCATAGCAGTACTATTGTTTTAGAGTAAACCTTAAAGTACTATGTAAACATCTTTATCATTGTTATTAATATTATTAGGAACCAAATACTGTATCATGGTACAAGGGAAACAGTGCTGAATTGGTGTCCAGTATGAATGCAAGGACTTGAGTACAAATCCAAATCCTGGCATTCTAGATTCCCAGTTTGTTGGCTAAATCACTCAAAATCTCTCTGGATTTCAGTTTCTTCATCTTTAAAGGGAAGGTGTTAGATGAGCTCTTAAGGGCCTTTCTAGTTCTACATCTCTGATCCCATAATTTATATATCATGCAAGTGATAAAAACAGTTCAATACCCACTGAAAAGAAGGGTCTCCTGAATTTTCTTTCATACCTAACCAAAAAAGCCTTAACCCTATAGTTATCCAGTGCTAACCTGGCCCAAACATATCCCCTTGTGATACTGAGAAACCTAAAAACATCTTTCATCTCCACCAATTATGTTATATATTTAGTGTGATCTGAGAGGTTGTAGGGCATAATGGATAGAGAGCTGGCCTGAGGGTCAGGAAGATTTGTTTGCCCTGTCTCTGACACTTATTGGCTGTGTAACTTCATAAAGTCACATGAACTCTCAATACCTCAGGCAACCCTTTAAGACTATAAGTTTTAGAGAAAGTGTTTCTCTGTATTGGTAAAAGGAGTTTCCTCCCTAGGAGTTCCCCCACCATTTCAATCACAGATATGGGTTCTTTCCTCTCCCCTGTCACTCCCATTTATCCCCTCCAAAAAAGTTTCTGTGGATAAAAATGAGGACTGAAAAAGAAAAGATCTAGACAGATTACCTGATCCCTTAATACTCCACCTAATCCAGCCACTATGTTAAATACCAGCATCCTCCAACAGCAAACATGGCACCACTTCCCATCTGCAACATATTCAATCATGAATTGCACAGACATTCACAGGCACCTAAATAAAAGGCACAGATGGTTAGTATTCCCCCACACTGGCCATGTGGCAGTCTACCCATGTTCTACATTAGCGTCAGGAAAGGATTCAAGGTTTCCATAGTCTGTGTTTCAATTCTAAGCAGCCTGCTCTAAGAAGAATGGCAAACCCAGGTTTCTACTTGAAACAAGAATGAGGAGCCAGCTAGTCTCAATTTTTTATTTTAGCTCATTTTCACCTAGTAGATAATCTCTTCCTCGCTGCTAGAGCTAGAGCCTGACATGTATTTCTTAGTAGGGTATTGCATATTTGTCTATTAGAAGTAAAAACTATTTACAACTAACAGTTGTTTAAAATGAGTAGCAACATGTATTCTAGAATGCACTATAGGAAATTATATAATTTTTTATTCTGGTATGGTTGAAAACTAAAATGGTTTCAGAGACAAGTTTGGTACTATCAACACACTCACTAGGGCATCACTATAGGCAAGTATTAAAGCTATTAAAAACAGAATAAGCTAGCAAATGCTGCCCTCTTCAGCCTAGTCAGAATTTTTTTTAATTGAAATCATAAAATTCCATTCCTTTAGATTAGAAATCTGCATTTCATGATTCTGGCACTATACCATAGTTCAGAATATTACTTAGGAAAGCAAATATAAAACCTAATGAAGAACAAACATGAAGGTTGCAGATAAGGAATAGAGGTGTGGGGTAAAGTTATCAAACATGTTCTATAATTCATTCATAAAATACTTATTAGGTGCCTCCTAAGTGTTTAGGTACTGTGCTTACTCTGACAAAAAAAATGTTGCTAGTCTCAGGAAGCTTACATTTCACTTGAGAGAGATGTCATATACACTTGGTTCCTTTAAAAAAAAAAAAAGATTTCAATTTGTCCTTTCCCTCCCCCCAATTCTGTAGCTTCTTATTTTTCTTCCACCCAGAAAAGAAGTATATTATGTCTTCAGCATTTTATTCGAACATTAAGAAGATTCCTTCTGCTACAGATTCATCCTGCTTCCTTATTTTTGTCATTCAAAATTTAATTTGACATCTATTTGAGCACTTTCTCCCTTTTTTATTTTAAATGTCTCTTTCTAGCTTCTAAAACTAGAGCTTTCACAAGAATCTATATGAAAATTATTTTGAGTTTCCTTAAATGGTCTTCAGTAGGTCTGTCCAGATACATGTGACCTGCTGAGTGTGGTGTCCATTTTTCTGATATTCTTCCATTGCGTAAAGGCTCTAAGCAGTATTAAAATAAGATCTAATTAAGAAAAATGTAGAATACTGTACTTTAAAAAGGAAAGATATGTAAAGAAAATGCTTACGTGAAAAACAAAAAGAAATTGTGGCTTTTAAAGTCATATTGACACATAGATAACAAAAGCAGTTAGCCCAAGGTCACATGGCTAATAAGTGTTAAGTGTCTGAGGCCAGATTTGAACTCAGGTCCTCCTGATTCCAGGGCTGGTGCTCTATTCACTATACCACCTAGCTGCCCAAGGGTCCACTACTTTTCTGTCAGGAAATAGAATAGCAAGATTTATCACTGGTCCTCTGGAATCATGGTTGGTCACTACATTGATCAGAGATCCTAATTATGTATTGTCCTCTTGTGTTTGCTCCCTTCACTCTATATGAGTTCATACTAGTCTTTCCATATTTCTCTGAAACCATCCTTTTCATCCTTTATTAAAGCATGGAATTAATCCATTATACCTGGAGACCATAATTGGCCCAGCTATTCTCCAATTCATAGGCACTCCTTTAGGTTTCAGGGTTTTTTTAATGCTACAAAAGGAGCCAAAAAAAATTACAATTCTCCAGTCGACTAGACAGAGCTTCCTCTTTTAAATTGTTCATATCACTAATATATAATTCAAATAGTCACATTTAGATCTATATAATGGTGGTGCTGCTCTCCAACAGCCCTGATTACAATAGAATGGAAATAGGTTATTTACAAAGAAAACTAACCTTTTCATAAATTATGTCTATCCATAAATAATCATCATGATTCATGGGTTCTTAATTCAGACTATGTTCTTGTCTAATCTTTCTCCCCTCTCCAGAAACCCTGAATTATCCAGAATTGACAAAGTAAGAAATGAACTGAATATTGTTGTCTCCCTTGTTAGATAGTGAGTTCCCAGTGCTTAATAGGTACCTGGCACATAGTAGGTGATTGATGGATGTTATGTTTAACTCCAGTCATTAACTATTTGTGAAGCACTTACATTTAAATAAACTGTGTTAGGTGCCTTGGAGGTGAGTGCTGTGGAGGTATAAGACACAGTCTCATCATCAAAGAGTCTAATTTGTTTGAGCAGACAGATCCTGTGCATAGAAAGATAAATAATAATGCAGGGCAAATGCCTAATATAGACAAGTTGTTGCTCTAAGAGTTCAGAGGCAGGAGTGAATCCTAAGAAATTAGGTGGGCAGGAAAGAATTTTGTTTTGTAGAGGAAGTGAGACTTCAGCTGAACTTGGAATTTGGGGTCAGAGCTGGAGAAAACAAATGGGATCATAGACCTGGACTTAGAGCTCAGAGGTCATCTAATCCAATATCCTTGTTTTGTAGAGGAAGAAACTGAGAGATTGTGACTTGCCCAAGTTCAAACAGGCAGTAAGTGTTAGAGGTGGGATTTAAACTCAGATCCCTTAACTCCAGAGCCAGCGCAGTTCCTATCTGTACCATACTGCCTCCCAGGTCATAGAAGCAACATGAGCAAAGGATGTCCACACTATATTCAGAAGTAATAAAAAAAAATTTACTTTTTTTTTCCTAAAGCAATTGGGGTTAAGTAACTTGCTCAAGGTTACACGGCCAGTCATTATTTATGTGTGGGTGCTCATTTTCTGAGGCCGGATCTGATCTCGGGTCATCCAAACTCCGAGGCCGGCGCTCTTACTCACTGCACCACCTAGCCTCCCCTTTAGGGCAATTGGGGTTAAGTAACTTGCCCAAGGTCACACGGCTAGGTTTTTGTTTGTGTGGATTAAGTGTCGGAGGCCGGCTCCGAACTCAGGTCCTTCTGATTCCAGGGCCGGCGCTCTATTCACTGCGCCACCTAGCCGCCCCCAAAAAATTTACTTTTATAGGCTTCTTAAAGTTACTGTCAGAAATGTTAGCCACACTCTTTGGAGGAAAACACATCTTCAGCACCACAGTAAAGAACTACCCACACTCCATTCCAGCACCTTAATATTTGCTGTGGTGCCTACAGTTGTCTTAGATCCACAACACAGTTCCATATGGAAATTTTACCTGTTGTTTCAAACCAGCTTAGCGATACAGCAGTTATAACACTGTGGCCAGAATTTGCTTTAGTTACAATTTTCATGAACATACTTTTTCCATATGTTGCAGGATTCAAATAATTTTTAAAAATATGTTTAAATCGGGGTGGGTAGGTGACACAGTGAATAGAGCACCAGCCCTAGAGTCAGGAGGACTTGAGTTCAAATCCGACCTTAAATAGTTAACATGTACTAGCTGTGTGACCTTGGGCAAGTCACGTAACCCCATTTACCCTGCCTTCCCCCCTCCAAAAAAGCACACAAAAAAGATAGTATAAAAATTTTTTTTAAATATGCTTAAATGCATGAGATCTGTAAACCCTAAGGAAGTGTATTGGAGAACTCCTTTCACAAATTGACTGAATATTCAGAATCACTGAATATAGATATAGATATAGCTGAAAGAGCCCTCAGAGGCCCACTATTCCAAAACCCCCTCTTTAACTTGCCTTTGATAAATCTAAATTTTCATAGATTTATTTTGTTTAAAAACCTGTTTCCTATACTATTGAAGCATAACTGTCTCTAAAAGAAAGGAAGGCCTGGATCCTTTTGACGGCTATTTCTTATGGGAGAGGTTCGTATTTCGGAAGTGTACCAGTCAGTGCTAATGCACATTACTATAGGAAATGGTATATTGACTCAGTAGGACTTTTAATATTTAAACTTACCTCTGACAGTGTCACAGAAATTGGTAACTTTGACACCAATTACAGTTACATTGGTAACATCAGTGCAAAAGAGAAACGTTATGTTAATGCAATATTAGGTGTCAAATTAAAAAGTCAGGAAATGCAAAAGTTATGGTTCTCATAACAACGTTAACTCGCCCACATTGCACATGCTGAATAATAAAGTATATATTTAACTACATAACTAGTAATCCAGAATTCTGCATATGTACAGTGTGGGCGAGTTAATGTTACTACTTTTATATTTCCTGACTCTCCCTTATTTTAATTTTCAAATCTTGCCATTACAGGAACATAATTGGAAGGACACTAAATTTACAGACAGTTTTGGAAGGTTTGAGGTGCTTAGGAGATTTTAATCATCTTTATTTCTGAGGAAAAGGTGAAAGAGAATTTCAGAGTTTTATTTTGTGTTGTTTTATTGTTTTTCTTTTCCTGAAAAGGACATAAAGGCCTTTGAATTGTGTCTGAGCGATTATGTATGCTAGGGGGACATGACCTTTTGATTCAAGCAGTAGCATTGCAAAATAGAAACATAGCTAAAAATCCTTTTAACATTTTAGTGTACACCAATAAAGCTAGTTTTATTTCTTCAGACATAGCAAGTAGATGCTTATACCTTGTTTGAACATCTGTTCAGTCATTTTTATCTGTTCATAAAAATGTTTTATGAGCAAAAAACAGAGGCATATTATTCTTCCTCTTCATAATGATAAAAGGAATAAGAGTTGGTTTGAAAACCTTTCTAGAAAGTTCTGCCACATGAAAGAAATTTCACAAAGAAACCTTTTAACACAAAAGATAATTTTTTTTAAAAATTTGAAAATAAACAGAGAAACAGTGGTTTAAGGTAGAAATGCTACTAGAAGTACTTTAACTATGATTCTGTGGAATCATAGAATATGTAAAATTTATATTGTTTTCTGACACCTTTTTTTTCACATGGAGGATTTTCAAGGGAGATTTCACAAGTTATTCACAATTGTTACCATGATCTAGAACTGCCCTTTTATAGGTTCCATAAACCTTTACAGAATCACAGAAATCTAGAATTAGAACAGAACTGCAGTGACCATCTAGTCTAACACATGCCCAAAAAGAAATTCTATAAATACCCTATAAAGAAATCCTATAAATATCCAATGAGTAGTCATCTAGTCTCTAGTTGAAGCCTTCCAGTAATGAGAGGCATACCATTTTCCAAGGAAACCCATACCATTTGGGGGCCCCCGTAATTTTTAGGAAGTTATTCCTTACCCTCAAGCCTGAGTTTGCCTTCTTACATTTTCCACCCACTTCTCCTAGTTTTGCCTGACAAAGTCAAGCAGAACAATTCTAATCCCTCTTGCACATGATGATATCCCTTCAAATACTTGAACACAAGTTGCTTGTCCTCCTACTTGTCCTCTCCCCCTTCAGAGTCTTCTATTCTCCTATCTAAACATCCTTAGCTTTTTTTTCAACTTATTGTCTCATGAGATGGATTCAATACCTTTCTCCATCCATCTCGCATTCATCCTTCCTCTGGATTCCTTCCAGCTTTTCAAAGGGTTTCCTAAAATGTGGTGCACAAAACAGAACATGTACTATAGATATGGTCTGACCAAAACAAGAGTAGGAAGGGATTAAGACCTCCTTATTCCTGAAAGCTGCTGCCCCCTCTTAATACAGCCCAAGATGATATTAGCTTTTTTGGGAGCCACGTCTCACTGCTGACTCACATTGCAGTCTACCAAAGCCCCCAGATCTTTTTCAGAAAAACTTCTGTCTAAACATGCCTCCCCCAACTTATACTTGTGACGTTGATTTTTGAACCCCACAATAAGACATTTAATTTATCTCTATTAAATTTTGTCTTGTTAGTTTTGGCTCGGTGTTAAGATCTTTTTGGATCCTGCCCTTTCTATCCCATGTTAGTTATCCTCTTCTAACCCTCCTGGCTTTTTTGATGTAATCTGAAAACTTAATAAGCATATCATCTATCCCTTTATCCAAAGCATTGGATAAAGGGGACAGTTAAATAGTTCAATCCAGGTGCAAATCCCTAAAGATTATGCTTTCTGTTAGTTCACACCAAAAAAACAAAACAAAACAAAACAAAAAAAAAACCTCCCAATTCTCTTAAAGGAACAACATGAATTGCTGGTCTCAGTTGAATTCACCCAAAATGAATCCAAGCAAACTGAAAAGAATCATAGCATATAAGTTAATAGTGGAAAATCCTACTGCCTACATCTCCCTATTCATGTATTGTGTATTGGACAAATTTTGAATCATATGCTGAAAAGTTTTCCCCAAAGACAGTATTGGTTACAGTTTGACTCATGAAGAATGTCTTTCCCAAAGCTCAAGTTATCAAATTGGGGTGGGAGGAGGATATTGATATGTCTCCCAACATTTCCTTTACATAATTAACTATCTGATGGGGTTTGATAGTGCTAATCACATGGCAGAGAATTAGGCAGAATCAACTGGGGAATAGCTGAATAAGTTGTATATGATTGTGATGGAATACTCTTATGCTATAAAAATGATGAACAGGATGCTTTCAGAAATACCTGGGAAAAGTTATGAACTGATGCAAAGTGAAGTGAGCAGGACCAGGTGAATACTGTACACAGTAACAGCAGTATTGTGCAATGATCTGCTGTGAATGACTTAGCTATTCTCAGCAATGCAGTGATCTAAGAGAATTACAGAAGATTTATTATGAAAAATGGCACCTCCAAAGAAAGAATTGATGGGAGTCAGAATGCAGATCAAATCATTCTTCTCTTTTACGTTACTTTTCTTGGGGTTTTCTTGGTCTGTACTTTCTTTTACAACATGGCTAATATGGAAATATGTTTTTGCATGTCTGCACATGTATAATCTATATCAAATTGTTTGCCTTCTCAAGGAGAAGATGGGGAGCAAGGAAGGGAGAGAATTTAGAACTCAAAAAATTTTAGTAGATGTTAAAATATTTACGTGAAATTAAGAAAAAATAAAATGAAATTAATCAAATGAACAGAACTTGAAATACATAGTGCCAAACCTGTCTAATTAGAATACTCAAGCAAATTTAAAATTAATTCAAAGGTGCTGATAAAGGGCAAAGCCCAAATCAGTCTGGCTGACTGTTATAGTGAGAGGTAAAGTTAGTGTTTAGTATAAGTAGCTTTGGGCTTTGAAATATCCTTGTCAGTGATGACTGTGTTATTCACCTCTGTATTCTCCATAGCTTTTAGCTTAGTGTTGCTTTAAAAATGGTAGGTGCTCAATAAATATGAAAAGAACAAGTGAAAAGGCTTCTAAGGTATTATGACTAACCATTCCCTGGATTTAAGAAAACCCTGAAGCCATAGCAATGTAGACAATTAACCAAGAAGTATAGGACCATCTTAGTACTTTGGTAACCTTAGGTACCTGATTGTTTCAGAGTTGGGGGAAGGGAAGAGGGAGGCAGCGTAGTTATTATTTCCTTCACTTCTACAAATCAGTACTTCCTTTCATTATGCCATTTGCTTTTTGTGGAAGTATCAGTTCTATTTTATTCTTACTTTGTAACTCCACAGGTCAGAATTGGATTTTTTTTTTCTATTTTGCTATCTCTGTGTTTAAAACACCTTCCTGAAAGAGTCAAAGTTATGAAGCTCACTGATGTTCCTTGAATTCCAATTTTTCAAGGGTATAATACACAGTGACAGTTTTGATGTGTGCCAGTGGGTGTGGGTATCAGACCCTGCACCTCAATGTTCCCTGCTTGCATAATGTAAAATTCAAATCCAGCTTGTCAAATTCAAGTGTCTCTGAGTTTCCTTGGAAACTCACTGAAGATATTTATAAAACTTCTCATAGAGATAATATCAGCAAGTGATGGTTCTTTTTTATCCAACTAATCCATACTCTGGATTTAGCTATGATAATTGGGAGGAACTCACCAGTGAGGCAACCGCATGGTCTGACTTTATTGTCAGAGCAGGCCCTAAAGGAATTCTTTTTCACCTCTCCATATTAAAGAAAGCATCAGAGAAAGAATGTTCTAGGTCAGGCTATGGCAAAATTTTAAAACATAAAATGGTAAAAGAAAGAAATGCTAAAATAGTAACCATCCATATTCTACAAGAAGTGAGATAATGAGAGTAGCACCTATTTCTATAGCATTTTTGTGTTTATAAAGCATTTTCCTTGAGGTGGTCCTGTGAGGTAGATAATAAAAGCATTACCCCCATTTTATAGATCAGGAAGCTGAGGTTTAGGGAAGAAAAATTAGTGGGCCTAAGTTTCGTCTTTACAAATTTGATGCTGTCATCTATAAATTCCATGTTGCTAATGCATTACAAATGAAAATAGATTTAATATCTTGCTGCTGTATCTGTTTATAATATCTATAGCATCCCTTAGAATTTAAATTTTTTGTCCCATGAAAGTGTAGGTTTTTATTTTACACACAAACAGTGGTTCAGATAAGGTCATAGATTTAGAGCTGGAAAGAAACCACAAAAGACATGGAGTCCAACCTTCTTCATTCTGCCAAAAGGAAAACTGAGGCCCCCCAAAAATGAAGTGGCTTACTGAAGGTAGCAACATAGGAGGTGGCAGAACTGGGATTTGAACTCAGACCTTCTTACTACAAATGGAGTATCCTTTCCACTGTATCACAAGACATACCTTGCTTTATCTAGCCTTCCTCAAGAGTCTTGTGCTAGACTCTTTTTTGCAAATACAATCATTTTAAGTATACTGGAGAAATTTTCAGTTGAGACACTGGTAATTTCTTTCTTAAAATATTAATAAAAACCATCCATGACTATTGGTTTTGTAAATTAAGATTTTTATTTATTGGATTCTTTTTTTAGTGGCACATTGTTATATAAAAACATCAAAAATTTTTATGGAACTTCAGGGATAAATGAGATATTAGAAATTATATAGTTGAACCGCCTAATTTTATAGATGAGGAAGCTTAGGCCTAGGGAGACTAGATTTTGTCTAAGGTCACAGCTCTATTTGAGAAAATCTATCACTTATTTCCTCACTTTTATAGCTGCTGAAATGCTTCAGTGTTCATTAAATGTATCTTTCCTATAAAAAAAAGTCCACAGATTTATCAAAAATAATATTTTTGATTATTCATAACTGTTTTTGAATGTGATTCCTAAATCTCTTTGCTATGTTAAGTTTTGTACAGAAGGTACTGCATTCTTCCACACCCACACTGTGATCTTTCCACCTGATCTTTCATTCAGTCAGTATAACATAAGGAATACATATTTGCATGTGTGTTTCTTTTTTCTTTTTGTGCTGTTATTTCTGTAATGTTTCTTCTTCAAGGCAACAAGATTCGTCTCTGCCCTGACTTATTTGGATTGGCTTTTCCCAAAATTAAACACAATGATATTTAACAAGTCCATTGAGATCATTCATATTGAGAACGATAACATCTTTGTTTCATACCAGCACTGGGGTTTCTCACAACTTTATTCTCTCCCCCTTTTCCCTTTCTTCTCCCCACAAAATATGTATACTTTCAAGGGTGGATTTAATATGCAACAAAGTCAACTAAAATTTAAGACTAACTTTCTTCCTCTTCAACTTTTCTTTTATTTCAGTAGCCACCTGACAGCATTATTCAAATTATAGAACTTTTTTAATCTCTAAAACAGTATTTGGTGGTAATGTAATATCCTATTTTTGAAATAAAATAGAATATTAGAGAAGAAAGAAACCTTAGAGATCACCAAGTTCAACCCCCTCATTTTACAGATGAGAAAATGGGAGCCCAAAGAGGTGATGTGACATATCCAAATTGCATGGTTAATGATGCTACTAGTAGAGTTAGAACTAAAACCCAACTATTCTGATTCCCTGCCAGGACTCCACTTACTACCTCCTTTCCAATGTATCTACAGATTTCTGCCATATTCAGAGATAGCATGAAACTTCAATGTAGAGAGCATTAAAGACATTTATAGTGGAAACTTACAATAACCTGATTGGTAGGTCAAGTTCTCAGCCAGCCAAACTCTCATAATCTGAAGTGTAAAAACTTGTCATATAGTGAGTTCATCACTGCAATATATACTTTATTTGAAGGAATTTTCTCTTAACCAAAGGGTCCATGCTAAGCTCAGTGTCTGGTGAAGTCAAAAAGAAGGTGAAAGCTAATAGACACAGACCATTTACCAAAAGATCCCGACTCACCATTTCTTCATGCCATAATTAGAATTCTGCTTATTGAAATTAAATGACTGATAGTCACAAGGTGCAGGTCTGTCTTATCCTATGAGTGCTGTGGGGCACTTTAGTAATTATACTACTCTGAATTTACACAAATGTAGCAGGCTCCGCACTTACTCTCCCAACTCCCACTCTCTGGCAGGCTAGGCCCACAGACAAAGTTAATTTATCTTCCTTCAGAGTACTAGGGGCATTCCTGAGATGTTGGGGGAGTGGTCCTCCATTATCATACCTCAAATGTCTCTTTGAATGTGCTTCTTCATACTGTAACAGCAGCATAGCATTCATATAACACTTTATGGCTTGCAAAGCACATATTTGTATCTATATAATATCTCATTTGATTCCCCACAAAAATCCTGTGAGGTAAGTGCTATTATTATCTTTATTTTACAGATGAAGAAACTGAGGCAGAGGGAGGTTAAATGATTTAGCCAGGGTGACAGCTAGGAAATGTCTACAGCAAGATTTGAAGTAAGATCTTCCTAGTTCACACCTTCAAATGATTTATTCAATTGAAATTTGTTCTCATTTGAAGTATTCCAATTTTATCACCTTACCAGTTGTTTTAAATGGAAGTAAAAGGTGATTTCATTGATTTTTTTTTCAAATTGACCTCTACATTTGCCCTTATAATAGCTTAGGTAAATAATAAAATAAAATATGTTAAATGCTCAGTTCACTTGGTTTATTCTACGATGACACTTCCTTATCTTCTTAGTCATTAGTCCTTCCTCCTCATGTTATTAAGCTATTGTCTTATATCTTCAATCTTTTTTACAGCCAAACTCCTAGAAAAATCTATCTGCTTTCATTGCCTCAGTCCATCTCTCATCTCATTCATCAACCTTTCACAACCTGACTTTTCAAGAAATTATTTTCTTCAGTGAGCTTTTGGACTTGCTTTTCCATTTGGCCAATTCTGCTTTTTAAGGCATTCTTCTCCTCATTGGCTTTTTACCATTTGGCCTGTTTTATAAGGTGTTATTTTCCTTCATTTTTGTGTGTCTACCAAGTTGTTAACTCATTTTTCATTATTTTCTTGCATCATTGTCATTTCTTCCCAATTTTTCCTCTACCTTTCCTACTTGATTTTGTAAATCTTTTTTGAGATCTTTCATGGCCTGAGACCAATTCATATTTTTCTTGGAGACTTTGGATGTAGTAACTTTGTTTTGTTGTTGTCTTCTGAGTGAGTATGTATTTTAATCTTCCTCATCATCACAGTGACTTTAGTCAGAGGGGTTTGTTTCCATTGTTTACTCATTTTCCAAGCTTATTAGTTAACTTTTAAGTCTTTGTTAAAGTAAGGCTTTGCTTTCAGGGTGGAGGGCAGCCTGTCCCAAGTCCAGGGATTTTGTGCAGCTGTTTTCAGAGATATTTCTAGGGAGCTGTAAGTTTTCAGTTCTTCTAAGGTGGTATGATCTAAGGAGATGTGTTTACTACTCTTCTGTCCTGTGCTCTTGTCTGTGAGCCACCACAAGCACTCTTTTCTGCCCTGGAACTATGAGGAGGGTTCCCCCTTCACTGTGGCTGCAAGATCTGCTGTGCTTAGGACTGCCAGCCAGGACCCAGATCCAAGTATGGGCAAAACAACAGAGACCTGCCTCAGTGCTAGCAAAAAGATTCCTATAATCTCCTTCTGACCAATCATTTGATGTATTTACTATCTTTGGGCTGAGAGCTCCAGAAGCAGCCACTGCTGCTGCCAATTCAGTCACTCCCAATGCATGCTCCTGGTTTCCTGGGACTCGGAGTGTCTTTGCTGGCACAGCCTGTGTTGGACTGTGCTCCATTCTCACCCAGGTACTACAGACCTTTCCTGCTGACCTTCCGTGTTGTCTTTGTCATCTGTAGACCAAAAGATCTGGAAACCACCATTACTGCCAGTGATTCAATTGCCCTGAGGCCTTTTCCAGGTTTGCAGGGTCCCAGTCTCTGGTGGCTCAGCCTGCATTGGACTGGCAAAATAGACCTTTACTGATCACCCTCCAAGTTGCCTTTGGCTGGAAACTTGTTTCACTCTTGCCTTTTTGTGGGTTCTGCTGCTCTAGAATTTGTTTAGAGTCATTTTAATGGAATTTGGAGGGGTTTGGGGGAGAGTTCAGGTGAATCCTGCCTTTATTCTGCCATCTTGTCTCCTCCTCCTCCCACAGCCTGGCTTTTGACCTTGTTATTCAATTGAAATGGGTTACTCTAGTTAAAAATTATTTTTAATTGCCAGATCTGATGGCCTTTCCTCAATGCTCATCCTTCTTTCTATAGCATTTGATACTTTTGCCTTTCTTCCTTGGGAAGGACTATTTTTCCATACTCTCTCTTTGGCAGTTTTCATGACTTTCTCTCTTAGCTCTCCCCCTACTCATCTTATTATTTTATCTCAGTTTCTTTTTGCTGGATCATCATCTATAGTTGTCCCATCTATATTTATGTCCCTACCCCAAGGATTTGTCCTCAGCATTCTTTCTCTATTGTTCACCTCATGTGCTCCCATGGGTTTTATTATCATCCTGATTTGTCCTTATCTATCCCCTGAGCTCCAGCCTAGGGTCACCAGATGTTTAGTTGGACATTTTGGACTAACATTCCTATAAGCATCTCAAATTCAATGTGTCTAAAACAGAACTCCTTTTTCCCCTACACCAACATTCTTCTAAAATCCTCTGCTTCTATCAAGGGTAGAGGAAAAATTGAGAAAAGAAATGAGAATGATGCAAGAAAATCATGAAAATGAGTAAACAGTTTCCTAAAGGAGACCCAAAAAAACACTGAAGAAAATAACACCTTAAAAAATTGACTAACTCAAATGGCAAAAGAGGCCCAAAAAGCAGGCAATGTGGAGAAGAATGCCTTAAAAAGTAGAATTGGCCAAATGGAAAAGGAAGTTCAAAAGTTCACTGAGGAAAATAATTCCTTCAGAATTAGAATGGAGCAAATGGAAGCTAATGATTTTATGAGAAATCAAGATATTATAAAACAGATACAAAAGAATGAAAAAATAGAAGACAATGTGAAATATCTCTTTGGAAAAACCACTGACCTGGAAAATAGATCCCAGAGAGACCATTTAAAAATTATTCAATTTCCTGAAATCCATGATCAAAAAAGAACCTAGACATCATCTTTCAAGAAATTATAATGGAAAACTGCCCTGATATTCTAGAACCTGAAGGTAAAACAGAAATCAAAAGAATCCACCAATCATCTCTTGAAAAAGATCCCAAAAAGAAAACTCCTAGGAATATTATAACCAAATTCCAGAGTTCCCAGGTTAAGGAAAAAATATTACAAGCAGTCAGGAAGAAATAATTTGAGTATTGTGGAAACACAATCAGTATAACACAAGATCTAACAGCTTCTACACTGAGGGATTGAAGGGCTTGGAATATGATATTTTGGAGGTCAAAGTAGCTAAAATTAAAACTAAGGGTCACCTGCCCAGCAAAACTGAGTATAATACTTCAGGGGGAAATATAGTCACTTAATGGAATAAAGAACTTTCAAGCATTCTTGATGAAAAGACCAGAGATGAACAGAAAATTTGATTTTCAAATACAAGAAGCAAGCGAAGCACAAAAAAGTAAACAGGAAAAAGAAATCATAAGGGACTTATTAAAGTTGATCTGTCTACATTCCTACATGGAAAGATGATATTTGTAACTGATGAGACTTTTGTCAGTATTAGGGTGGTTGAAGGAAATGTGTGTGTGTGTGTGTGTGTGTGTGTGTGTGTGTGTGTGTGTGTGTGTGTGTATACATAGAGAGCTCAGGGTGAGTTGAATGTGAAGGGATGATAGCTAAAAAATAAAATTAAGAGGTGAGAGAGGACTATATTGGAAGAAGGAAAAAGGGAGAGATAGAATAGGGTAAATTACCTCACATAAAAGGCAAGAAAAAGCTGTTACAATGGAAGGCAAGAGCCGGGAGGTGAAAGGAAATAAGTCAACCTTACTCTCATTGGATTTGGCTTAAGGAGGAAATAACCTAATAATACAAACTCAATTGAGTATCTTACCCTGCAGGAAAATAGGAAGATGATAGGGAGGTCAGATTGGGGGAGGGAGTAGTCAGAAGCAAACACTTTTGAAAAGGGACAGAGTAAAAGGAGAAAATAGAATAAATAGTGGAGGGGAGGGATAGGATGGAGGGAAATATAGTCTTTCACTATATGACTGCTATGAAGATGTTTTGCCTAATTACAAATGTATAACCTATATTGAATTGCTTATCTTCTCAATGGGGGTGGGTGAGGAGGGAAGAGGGGAGAGAATCTGGAACTCAAAGTTTTAAAAATAAATGTTAGAAAATTGTTTCTACATGCAACTGGGAAATAAGATACAAAGGCAGTGGGGTATAGAAATCCATCTTGCCCTACAAGAAAATAAGGAGAAAGGGGATAAAGGGGGATTGGGGGAATAGAAGAGAGAGAAGAGTGGGGGAAGGGGTAATTAGTATACTTGCCATCTTAGGCTGGAGGGTAGGGAAGAACTGGGGAGAAAATTTGGAACTCAAAATCTTACGGAAATGAATGTTGGAAATTAAAATAAATTTAAAAAATTTAAAAGAATATTGATTTGGCTTGGGTATCTATAGGATAGACTTAATTTAAAAGTTAATGGAGACTGCTAAAAGCCTCTTGTGCTAGTCCAGGAATGAAATAATTTTTTCTTTGTTGTTGTTCATTGGTTTCAGTCATGTCTGAATCTTTGTGACCCCATGTGGGGTTTTCCACATGAAGCAGCTGAGGCAAAAAGGGTGAAGTGACTTACCTAGGGTCACACAGCTAGTAAGTGTCTGAGACCAGATCTCAGCTCAGTAAGATGAGTCTTCCTGACTCCAGGCCAGTACTCTATCCACTGCACCACCTAGCTGCCTGTAATGAAGTAATAAGGTAGTATAAATAGAGGCAATGTGCTCTAAGGGATAGTGTACTATACATGCAGTCAAGAAAATTTGGGTTAGACTAAAGGTAGCATGGAGAAATGGAAAGAGTTCTGGGATTGCAGTCAGTGGAGTCCTGGTTCAAATCCCTGCTCTGCCCTTCAATACTTAAGTGACCTTGGACAAGTCATAGGTCTAGAGCTAAAATGGACCTCAGCAGCCATTTATACTAATATATACCTGAAAAAAAATCTCCTCTACAATTTACCTGACAGGTGATCTTCCAGCCTCTTCCTAGACCAAATGATAGGACTAAAACCTGGGAATATAGAACTATTATGTTTAATTCAATATTAAGTATTAGCTCAGAGTTCCAGATGATAGTATGCTGAGTTGATATTTTATTGAATTGCTGTACAAGCAATGTTTTTCTCTGTCAGTAAGTAATGTACTCTCACCTGATGGATTATGTTATAACATGTTGTCTGTATTCACCAATTTAAATTAGTTTTTTTTAATTTTTTTTAAATTGAGTTTTTCATGTTCATACCTTGTGAAAATATATGTATACATATACATACCCACATGTGTGTGTATATGTGTGTGTGTGTGTGTGTGTGTGTGTGTGTGTGTGTACTTTCCTGGGGAGAATTCTGACTTTATCCTATCTTTGCAAATGAGAATAGTTTGACATATTCATACAAAGCCCAGTGTGTTTTCCATACCCTCTCTGAGAGTTACAAAAAGATTCATGCACACAATCTTCTTTCCATGCCTATCCTTATTCTCCTTTCTTAATCAGTCTTAAACTGGCCACGAAGAGTCTGGGATGTTTTGGATTTTTAATATGGCAGCAGATTTTGATGTAATATAAATAGTGAATTATTACTTTACACCAATATCAAACATAAGGGGAAACTAGATGGTGTGAATGAAAACTCTCATGCAAATACAAATATCTTCAACTACAGCAGGGAGAACCAAAATTATTGGCAAAGTAAATTGCATTTCTAGCTTCCTTTTTACAGTTTTGGCGTGCAGGGAATGATTTCTTTTAGTATTTCTGCCAGGTTTTGTTTTGGGATGCTGCGTTTGGTGCTGGGGAGAGTGGTTGTGTAGTACTCATACGTATATTTGTTTTAGCATTTCACGTTTATGGGATGAAGTTTTATATGGAACATAGGACAGTCCTTGCCCTCATACAAGCTGGTTGTTGCCAACCTATGTAAATATAATTTGAAAGCATTTTATTGTGAATTGTCACCATTTACCCTCACTACACATCAGAACATGATCTCAGTAGCAGCAGCGGACAAAAAATTAACCTGTCCAGTACAGAGAGCAGGGTTTTGTTGTTTTGTTTTAATGTAGTAAGTATGCAGCAACATTTACTGACATGCTAAACTCAGCTACCATAGAAATCAGAGATAGAAATAGCTTAAGGAAGATATTTACTTACCATATGCTCTTTGGAAGAGTGTTTACTTATTGAAATGACAGTCTTTTATCTATTTTTTTTTTCATTTTTCCAGATTAAGCCTATAATAGCCATTTGAATAATTTCCCTGTATTCCATTTTTTTTCTTTATGCATTATTTTTCCTGGATGTTTCCTGTACTTGCACAACCAAAGTATACATGTTTAGTTCAATTTTAAGTTTCCTCAGTATATTTAATCAGTGATTATTAAATACAGAAATATAAGGTCTTTAAGGATAGAAACCATGTCTACTTTGTATCCTATAAGCTTTAGATTACTTATTGTAATGCACTTTGCCTTAAGATGAAAAGCATCTAAATAGGGTCCTTACATGACTATGTACTCCTTTACTAAAAGCAGTTGCTGCAAACAAGAGCCACTGACAAGTACTTTGAGTATTGGTATAAGTAATAGATTAACATATATCAAAGTTGCATTGACTTTTAAAATGTCATTATCTGTTATAATTACTTATCATATGTTATTATTCATCATCATCCTAGATGTCTTGGCATTTAGAAATTATCTGGCATAGTAAAAAGGACATTAACCACGAGTTATGGGTTATGAATTGGCTGGCTGTGCCATTAAGTTAGCTATATAACCTTAATGTTAATTAACATGTCTGGAATTTAGTTTCTTCACCTATAAAATGAAAGGATTAGAGTCTGGAGTTCCTTCCATCATTAAAATTCAGTAGTAGTAGTAGAAGTAGTAGTAGTAGTAGTAGTAGTAGTAGTAGTAGTAGTAGTAGTAGTAGTAGTAGTAGTAGTAGTAAATAACATTTATATAGCACTTTAAGGTTTATAAAGTACTTTAAAAATATTATTTCATTTGGTCTTCCTTAAGAGGTAGGTATTATTCTTAGTCCAAAAGAAGCTGAAACAGAGATAAATTAAGTGATTTGCCCAGAGTCACACAGATGGAAAATATCTGAAACAGAAAGTCTCTGAGAAGCTGATCGATGAGCATAGCCTCTTGCAAGTGGCCCTTTGAACCAAAGGTTACATAAAAAATCCACTGACATTCATAACATGACCCCCTTCTACCTTTGAAGTCTTCTTAAGCCTAACTCTCCTCCCCACCCCCACCCCCATGCACATATATTCTGCAAGGTAATGCCACTGTCCCCCTTGCTGTACCTTGAACAAGATTCTCCAACTTCCAGCTCTAGACATCTTCATCCGCGGCCCTCAATGCCTGGGATGCTCTCCCTCCTTCCCCATTATCGGTGTCTGACCTCTCGCTGTACTTCCCGTCTAAAATCTCACTTTTTGCAGGAAGCCTTTCCTGATCCCTCTCAATCCTGCTGCCCGTCCCTCTCTTTGCTTATTCGTCTTGTAGTTCGTTTATTTGTACACACTTGTTTGCATGTTACCTCCCCCATTAGAATGTGACCTTCTTTAGAACACAGACTATCTTTGGCCCTTTTTTGTGTGCCCATAACTTAGAACATGCCCCGCATGTGCAAGGCTCTTAATACGTGTTTATTGACTGACTAGTTCTTCGACCCAAGAGAATTACGCTCTAGATTTCCTCATCTGTAAAACTGCTATAGTAATAACACCTACCTCCCAGAGTGTTTGTCTCAAATGATAAACTATATGTGAAGAACCTTTGTAAACTTTAAAGTGCTTTATAAATGTGTTATGAGTGTTAATAATATTTATTATTTTATAAATAAATAGGTGAAACTTCCCCAGGTCTTTTTAGTTCAGCTCCAGATAGCAATGATGATTCTTAGATTTTATTCCCATTGTACCTTTTTTAAATGACTAGGTTAATCTATGCAACAATCTTAAAAAATAACAGTGTATTCCTTTTTCTCAATGTGTGTTGGTTTTTGTTTCAGCTTTCTAGAAAGAATTGACAGCGTCAGTTTGATTGACTACACACCCACAGACCAGGTAAGTGGAGTTGAGAGCATCTAACCACCTGTTTTCAAAACCATGCTAACTTTGTGCAGAAACCATTAGAAAGACTAGGAATGGTTATGATGGTTTTTGAAAATCTACCTAAGCTATCTGAATACTTACAAATAAGGTGTTTTTTTCTTTAAAATACTATTTGAAGTTCCTGGAAATGAAATACAGACTTGTGGATAGAACGCTGAGCTACCAGTCAAGAAACCTAGTCTTATAATTCACTATGGGAATAGCATCATTGACTGTACCTTATTTTACTCATCTGCAAAATAAGAGTAAGAGAGCAGCTAGGTAGCACAGTGAGTAGAGCTCCGGCCCTGGAGTCAGAAGGACCTGAGTTCGGATCCAGCCTCAGACACTTAACACACACAAACAAAAACCTAGCTGTGTGACATTGGGCAAGTTACTTAACCCCAATTGCCCTCCAAAAAAAAAAAAATAAGAGTAAGAACAACTGGCCTATTTGTGTTATAGGGTGGTTATAAGACAAGAAAAATATCAATAAACATATCTTAGAAAGTCAGAGCAGCAGTACACAAATGCTAGATATTGGTTTATTGTATTTGTCACAAGTTTTTCCTAGGCAGAAACTTGAGAATTGTTACTGTGCTAAAAACAAGATTTTTTGAAAATTGATACTTTCCCCTTGTTTTTGTTAGGTTTCATACCTGCAAACCTCATAAACTGTTAAGTATTTTTTTAATTCCTAAAATAAGATCATAGGATCATAAAACAAGAAGTGACATCAGATGTCATCTAGTCCAGCCTTCTGTTTAAAGAGAAGAAAACTGAAAGAGATTCAGCTTTTAAAACCTAATATTCTTTAAATTCTGTGTTATATATGTTAACTTTCTCACCTAAAAAACTTTTTTAATAAAGCAAAGAAGACAATTTTTACCAAATGCACCAAGTAAAAGTACCAATGACACTGCAATTCATATTGCCTGGGAGCTATTTTCTCACCAATCCCAAATGTCATTTAAATGATTCAAGCTTTGAATTTTCTTATGTTACCAAGCACTCTGATGCTTCCAAGCAACAGGTTGAAAATTCCTAAACTGACATCCAACTAAATTATATAATATTCTCCTTTAGTCAAAGATCCTCTTGGCTTTCCTTAGAAATTACATGGGGAAACATAATAAATCTTTTATTGGGAGAGAATTTAATCTATTTATGTGGGAGCTAGTTTTCTTTTGAAATCTCCCAGGTGACTTGTATCTCTGACAAACAAATTTAATCATTAATTTCACAAAATACAAAATAAGATAGTTTCAGAGATTTTTATAAATGTTTATACTGAGTAGTACTGCTCCATTATTTGACTACAAGTGCTTCTAAATAATAATGCTTTCACTAAAGCTCTAATGTGGAATTTGCTGTTTCTTCTAATAATCCAGTTTGGATGCTCAATTTGTATTTCTGTTTTTATTTTCATTTTTAGCACAAGTTAGTGTGTATATTTGTGAATGTATTTTAAATAGTATAAACAGTGGGTATGCACAGAGAAGTATGCAAAATGGTTAACTGTGTCTGTCTCCAGAAAAGCAAAGAAAATGTTCTTTTTCCCCCTCCTTCTGGAATAAAAGGAAACAGCTTTTAAAGCAGATGAATATGGGCGATTTTCTGAGTGTAACTACCGATTATGTCATCCCAGGAAGAGGATCCAAGTGGTGCCGCAGAAGGAACAGAAACACGTAGTCGCCTCTTCTTAATTCATTAAAATTGCCAGAATCAAAATAATTTTCATCAGCAAAAATAGAAATAGTACCACTGGTAACTGTCATTGCTGTAACAGTTATGAACAGAAAAGACAAACTTTTATTTTACCAACAATATAAGTTTTCTTCTTTCTTTACTTAGTGTCTTGTCTTTTGCCTGGGTCCTAAGTGTACTTTAAGTAAATAGTCACTTCTTTATGGGATTTCCAAAAAGCACTTCTGGTGTTAAGTCAGCGTTTCTCTATTGGTCCTGAGTAGTACCACAACCCAATGCTGTTTTTGTAAAGTGACAGGGGAATATCTCCTGGCCCCTGGCATGTATCCTTAAACCATGAGGTATCATCATAGACTCAGGGAACTTCTGGACTGTATTCAATGTCCACGGGGCAACAAGGACATGTTCTTGTGGTTCACAGCCACTTCAAAGGGCTCCTCTCTTCAGTCAAGCAGCTTTTGTTCCAGTTGTCACCCAGAAAGGTCCATCTGTCCCCATCTCTTTTCAGGAAAGTCAGTCTGTGCTTCCCAATATCTCTCTTGTGTAAACTGAAGCATCTAGAACTCATCCAAAGCCCTCTGACATTCTTGAACTGAGCTTAAATATCATGGGAGGACTCTGCAAGGTAGCTGGATCAAATGAACAGTATACATAAAATACTCTGAAATGAAAAATGAGAACATTATCCAAATATAAGTTATCATTATTTTTATTTTTGTTATTATGACTAAACCTATGCCCCAAACCATGCATGCATGTATACACACACATACACATGCACACACAGATAAATAAATAAATAAGATGATGCTCTTAAAGTGTTGAGTGCTTCAGTAGCACCATAATAGCTTCATTCAAGAGGTAAGATGGGAAACCCAGTTCCTAGGAAGAAGAAAATAATTGCATGACAATAATATGGTGGTAATAATATATTTAATAGGTCAACTATGTAAAATGATATGGTTTTCTCATTGATGATTGATTCCTTAATTTAAAGTGACTGGTAATTTGACCATACTAGCCTTTCACTCAAGTGGAATGGAAGTGTGAAGAAAACCAGACCACGAGACCATAATCAATTGCCATCTGTTCCAGGATCCTATATCATCTACAGATGTAGAATTGAGCTTCCTATGGTTTATGTTCTAATTTTTCCTGAAGCTTAAGGTGAAGCCTCTCTCCATTTGTGCTAACAGAATTAGAGCTTCTATATGAGAGGAAAGAAGCTTTTTTTTACACCGGATGCATAATTCTCCATAGAATGCTCTCATAAAAGACCAAGTTTTCAGAATTTTTTATGAAAGGAAATTGACATAAAGTCACCATTATAATTACACTTCAGGTATTAATTTTGACAGTAAAAATCATGTCATTTGGTATACTTACATTTTCATATTTCTAGGATCTACTCAGATGCAGAGTTTTGACATCAGGAATTTTTGAAACACGATTTCAAGTAGATAAAGTAAATTTTCAGTAAGTATATTGTTTCTAATTATGTATTGGTGCTGGGATCAGCTTGTAAAGAAGACAATTTTTTTGCTGTCATATATTTTCAACTTCCCTTTTCACTGTATCATTAATTTTAAATACCAGTAATTATTATTGTGCTATAGGGACTGTTCTGTAGTTGGAGAAAATAAGGATCCTCTTTGGCTTGAGCTTAAAAGAACTTAATATTTAGCTCCTGTCAAATGAAATGAAAACAGATGATTAGGCTGAGTTTATCTCTTGATGCTGCTATAATTATTTGGGTATTTGTAGTGGATTTTTTTAAGGATCTGGAATATTGATTTTTTTTTTGTCATTTAATTGAGAACAGAAGTAGAAATCCCAAAATACAATCAGCATTTTATATAGAAGCACATTAAACTTATACTAATCCTACTATTGAGTGAAATTTCATATAGAGTGATATCAGACTTCCTATAACACTTCCAACGGTTAAATCTAGGTCAGATTCCTCAAAGTCAGTTTCCTTAACCAACTGACTTCACCTTGCTTCTCCAAATTGGCTCCTACTAACCCTAAGCTCCAGTTGGGTTCCACATCGTCCCCATGATATGCTACACTCACTCCTGTGAACATAAGTTTTGTTTATGCTGTATGCTCTTCTCAAATACCCTCCATTAATGAAAATCCTAGCCACCCTTACCTGAAGTCCTACGTCTCCGAAAAATATTCCCTCAATAGCTCTAATTCACAGTAATCTTTTAGATTCTTAGAGCTCATTTAGAAATTGGAATCTACCTCTCAGAATATAGCACTTAGTCATATCCTACCGTGCATTCGTCTCTAGTTTATTTGTTTATGTGTGTCCCGTGAGTATTCACTAAGACTCTTGTCATAGGTCCTTTTTTTTCCCTCTATGCTGTATCACACTTGATAGTCTCATTGGGTCCTGTGGGTTAAATTAGCATCTTAATGTGAATGATTTTACGTGATAAGATGCTTTGATCTGTCTCCTGAGCTATAGCCCTGTATTGCCTGCCTTATCAAATTTAGCACACCCAAATCAGAACTTATCTTCCACCCCACACCCCCCACCAAAAAAAAACCCTTTCCCTTCTTTGACGTTTCCCTATTGTTGTCAAGGTCTTACCATCCTCATAATCACTCAGACTCTAAGCCTCCATGTAATCGTCAAATCCTCACTTCTCACCTCACTTATCCAGTGCATTGCTAGATCTTGTCGCTTCTGTCTTCACATCTTTCTTATATGTCCCCTTCCCTCCACCACACAGCCACTACTTTAGACCTTTACCACCTCTCATCTAGACTATTTCAGTAGTCTGCTAATTGGTTTCTCTGCCTCAAGGGTCTCCTCACTTGAATTCATACTCCATTCAGCTACCAAAATGATTTTCTAATTTACACTCTGGCTATGTCACCCTTCCCTTTCCCTACTCAGAAAATTCAAGTGACACTCTTGGCACTGGGTTCAGGATAAAATATAAGTCCTTTCTTTTGCGTTTTCAGCTCTTCACAATCTGGTCCCTTCCAGTTTTCTTATACTCTACTCCTTTCACATGCTTTTCTGTCCATCTTCATTGGCTTACTTGTTTCTTCCACACAACATTCTGCCTTCCATCTCCAGGCCTTTTCACTGGCTCTCTCTCCATCCCTTTAATACTCTCCCTTCTTATGCTTCCACCTCTTTGTTTCTCTGGCTTCTTCAAAACTCACTCTAAATTCTACCTTCTACAGAAAACCTTTTCAGATCCCCCAATAACTTGTGCTTCCCTTTCTGAAATTACCTTCTATCTACTCTGTATATATCTTGTGTTTCCCTAGTTATTTCCATGTGGTCTGCACCATTTAAATATAACTTTCTTGAGAGCAGGGAATGTCTTTTTGTTTTTCTTTGTATCCCCCAGCATTTATCAGTGTCTAGCACAAAGTAAAAAGCTTAATAAATACTTCTTCATTGACTGTCTCCCTAATAGCTTCTCAAGGGACTTTTCTGTTTGAACTAATGAGTATCCATATGAAACAGATATCATTTAGAGTAAGAAATGCCTTAAATTTTTAGTCTACTATAAATTCTTTTACCCTATGCCTTCCCACCCTCTCAAATCTATAAAATACTAATTTTAAAGGTTAATTTATATGCTGCTTAATATGTGTGTAATACAAGTTTATCAACAGAGGGGAAATCATTATGGAGGAGGAGAAACTTGACTGGGCCTTGAAAATATGGGTAGGATTTATAAAAAGAAAAAAAAGTGTCCCAAAAAAGGAAAGAGCATTACTAAAGGTATGGAGTAAGAAATGATCATGGCATGGGTGAGGAGAACCTGAGATCACTCTCACTGACTATAAAATAGAGACCAGAGAATGATTTAAAAAAATAAGGACAAATAATAAAGAACTTCAAAAACCAAATAGAAGAGTTTGCATTTAACACAGTTGGGGATTAAGAGCTCATGCTGTTACTTGAACAACTGAAACAATATGGCACAGTAGGAAAAACAATGGGTGTAGAGTCAGAGAGCTTGGTTTCAGATCCTGACTTTGCTACTTAATATGTGTGTGACCTTTGAAAACTCACTTAATCTCTCTGTACCTCAGTTCTCTTATTTTTAACATTAAGGAATTGAACTAGAGATGTCTTCTAAGGCCTTTTCCAGTTGTAATCTATTATCATATCATAAAGTGGCATCCAAAAAAAAGAAGAAGAAGAAGGAAAAGAAGGACAAGAAGCCGTGTTTTTAAAATAATGGCTTGATAGAGAGAAAAGGAGGCCTGGAGATGGAGGGGAACAGAGACCAGAAGCGAGCAGACTGGCTAAGTCTTTATCCGTGATCTAAGTGTAAAGTGAGGGGGCCATAGACCAGAGTACTGACAGTGGGGACAGCAAAAGGGGGGATATCGAATTCAAGAGAGGTTTTGAAGGAAGAAATAGCAGGACTTGGGGACAAATAGGTTATGGGCAATGAAGGAGAGGGAAAAGTCAAATGGACTTAAAGATTTCCATATCGAGGATGGTAGCAGAATGGGAAAACTGAAAAGGGAATGTTCTATGAACACTATTTCCTTGTTGTCATGCTTCTGATTTTAAAAAAATGTTAAAATATTCTAGCATTAGGATTTCAGTTCCTTCTTCACCTTTTCCCCCCACAATGGTTACTTTTTTCCTTCTTTTTTAAAATATTTTTTTTCCATTTTGACAGGCATTTATACCCTCTTCCCTTCCTACCTCCACAGGCAGGGGCAGGGTGGGGGGAGCCTTTGTAAGAAATGTGCAAATCAAGCAAAATTAATTTTCACATTGACCATGCAAAAAGATATACCTCGTTCTGCATTTTGAATCTATCGCTTTTCTATCAGGAGTAAATTAGCATTTATCATCATCAGTCTTTTAGAATTATAACTGATCATTACATTGATCGGAGTTCTTAAGTCTTTCAAAGTTTTTTATCTTTACTATGTTGTCATTATGGTATAAATTGTTCTCCTAGTTTTCCTCATTTCAGTCAGTGTCAGTTCATATCAGTCTTCCATCTGAAACCATCTCTTCCATCAATTCTTATGACATATAATGTTCTGTTGTATTCATATAACATAATCTGCTCAGCCATTCCCCAATTGATGACCTCCCCTTAGTTTCTAATTCTTTGTCACTACAGAAGAGCTGCTATTAATATCTTTGTACATATAGGTACTTTTTTTTTCTTTCTTTGATCTCTTTTCTATATAAGCCTAGTAATGATATTGTTATTTCACAAGAGTATGCACAGTTTAGGATTACCAGGAGTACATTAATGTCCCTGGTTTCTCAGCCTCTTCAGCATTTGTAATTTCCTTTTTTTTTTTTATCAGCTTTGTCCATCTGAATGGTATGAGGTGAAACCTCAGAGTTGCTTTAACTTTGTTTCTGTAATTGTTGGTGATTTAAAGATTTTTTTCAAATGATTGTTGATAGTTTGGATTTATTCCTGGAGGGGGAAAATGCCTTGAACATTTACCTATTGGTGAATAGCTCTTACTTGTACACTTTAGAATGAATTTCTTATATATCTTGGAAATGAAACCATTTAATACTCTGATTTCTTTTCAGATTACACAAATCTTTTACCTTACTAAACAAATAAGACTTTTATTAAAGAAACTTTCCATAAAGATTCTTTTCCAGTTAATCTGTTCTTTTGTAATTTTATCTGCATTCAACCTATACCCTCTTTTTTAAACTTAATTTCATTTTTTCAATTGATGAAAATCTGATTTCCCTCTCCCCTCTTCCAACTGAAAAAAGAAAAACAAAAGTCCTTGAAGCAAATATGCATTGTCAAACAAAACAAATTCCCATATTGCCTGTGTCAAAAAAAAAATGTATCTCGGTTTGCACACCGAGTCCATCATCCCTCTGTCAGGAGGTAAGTAGCATGTTACATCATAAGTTCAATAAATCTTATGCTCACTCTCCTTAATCTTTTTTTCCAACTCAGTTCTTTTTCATATGAGCTGTCTAATACTTTTTTTTCTGTCTTTTGTCTTTGCTTTAATATTTTGTGTTGTTTCTGGTCATTAACTTCTGTCTGGTCCATTCTAATTTTCAAATTTACTTGAATAGGATTTTGAACTTGACTTCTTGTGGCAAACTGATAATTCTCTTTCCAGTTCTTTCATCCATACCTCTCACTTCTATTCCAATTTTTCTCCTGTATTTTTTCTAGTTCTCTCATTTCATTTATAAAATCTTGTAAAAAGCTCTCTTTTTTTGCTTTTTATTCTTCTGTGAATTTTAATTTAATTTTTATTCCAGCTATGGTTTTTTCTTTCAGGCTCTGTATATATTTGCATATATTTTCATGTTATTCTCTTCATTTGAGTTTGCATTGAGCATCTCTATCATTTTAATGGCTCTTTCTGGTAGGATTCTGTTTTTGTTTGGTCATTCTTCCAGCCTTACAACCTGACTTCAGACTTTATGTTGGGGCCAGGGTCGGAGTCAGAGTCAAACATCCACTGATTATTTTTGTACTTATTTTGCACTCAGTACATAACCTCAGACCTATGACCTCTTCTTACCCTGGACTGCCACTTTTAGGAAAAGGTCCTCCACTCTGTTCATACTAGATGTGTGATCTAGCATTAGATGATAAGGAATGTGGCTGACAACCACGGACCTCTTCTTGTCCTGGTAGAGTACTCTGGATAAAACTTTGTTCATTGACTATGCTAGAATGCTTATCA
The DNA here is from genome assembly GCA_011680675.1 of Gymnobelideus leadbeateri. Classification (NCBI taxonomy): domain Eukaryota; kingdom Metazoa; phylum Chordata; class Mammalia; order Diprotodontia; family Petauridae; genus Gymnobelideus; species Gymnobelideus leadbeateri. Next base: position 360,164 of record WOXC01004112.1, read on the forward strand.
TGGCCATTTCTGGCTAAGCCCTTTCCCCAGTATCTATAGATATCTTGTCTCCATGTGCCAACCCTGACCAGAAAAATAACTGGTTTTTTTCTTCCTCAAATTTCCTAATCAAGATTTGGTCTAGTGTATTTATAGATCTTTGTGGAACAGTTACATGGAAAAGCACAGCTATAGTTCTTGCTATTCTATCATCTTGACTTGTCTTTCTCCTCACTCTTAATGAAATAAAATACAACATAGCAATTACAGTGGTAGGAAGCTACAAGACAAGTTTGCTAAATGTACCTTAGCATCCTCACAGAGGATAGTAAGAGCACAGAGAGATGGGAATTAATCAAGGATGCAGTGATTATACAAAGTATGTGATAAATGAACCACTGGTCCTGTGAGATAACAAGTCTGAAGCCAGACATTAGAGGAATAAAATCTAAAAGGAAGAAAGAATTAAAGATACTGGCACATGATAGCAATGATTAAAAAGCACATATACATACGTGATAGGAGAGCTGGGATGCTTCAGAAGAAAAGATATATGATACAATGAGTAATAATTCCAGTAATATGATAAAAGGTATCACCAACATGCCAATCCTTGGTACTCAGCTGAAGTGGTTTAAGATGGGTAAAGACTTTGTATATATTTAAACTATTCTTTACAACAGTGAACCAGATTTACCAATGTGCCTTTTGCTCTTCAACAGTATGTTTGATGTAGGTGGTCAGAGAGATGAAAGAAGAAAATGGATCCAATGCTTTAATGGTAATTTTTAATATTTTTGCTTTAAAAATCATATCTCATATTTCCTACTACTTTTGTCCATTTTTCTGTTATGTGTTCTCACTTTTTTACACTTGCATTATTGCTTAGTTTCTGCGAACCTCTGCCTTTTATGTATTTCTGGTACATAAGCAAATTAACAGCCCCAAAACCTTTTCTACATTGCTAACGTGAGCAAAACCCTTATCGGTTACATTAAAGAAGCAATCCAGTCATGCTGAAGCCTTCTACAGAAACTGTAGTTTTAATGGAAGATAACAGTGCATTTGCAGTCAGTAAATTCAATTTCAAATCCCAGCTATACAGCTTTGTGATATTGGGCAAGTCATAATCCCTCTGAGCCTTAGTTTCCACATAGGTAATATGGGGAAAATTATGTTTGCACTATCTACCTCACATGTTTGATAAAGTAATACAAAGTATGTAAAATGTTTTTGTAGCTATAAAACAGTAATCTTTCTGTTGTTGTTGTTTACCCAGATCTGATAGCTGTCAAGTACAAAATTCACTTAAGTGCTGTGTGCCTTCTTTCATTTTATACTACAACTCTGTTCTTTCACTCAGATGCTTCTCCTTGTCTCTTTTCTCTCATAAAGATGTCACTGCTATAATCTATGTCGCAGCCTGCAGTAGCTACAACATGGTGATCAGGGAAGACAATAACACTAACAGACTACGAGAATCCCTGGACCTTTTCAAAAGTATCTGGAATAACAGGTAAAAAATAAAGTCAGCTTTACTACAATTCTCATGAATAAAGCTTATTATAAATGCTGCTTAGAACCTTGGAAGTCAATATTAATGTAATTTTAGGGTGGACAGAAGAGCATAATCTTCATTCAAAGTCAGTTTTAGTCTGCCAAAATGTCTTTGTATGCCTAAACTAAATTTACTGTCCCTGGTAAAAAATGCCAAAAGTAATATATGAAGAAAATTTCAATTTCTGCTTTAAAAGTGTACAAATTTTTCATGGTTTAAAACCTATTTTCTTTAGTACTTAATATGTACAAAGTACCAATCTGAATATGTTTCCTTTCTTTTGTTCCCATTGTGGGTTTTCTTTTTCATGTATCTTTCCTATAGTATTTATGACATTCTGCAAGGTATCCTCATCTGGGGATCATTTTGTTCTTTTCGATCTTTTCTTTTTGCTATGAGTTTAGAAAGAGGGAAGGATAAGCTGAGAGAAAATGTCAAATCCTTAAAATGGTGAAAATAGTAGTTTATTTTCTTACACATGTGAAATGGTAGCTTATTTATAGCTTTATTGTATTTATTGAATTCAAGATATTTTTATTGAGTATCCACCATATTCTTGGATACAAAGACAAAAACAAAACACCCCTGCCCATGAATCCTGAGGAGCTTACATTCTTCTGGGGGAATATACCATGTACATAAATGTAATGGGAGTTTGAGAAGGGAAAGAATATTAGGAAATTAAGGAAGACTTCATGGAGAACATGAGATCTGAGCTTAATATTGAAGAAGAATTGGATATTTTGAAAAGTAGAGTTGGGGACACAGTACATTGGAGACATGGGGGACAGGTTATATAGATGCAGAGAGGCAGGAAAGAGATGGAATGTCAAGTTAAGGGAACAGCAATTAGCTCAGTGTAGTACCGATGCATTATTTATAGTGCCTACAGTCACTATAAATACACTGACCATGATTATAAATACTCCCGCATGGTGCTCCATCACAAAATATAACAAACTACATATGGAAGGCAGAAGCAAAACATTTTTTCAGACATCAGGAAACTGAATCCACCATAGCAACATAGAACTTAATACACCACAAGGTAGCAGAGAGTCACACCTTCCTTTAGCCTTCCCACAAACCAATACAAGACCAACATTTTACACACAAACCTAACTCCTTGCCTGAGAGTCCTCTCTCTCCCATCATCTCTCTGCCTCTGACTCCCTGCTTCCTGTGGGCTCTACTCCACCCCTCAACAAACTCCTCCTACCACAGATTCCTCATGACTATATTCAGCCTATTAGGGGGAAGAGTTTATTTTCAAAGAAGGGAAGGTCTTCAAATTTCCATTCCCATTATATTTGGTCTGTTCAGAGCTCAGAACATGTGAAGGGATGTAGTGTGACAAAGTAATAACAACACAACCTGTTTGCTTTTATCCTGAACTTCTTCCTATCTAATTTTTGGATAGTGTTGCTGTATTATTTAATAGTTATAATATGTATGGTTTTTCTGATTCTGCTTTCACTTCATGAGTTTTCTCTTATTTTTCAGTTTCCTTCATATTTATCATTTCTTAGAAGGAAGATTCAGAACTAGATTATTAGTGTAAAGATCTCTAGGTGAGGAAACCTCCTACCAATGGAGATAAATAACTGTTCTTCCATTTAGAATCTTTGAGAGTTGCCTGGGACGTTGGGAGGTTAGTTGACTTGCTTAAAGCCAGAATGTTAGTAACAGGACTTGAACTTAGTTCTCCCTCATCTGAGGCAAGCTCAGTATCCATGACAGGATGCCTAATTGCATCTTACAAATTTCTTATGTTATACTTGTGTGTGTGTGTGTGTGTGTGTGTGTGTAAATGTGTGTATGCATAAATGTACACATATTTGTTCAGTCATTAGACAGATGGATTGTTTATAGGCTTTTGCTATTACAAGTAATCTTACAACATTTTTTTTTATAGCTAGGGATTTTTTCCCCTATCAGTAACATTCTTTGGATTTAGTCCTAATAGTGGGATTAGCTAAGTTATGGCCAGTTTTGTAGTTCTTACTGAATGGTGCCATGTTTTCCAAAAAAAATGTACCACTTCATAGTCCTACTAGCAATAGAAACAATATTGAAAGTTATCATTTTAACTATATTTTAACAATTTAGTGGACCCAAATTACTATCTCAGCTTTATTTTAATTTACAGTTCCCTACTTACCAGAGAAAGTACACCATTTAAGTTGAATACTAATAATTTCTTTTTCTTATTTCAAAAGCTAAATTTTCTCACTACTTCAAAATTTCTTATTGTCAGAAAATTTATTTCATATTTACAGTTGCATTAGATAAATTTTGTATGTGTGTCTTCTCTCCAGTAATAAAGTATAAGCTTCATATAGGGATTGTGGCTTACTCACCTTTGTGCGTTTCCCATTGCCTGACACAGTGTTTTTCAGGTAGTAGGTACTAAGCTAATCTTTATTGAGTTGAATTTGAAATACCAGTTTATGTGGCCATTAGGTATATATATATTGACACTAAAAAGAAAACCCTGCCTTGTCCTCTTCCCCTTCTTTCTAAAATCTAGGACAAAAAGTAGAGGGTCTTTTCTGAGATATTTAATGAAGACTCTACCAAGGACAAGAGGAAACCAGTCATGAGAAGGATTTAGTTGCCCTTAAAAATATATAGATTCCAGTAATCTGCACCATCACCACCACCATGCAGCTTTTACCAGCCTTTCTCAATATTGTGGAAATTAAGACACCTAATGGAAAAGAATATAGATCACAATAGGAAAAAAATACATACATGCTCTAATGTTCATTGTTTTAATTTCTGTTAAATCCTGAGCTGACATGCTGCATCCTTTGAGGTTTTATACTTTCTAAAGGCTTATACTGATTTATGTAGCTAATCCTTTGATATACCAATCCCCAGTTCCTATCCTTTGGAAAATGGAGGAAAATGATACTTTTCTGTAGTTCCCCTTTATTGTAACAGAACCAGCCCATTTTTTGCACATTAAATAGATTGATTTGAATTAGAACCTGTTTAATGACAGGCTCTCTGTGGGGGTGCAGAAGAGATATGGGGGAAGAAGAGGAGGAGCTGAGCAAGTCATGAATTAAGCTTTGAGCCACAGCTAACTAATGAGTCATGCGTTTGATTAACTCTTTGGATTCCAGAGTTTGGCTTTTCAGATTTTTCTAAACCTTAATTGGTCCACACAAACAATCTAAGTGTTTTCATCTCATAAGTATGTTTTAAGTTTTAGCTTTAGCACCAATCAGTTTATATCCCATCTTCATCTCTTCCCATCTTTACCTCATCAGCGTGGGCAAGAATTAGATAGAAGTTTAAAAAGACATGTTGACAAGATATATCTTCACTTATATTTTTGTTAATTTCTTACTGGCTGAATAGGTGATTAGATTGAAATGGGGGTGGATGGGTGTGAGAATTTGCACGTTAGAATTCATTTAGTAAAAAGTTCTTTTAGCACTTAAAAATCCATCAAAAATTCAAGAAGATGGCAAACAATTTTTTTTCTTGTTTCTCCTTTCCAGGTGGTTGCGGACCATTTCTATCATCTTGTTCTTGAACAAACAGGATATGCTGGCAGAAAAAGTCTTGGCAGGGAAATCTAAAATTGAAGATTATTTCCCTGAATATGCGAATTATACTGTTCCTGAAGATGGTAAGATTTCATTATGAATCTTTCCAGGTTTAAGGAAAAGACAAACAATTCTGATGAGTACAAATAACTTTCCCCCACTACCCTACTGTACCTATCTTCAAAAAAAAAAATAACTAGAAGCTACCAATTAGATTATAATTATATTATTATTCCTATGTCTATAATTTGGAAAATTACATCCCTCTAATCTTTTAGGGTTTATATTTATAATTATTTCCTGCCACTTTTATATTTTTTTATTTTGTGGATAGTTAGAGACCGTAAAACAAAAGAAAAATGGCATTTCATAATATGCTGTCATTTGCTATTATTTCTACTTTGGAGTAACTTAGTACCTTCTCTACCTTCAGTTTTGCCACCCTAATATCACAAACATTATTTCTGAATCAGATTTAATCATCGACAATTTAGCATGTTTAATTTTGATCTACATAAGATTTCTCGGACCCATTCAAAGTGTTATTTTGGAAAGTTATTAAAGGAATACTACATTTATACAGGAAAAGTGGGACCCAAGAAGACTTAGAACTCACATTTATACAGCTCTCTATAGGTTGGATTTTCCTCACAGCAAGTCTGTGATAGTACAATTATTATTAACTCTGTTTTACAGTTGAAGAAACTCGGACTCAGAAATGTTAAATAATTTGCTCATAATCACACAGCAAGTAACCAGTCATTATGGGGCTCATTCTAATGCCACATCCATTGATCTTTCTATTCTTTCCAATTCCGCTAAAGACTTATGAAAGGAACTCCTGGAGAGGTTGTTGTTGAGTTTTCTTTGATTTTCTTTTTTTGTTTGTTTCTTTGGTTTTTGTCTTTTTGGAGAGGGGAAGGCAGGGCAGTTGGGGTTAAGTGACTTGCCCAAGGTCACACAGCTAGTTAGTGTTAAGTATCTAAGGCTGGATTTGAACTCAGGTCCTCCTGACTTCAGGGCCTGTGCAGTGTGCCATCTAACTGCCCTGATTTTCTTTTTATTTATCAGTGGAGAGTAAGAACAGATTAAAGAGTATATAGATCTAGAGTTGGAAGGGATAGTTGTTATTAGCTTTGCAACCTTGACCAGCAGTGTTGTAAAATTAAAAGAGAACCCTGGAATTAGAGTCAGGAAATCAGAACTTACCAAGTCTACTGCCCGTGTGACTTTGAATTAGTCATTTCACAACTTTCAGCTTCAGTTTCCTCATCTGTAAAATGAAGGGGTTGAACTTAGTGGCACTTTCCCCTCTCCCCCAAAAAAGCCTCTTCTGTAGTAGCTTCTGGCGGGTCCCATGTGGCTCAGCTCTGAAGGACTTTTTTTGATTTGGTACGACAGACTGATCCCTTCAACAGTCTTTTTGTCCCATGATGGAGATAAGAGTTGTCTGCATCAAACTCCACCAAACAAATCAAGAAAATAGACCAAACTGGATCCTGCTGGGAAATCTAAAAAACAAAACAAAACATAAGGAATCATTTTTTAGCCCAGGTTGGGATCAAGAGACAGACAGATCTATAGACACTGGTGACAGGGTCTGACTAGGAGTGGGCTGCACCAAGCATTTCATCATAGAAAAAGACTGTGCACCATGGCAAGAGGAAGTCCTGGGTACCATGCAACTTTATGCAAAGTGTGGAAATAGGTGCAACCTGATAGTTCTTTTTCTCACTGCCCAGTTCTAGGTCACAGAGCCAGGGAAGGCTGAAGAGGGCACCTGTGCCCAGGGGTGGTGGGAGCCCAGGGATGGTATCCTAGAGAGGAAAAAGTTCAGAAGCAAGTAGCATCAGTGAAGCTCTGACCCTACACACACACACACACACACACACACACACACACTATTACACCCATTTACACACCCCCAGGAGCAAAGCTATATGTTGTTTCCACTTCTAGCCAAATCTAAAGCCTAGAAGGGGATAACCAAGGCAGGAATCCCAGACCAAAGGGAAGCGTATAGTTCTATCACTCTGAAGCAGCTGAGCTCCCCCACTGACTGATAGTGATTGAGTCCAGCAGCAGTCTGCTTTTGCTCAGACCCCAAGTCAGGTCAGTGCAGAGCTCAGAACAGGAAAGCAGTAATCAGACTTCCCCCTGGATAAGACTGCCTTGGGAGCACTGACAAACTGAGCTGTCCCTGTGAGCCTTCTCTAACATAACACCAAGTGGTCCAATAAAACAGTAACAAAAGCAGCTCAGATCTGCCCTCCACAAGTGCACAGATATTTCAGAAGGAAAAGGATGTAGATGTACAGTCCAAAATAGCCTACCCAACAAAATTGAGTATAATCCTACCGGGGGCTGAGGGGAGGGGGAGATGAATATTTAATCAAATCAAAGATTTCCAGACATTCCTGATGAAAAGACAAGAGCTGTGCAGAAACTTTAAAGTTCAAACATAGGAGCTGAGAAACATAAAAAGGTAAACAAGAACTAACATCATACAGGACTAAAGGATGAATTGCTTATAGAATATTATAATAATATGGGAAGATGATACAGGTGTCCTGAACACTTTCATTATCAAAGGGAAGGAAGGAAGGAAGGAGAGAGAGAGAGAGAACGTATTTGGTAAGCACCTACTATATGCCAAGCACTGTGCTAAGTGCTTTACTATTATCTCACTCACTTTACAATTACAACACTCCTTGGAACTAAGTATTAGTATTAGTATTATTTCCATATTATAGCTGAGTATACTGAGGCAAACAGGTCAAGTGGCTTGCCCAGGGTCACACAGCTAGTAAATGTTTGAAGCTAAATTTGGATGCAAGTCTTCCTTAGTCCAGATCCAGTACTTTATTCAGACAGAGGACCTGGGAGTGTTTCTGTTATGTCTTGAAAAGAATAGAAATTGAGTGGAAGAAGAATACACCACAGGATGGTTGGGAGGGAAAGGAAGGTTAGGAAAAGTTATCTCATATAATCAGGGTAGGCAAGTAGAAGTCAATAAAAATAAGGAGGAAAGGAAGGAGCAGCTGACCCCTGAACCTCATTCTCATCTGAACTGGTCAAAGGAGGGAAGAATGAATACATACAAACGTATACGGATACAATATGTGTGCACACAGAGTTGAGTACAGAAATACATTTTCCTTACCGGGGAAATGGGAGGAAAGGGAGGAAATTAGAGGGAGAGCAGATAAAAGGAGGGATTAGTTTTAAGCAAAACAAACTCTAAGGATGTACAAAAATATAGCTCTTGGGGCGGCTAGGTGGCGCAGTGAATAGAGCACCGGCCCTGGCATCAGGAGGACCAGCGTTCAAATCCCACCTCAAACACTTAACACAAAAACTAGCCATGTGACCTTGGGCAAGTCGATTAACCCTCCAAAAAGCAAAAATATACCTCTTTTTGAGGTATCAAAGAATTGGAATCTGAGGGGGTACCTATCAATTGGAGAATGGCTAAACAGTTTATGGTACATAAATATAATGGAATCATGTTGTTGAGTAAGAAATTATAAAGGGGATAGTTTCAGAGAAACCTAAGAATATTTGTATGAACTGATGGAGAATGAAGTGAATCAGCTTATATAGCCACAACTATATTGTAAAGACAAACAACTTTGAAAGACTTAGGAACACCAATCAACATAATTGCCAATCTCTTCAAAAGACTAATGATGAAACACATTACCCACTTCCTTACAAAGAAGTGAAAGACCCTGAGTGCAGAGATTTTTTTTTACATAACCAATCTGGAATTCTTTTTTCTTGACTATATATATTTGTAACATGAGTTTTGGGGTTTTTTTATCAATGTGAGAGATAGGTGAGAAGACAGACTGTTGCTGATTGAAAAAATAAAATAAAATTTAACCTTTAAAACTTTTCCAGCACCAAAGTTTAATAGCTATGTTTCCCTGGGCAAGTAATATAGTCTCCCTGAGCCTCAGTTTTCTCATCTGTGAAATGAAGAAAAAAATATTGTATACCTATCTACACATATTGCTGTGAGGAGGGTCCTTTGTACCTTAAAACATGAAGTAGATGTGAGTTATTGTGTCTTTTATAAAGCCTTTATACTACATGGTGCCATGCATTGAGTTTCATTTCCTTTTCTATAAAAATTGTGCTTTATATTTAAATTTACCTGAGTGCATTTGTATGTTTAATTCCACAGCAACACCTGATGCAGGTGAAGATCCCAAAGTTACGAGGGCCAAGTTCTTTATTCGGGATGAATTTTTAGTGAGTAATTTTTTAAACTTTATAAGTGTTTTGTCCTCTGTGGTACTATCATTGAGTGACTCCAACCTCACATTTTTCAGACTGCGTTTTCAGGTATCCTCCTGTGTTATGACTTGCTATCACTGGGCTACATTTTATATCTACAAAGTGCTATGATGTACATGTTTGAAAACACTAATAAGCCAGAAACTACTGTATAAGTCAGTTGGTTCAAGCTCAAATGTGTCCTATAAAAAAAAAAATGAACTACAGGGCAGCTAGGTGGTGCAGTGAGTAGAGCACCGGCCCTAGAGTCAGGAGAAGCTGAGTTTAAATCCGGCCTCAGACACTTAACACAAAAACTAGCCGTGTGACCTTGTGCAAGTCACTCAACCCCAATTGCCCTACCTTCCTCCCTCCAAAAAAAAAGAACTACAATGTGCTGAACTCTATAGGTAACTGGCTATGAATGAATTTTGGTCAACTTAAGACCAATCAGCAAATACCAAAACATGCTCTAACACCATCACCAAAACTGTGGCTCTCTAAGGACGTGCAGAAATGGGAAACGGAACTCAACCTGGATGGGTCCCGTTGTAGGTAGAGGTTTGTGTGGCTAGCCGTCTCTAGCAGTGCGTTCCTTCAGTCTCATGAACGCCTTTTTGTGACAAACCAAGTCCTCTAGGCAGTTTTCTGCTAGAACCTATTTTTGTTCTCTCTTCTTCTATACTCCCTCGACATAGCCCTGTGCAGCCTCCTAGTCTCTTTCTTTTTTATTTTTTTATTTATTTTTTTATTTTTTTTTTTTTGCTTTTTGGAGGGCAGTTGGGGTTAAGTAACTTGCCCAAGGTCACACGGCTAGGTTTTTGTTTGTGTGTGCGTTGTGTCTGAGGCCGGATCCAAACTCTCTGACTCCAGGGCCAACGCTCTACTCACTGCTCCACCTAGTCGCCCCCTAGTCTCTTTCTTTACATGAGCTTTATTTTAGACTCTTTGTTGAGTTAGAAAGAAATGTACTTCAGTATTTCAAGGTTCCTTCATTCCATCAATTTATACTACAGTATAAATACTCTGTATATTTTAAGTTGCCATGGATAACAAACATATAATCTGCCCCTAGACCCCATCTTCATAGGCCACGCCAGAGCTTGTGTTCTACTGGCAAAGCCTTTAAGAATCCAGCATCACCTTCAGGCCCTCATGAAGCACTGGAATACTATTAGAGGAAGATATTTACAAATAGTTAAGGTATTTCTATCACCTCATTTTCAAGAATGAATGAATCTTCTTGCATGCTGGTGGGGATTAAAATTAGCAATTAGAAAATCCACTATTCCCTGACCCAGAAGTGTGCCTTGCCGCTGCCCTCTTATGCCTTGATGCTTGACTAAATAGTCAAGCCTCATGCAGATGTCCCTTTGAATACAGTGATTCAATATGAAGAATTTTGACTTCTGGAATGAATGGAATTGATTTGGTAAATGCTAACTTTTCATTTCTATAATGTCACCAACTTGGTAGTCTAGGAAAGTTACATGGCATGAAAACCAGCAGCTTCCAACCTCAGAAGCTGTCGGGGTATGCTAGAAAACCCAATAGGCTGGGCAGAAACAAAGCTATGGTCCAGAAAAGGCAGAGGGAATGGAGGGACAGTGGGAATGGAAGGGGTTATGAGTCCTTCCAAACCTCTGAGTAGCAGTGAGATTGGGAAAGAACAGGAATGGATCTTTTCCTAGAGGCTTTTAGCCGATGACTATGTGGCAGGGATTCTGCTGAAGGAAAGAAAGCAACATTAAATCAGAAGGTAGGGCGATCACTGAACCTACCGATTTACACCACCTCTTGTCTCTGTCATTGGGCCAGTACCTTTTTTATTCCTGCAAAACATATCTTCTAGCATTTGTGAGTGAAAATGATTATCATTATGATTTTCACTGTTTAGTGATATTTGCAGATTGCAAAGAAGTCTATAAATCACTATTTCAGGGTTTTCAAGGCTTTGCATTCCCAAGTAGAGTCAAATTGAAAAACATAACAAAAAGTAATTTAAAAAAACATACATTCGAGGGGTGGCTAGTTGGCGCAGTGGGTAAGAGCACCGGCCAGGAGTCGGGATGACCCGGCATCGGTTCTGGACTCAGAAAATGAACACCCACACATAAATGACTAGCCATGTAACCTTGAGCAAGTTACTTATTACTTACAATTGCTTATAAAAAAAAGCCATACAATTCATGCAATAAACGATTAAGGAATACCTTTGGGGATTCGGGGATGATAGGATGAGTAGAAGACATAGTTTCTGACTTCAAGTATCTTACAGCATAGTTGAGAAAATAAAATATACATATGAAATTTGAGTAAGTTATTTTCCCTCTCTGGGCATCTATAAAATAAGGAAGTTGCTGTAAATGAGCCTAAGGATTGTGGGAGAATTTCAAGGCAACATGTCAACGAGGAGAAATGGAATATAGGAGTTCTGTTTGCTCCATAGAGCTTGGTATTTAGTCATGGGTATGTAAAGTGAAGCACTGTATTTAAGGAAAATGGCAACTAGTTTCCTGCCATTAGAAACAGAGGGAAAATCACTGGCTCTCAGGTCTGGATTCAGATTCTACCTCCAATGTATGCTGTCTATGACTTAATGCAAATTATTTCACCACCTGAGTTTCACTTTCCTTATCTGAAAAGTGAAGGGGTTAAACTAGATGGTCTCAGGTTCTTTCTAGTTCTGAATCTGTGATCTTAGTTTCGTTTTGGCCTTTTTAAAATGATATATGGCAGGCAGCTAGGTGGTGCAGTGACTAGAGCATCAGCCCTGGAGTCATAAGGACCTGAGTTCAAATATGGCCTCAGACACTTAACACTCACTAGATGTGTGGCCTTGGGCAAGTCACTTAACCCCAATTGCCCAGCCTTCCACTCTCTGAAAAACAAAAACAAATTAAATTAAAAAATAAAATATATATGCATATGTATGCATATAAAATAAAAAATCAAAAATATATGCATATATCAATGCATATTGAAAATGCAGGATAGAAAATTAATTTGGTAGGATTATTTTTTTAATGTAGTTGATGAAATTAGGTTTTTATAATCCTCTCAGTTAATTAACTGGATTTGTTTTCTTTTCGAAAATATATATTTCCCATTTTGCTAGTGAGATGCTATAATTTCCTATAGAAATATCCTGCCCATTGGGAGGGAACAAAAGATTTAGAGACTAAGGAAAAGGAAGATGATATAGTGATACGACTCTTGGCAAGTCACATCACTTCTTGGAGCTTAAGTTTCCAATTTTCTCTGATAAGAACTGAAATAGAACCATTTTGTATTTTCCTTAAAATTTTCAGGAACTTCATAGAAGAGGTTGTACTTGTTCATAGACCAGGATATTAAAACTAAAGTTCTTCATCATATTAGCATATGAGTGATGTTGCATCTGTAGCAGAAAAGCAAAGTGTAAAATAAATTACTTAGCAAAGTAATCGTATTGTGCCTTTCATACAGCCCTGCTATCTATGGCAAAGTCATAATATCTATGATATCCATAGCTTATGTGATTTGCCAAAGGTCATAAACAGCTAGTAAGAATCATCGAGGATTCAAAGTCAGCTTGCTTAACTTTATACTGGGCGCTCTTTCCGTCCCACTCCATTGCCTCTATAAAAAAGGAATTAAGTCATCAGGATTCTTCCTATTAGTATAGATTGGTGCCAGGTGATATTTTTCTAACATACATCTGAGAAATGAAGTAAATTTCTTACTTTTTTTTCCATTCCATTTGCTCCCAAGTTGAAAATAGGATTATACTTTGTACCTCTGCATAAATGAAAATATGAGGTATCAACCAGTCAAAAACCATTCCCAGAGCATTAGCACTCTAGAGGGTGGGATTGGGGGGGGGTGTTTCCAGCATGGATCACAGGCCTAAATTTGATTTTCATTTCTTTTACCACAGTTGGGAAACAACTACAGTCCTATTTTGATGGTATTGATGATACTCAGGGAACAGCCAGTGATTTCGGTCAGCCAGCAGTTTATGCTTTTCTCTTTTATCTGCCTAGATGTGACAAAGGATGCCCCATCTTATACATTTGAACAGTTAGCAGCAGTTGAACCCATGGTTTGAGATGCATACAAATCATTCTTGGTATAATGCTACAGCTCCTCAAACAAAAGGAAATCTGGGAAGGCGTGATTGGTTTTCTTTTTCCCTATAGATACCACCATATTATGTGCACTTAAAAAAAATGAGACATTTTAAGCATTTGTAATTGTTGAATTAAACTTTTTACCCAAACCAATATTATGATCAATATCTGTATTTCATCATAATAATAACATGCCTCCAGGATGATGTCCTAGGGAGGTTCTCTCCTGCAATTTCTTTACTGCTGGATCCTCACACTTTCACTTCCATTGCTTCTAGCTGTTTCTTGTATATATGTCTCTTTCCCAGATGTGAGTGAATTTTTTAAGGGAAGAATGTATATATGGATGTGTATGTATATATGTGTACACATATATGTAGTGTGTATGTATGTTTATGTATATATACACATACACATATACACACAAATACATATACACATCTATACCCCTCACATATCCCTATCTCTTCTATATCCCTAGCACAATACTGAGCACACAGGTTAACAAATTCTTGAATGATTGAAACTCCATAATAATAAATATAATTGATATGTGATCATTAATATTTGACCCTTGCCTACATGAGCAGACTATTGTAATGAAAAGGGCATCAAATTCAACCAGAAAAGTTGTTTTTAAGTCATGGTTCCAGTGCTTGTTAGCTCTTTGACCATGGGTAAGTCCCTCAGTTTTTTCTTTACCTTCAGGTTCCTTATCCATCAAAAGGAAATGTTAATACATCATAGGGTTATTGGGGAAAAAAAACACTTTGTAAAGTGTTTTAATCAGCATCAGTTGTTTGTTGCCCAATGTGAAAATCACTGTTAACTTGGGACAGGAGTGTCAAAGAAGTGATTGTGTATCCAGTACAAAAAGGATTCCCTATGCTCCATCCCTCAGTTCAGTTCAATATCCATTGCACTGACTGTGGGAGAGACTTGACCGGGTGTGACCTGGTCAGTACCTCTCCTTTGGAGGTAACAATGCTTTTAAGAAACAGCAGCCTAGAGTCTAAGGCCAGAGTTCTGTTTAAGTTGGATTCTCCAAAAATAGATTTAATACTAATCTGGTTTGGAAGAAACAAAAGCACAGGGGAAAGCCCAGTTGGGAGTGACAGATCGTGACAGATATGAATTTCCTAAGCATAAAGAACACAGTCTTACATGGCAACTCTTGTTTTACAGAGGATAAGCACGGCAACTGGCGATGGCAAGCATTACTGCTACCCTCACTTTACATGTGCAGTGGACACTGAGAACATCCGCAGAGTGTTCAATGACTGTCGAGACATCATTCAGAGGATGCACCTTAAACAGTATGAACTCTTGTGATTAGGGTCACCATGGAGCCTGTGGTTTTCAATTATCTGCTCCTTCCTCTTTCGCGTGCACTCTCTTTTCTCTCTGTCCTACCCAACACAGGATGGAAGAATATACTCTAGAGTACTTGTTCGCCTCTGGGTCTGTTTACTTTGGTTATTTAGCCCTTCCCACCCACACCCGGTGTTCATTTAGAGTGAGTTTTTCTTTTATTCTTCCTGCTTCTTTGGGACTAGGTCCAGGTTCCCCTTCAGTATGCCACTCCTTTGTCATTCCATTAAGCCTTCGGCTACCTCCATTTTCCCCTAGGATTTTTTTTAAATTTTCAAACATAGCCTACTAAATTTTTCCAGTAGGTTATGTCAACATAAACTGGTGACTCTTACCAGGTGGCACTACGGTCAAACCTCTGCATGTTAGGGGTCCTTTTTTTTTTTTTTAAACATGACACTGAAGAGTACTTGATAGGTGAAAGGAATAATGCACTTTGTATCAGGTTATTAAATACTGTTGAGAAAGCATACACACAATGTAGCAGCACTATGATATTTATTATTCTATCACAGTTTTTAGCATTGAGTTGCAGGTTAACTAATAAAGTGGCCTCCTCTGGTAAGCCGTTTAGTGGCACAGGTCATAGAGTAGAGCCTGAGAGGCATGGAGAAGATAAGCAGTTCTGGGGTTTCATAGCAGTGTCCCTACACAACTCAGACTTTGGAATTAAAAGCTACTTCTAGCCTACTGCATCAAGGCAGAAAATCTACTCCTCCCTACCCTAAACCGCTTTTTGTTTTGTCCACAAATGATCCTTTTAGCTTAGGTCATTCTTGGACACCAGTCCTCCCCTCTCGCTATATATTTTTTGTTTTATGCTGGTTTATTATATTGTACAGACTGTAAAATGTAATATTATTTTGTACAACTTTATTGAAGAAAATACTTGTAGAAGATCTTTGTGCCTTGATTATGGCTGTACCTGTAAACTGAGCTAAGATGTAAGTATGTTTTTGATTGCGCTGTACAGCTTGATGTCAGCCTTACCTGCAGCCATGACTGGAGGTAGGAACTTTATCTGTAGAATTTAGGGGTTTTCTGGTTTATATTTAAAAAAGTGAAATACACTTTAGTAAAAAAAATTATATAAATTATGCAAATTAACCACTTACACCTTTATGAATAAGGTCTTACCCGGGGAGAAGCTATTGCAGCAACATGCCTTTCCTTTTGGGAGACTCAGCTTTGAAATATCGAATTCATTCGGGTCCAAATTGTAACCAGGTGTTGTCTCTCAATGGGAGGAACCAAGAATATTTTTTTCCTCTCTAGACTATGTTTCATAATTCTTTGGTTATTGATACTTTCACAATCATACAGGCAGATTGTGAACATGTAGAGCACCCTCAGAGAAGCTCTTAAATCTTTGTAACAACAGATTTTATTGTGCAAGTAAATACAAGAACAGAATATTTTAAAAGGTGTAAACCCATGTCTAACCTAAAAAAATTACAAGATGACATTTTTATTTCTCTTTTAATAAAGAGACACATTAGAAAATTGTTTTATTTTAAATATTATAGGATCAAAATGTGTGAATATTTCTCAAACTTGAATAATTTATGCAAATGACATTCTCAAAACAAGTTATGGTACAGTACATTATATAAAAAGCAAGAATTGTTGTAGCAATAAGGCATGTCCTTTTTAGTAACTATTAACACTGCTTTATATTTTATACACGGGTGTTTTGTCTGTGTGAGTATATACTTTTCCTGTGTCTGAAATAACCTGTACAAATGTCGAAAATTACAGTTGCAATAACAGAAACCTAGACAAGTGTTAGCCTACATTACTTCATCAATTTTCTTTACCAATACTTGGACTGTCTCCATCCTTTGTTTAGAATTTTAAGACTCACCCCATAAATCAGGTTTTTATAATATATTTTTTAAAACCAGTACTCTCCTTTACCCTAAAATTAAATGTCAGTAAATGCTCCTATTTCTTCATTTAAAACTGATTTTATGACATATAACAGCCTCTCTTGCATCCTCCTGAGTTTTCTCCCATTGGCATTATATTAACCCTACTGTTTCATAAGATCATTCGGTCAGATTGATAGATGAAAAAGCAAAACCTACGTCCAAATCCCCTCACACTTCCAAGAAAGGGAAAGGACATGCAGCTATATTCTAGATGTCTTTCAAGAAAATAAAAATATGGAAAAACTGGAGAGGGGAGTAATTTCCCAAATAAAATTAACATCTATACTGTGATGTATATACAATATTTGCCTCTCTTACAGATTCCTTGAACACTGTAGTACAAGGTTGCCTGTTTATAATGATAATAAAAGAAAAATCCAGGCTGCTTTAAAAAAATTATTTCTGGCTCAAAATGAAAAACAAACCAATTTACCTTTTTATAGGCCATTTTTTTCCAGTTTTCAAAAGTGTCTTTTTTGACCACTAGAAGGGATTAAAGATTGTCTAGTAGAGAACTAATTATACCTATTTAAATAATACTAATAATAATCCTGTTTCAGCAGAGAAAAGTAGAATTCTACCAAACAAACAATATTTTCCTGCTCTCATAGTATCTAAAGGAGAATCTGCTTCCCCCTTCTAGGTGTACAGCTTTATAAAATTTAGGAATCTGAGGGAAATGTCATACTAGAACAGAAGCCACACCCACTGATATGTACATACACTACTGCCAGTGTGTTTCTGGGTTGCAAGTTCCATCCGTGGAAGATAGGAGTTTGTAATGCATGCAAGTTATGAGGCTAATAGGACTTACATGTTGTACAGATACAATCTGAGTATACATATATTTGATAAAAATTATATAGCAAGAAAACAGTTCAATTTGTTGTAGGATACTTGTTACTTTTTTTTACAGCATGAAACATTTCAATCAACTATTTATCCTGTAGTAATTCATATCAATTGTTTAGAATTTCTATGATGTGCATAAAAATGGATGACCTGCATCTGGATTCATACAGTGAGGTCATTCTCTGACATGAATATAGCCTGAAGTTCAGTTGTTTTCCGCTTTGGTATTTGTTACTAAATGCAGAAATGTCCTGCTCTTCACATTGCCTTATGCTTTCTGATTACGTATCAACCGAATGAAACGACTTGAAAAGAAACGGTGGTGTTACACAGGCTGACAGTGAGTTAATATTAACAAAACCACCAGAATACCTGCTGTGCAGTAGATAGTCAGCACTGTATGCTCAAGTGGAAGGAAACATTTGGAGAGGGAATAATCTACTGATGTTATGCTGCCCTAAAAAACAAAACAAACAAAAAAACACAAGAAATAGTCATGCTGTTGTTAGAATACAAGATAAAGTCATCTTACTACAACTGTTCTAATTTAGGAAGAACAGTAGAGCTAGCAAACTACTTGGGTTATTTCTTGACTGCTCCTATGTTGGGCAGAGAATTGGCTCATCACCACAGCAGCACACCAAAGGCATTCCCCTCTGGAGAGACAAAGTTAGCCGGAGGTGATGTGTGCTGTCTTTTGTCTTTTACAAGATTCCCCTGGTACTGGCCAGGAAAGGGAAATTAAAGACAGGAGCCCCCAAGTGGATACTGAGATGGGAAGCTAACTTTGTTATTAAGACAACTTCCTAATATGCTAGGCCTCAAATTAAAAAAAAAAATTAAAGAGGGCACACCAGGAATTCAGAGAGGTACATGGAAAGACTTGGACTAGAGAGCTGAGACCAAAGAGCATCACTGAGAGAGTGAATAAGAAGGTTTTGTTTTTTCATGCCACAAGACACTAAAATAAATCTGTTTACTTAGAAATACATGTTCTGGGGTAATCAAAGGAATTTTCCTTGTAGGCATTTTTGCTAAACAACAAACACCTTTTTTTTTTTAAGTTTGTGTACTTTGAACTTGGAAACAGGACATTCCCCATCTCACTATTAAGTGCAAATATTATAAACAATGTATATTGTGCATTGGAACTGGCTGCTGGAACACAACCTTGACGTGAGAAGCTCAATTTCAGGTGGCCATTGATGTTAAGCCCTGGGCAGTGGCATACATGTCAACATGGAAAAGCAACAGCCCTTCACATCCCCAGCAGTGGCAAATGCACCAATTTGGAAAGCAAGTGGATGAGATGGCCAGGAGTAAGTGATGAAGAAATTATCCTTTTTTTCCAGTGGATGAAATCAACCAGGCGAAATAGTCTCTCTGCTGTTCTCAATGCCATCTTAAAAAAAATATTACACTGCACCCCCTTCAAAAGATAATCATGCCACTTTGCTAAAGACTCTCTCTACTCACTCCCCACATAAAAATAAATTCAACTTAACTGAAGTTACCCTCTGAATGATGTCAACTGGTTTGGCTCCCAGAGATAAGCTTATAAAGTGGGTGCAGTGTACTAAATTAAGTGTGCTGGGGGAATTCATGGTTTTTGTATATTTTTTACAGGTAGCAACAGTTAAATAGTTGATTACCCATGTTGATTTAAATATTTATGAAAGCTATCAGACAAAAAATAAACTTTAACTTTACCATAATGAAACTAGGGTTGTTTCTGTTTCTCCAACTGAAAGATGGAACACTGATTTCAGGGATTTTTCCATCGTGTAGCACTTCACAGGCACTATGAGTATGACCACTCAGAATCAAGCGAGGTTGAAACCACCACAGAAGCTGTATTAAGGAGAAAGCAAAACATCACCCAGCAGTTCAGAATATTGATGAGGCCACCTTAAGATGGGATAGTTTCCGTTTTAATTCATTGGCACTACAGAATTTTGCCATAAAATGTCATTAAATGAAATGTCTTATTTCATACTATATCATATTCTTCAGTGTCCTTTAGAGAAAACCTAGGCCTCTGGCCCTGGTCGTATATTTCTGTGTACAAAACATACTCATTCTCAGGAAATTCTTTTTAGGTCTGCCAAAAGGAGCTTCTGTACTGCAAAGTCTTTATGAGAGGAAGATTGAGTTCAATTAATTTAATTAGTTCCATTATGGAAAAGATGGGTTACTGTGATGAACTAAAACTTTGACAAAATGCCAGAAGTCTTCCTTTTGGTCTGCAAAAGGAGCTGAGCTGCCACTAAAATCCACTTAATACTAAGAAGATACACTGCTCATTAAAAAGGAAATACAGCAAAGTTTGTGTAACACTGAGTATCCCTATAGTAACTTATCAAACCTTTTGGGAAGCCTCTTTAGAAAGGACATCATATCTCTCTTCAAATAAGATGTTCTTTTTCTCTGGAGGAGCAGAATCTTCCCCAGTGCAATTAGCATCACTTCTGCGGTATAGAGGAAAATGCTGTCCAAAAATCAAAGAGCCAGATATGACCTTAAGGAACCTTTTTACAGCTGATATACACATATAAAGAAATGCCAGGCTATCCCATTCTTCTTACCTGGAGAAGGATAGGAGCTGATGCTGAAAGCTTTTGAACATCACGACACTTTGGGCTGGAATGGTACTTCTCCTAATGGTTAAAAAAAATAATAATCATACCAGTGGTCAGGCAGTGTTGTGGTTAAGAAGAACAAGCCTACTCTGTTAGGATGGAGAAAAAGCTACAGCAATGAGGGGGGAAATGTAGGATTACTATGATGTTATCATGGACTGTTACCTCTCTGGAGCAATTCAGTAGCTGAGATAGTTTAATGAGTTTGGCTTCCATTGAAGAGCAAATAGTGCAATGATCTCCCTCCATTGCCACACTGTTCACCATCACAAAACTGAAATGGTTAAGAAGGAAACAAGATTTTCAGAATTTTCCCCAAATTCTTGATAAACTCACCACTCAGAATTTTCATAATGAAAGAAACAGCAAGCACAGGACTCAGAAAAGTTAATATGATACATGTGAAGGATGTTTTATTAGGGAAAAAAAGAGGAATACTTATGCTAGCAAAAGGCCACATAATGTTCTTTCACTGAAAAAAAGGCTAATTAGGAATGATAATGATTCCTGCCAGAACAAAACAGTTTCTTTTCTTTCTGTGTTAGTATTATATATACTTTGTTGTATGAGAGATTTAGAACTAGAAGGTATCTCAGACTCTCATTTTACAACTAAAGAAACTGAAGGCCAGGAGGGTAAAGTAACTTGCCCAAAATCACGAAGGTAGGAAGCCTCAGGGACAATATTCGAACCCAAGTTCTCTGACTCTCCACCCCGTATACTTTCCACAATACACAGCCTTTTGAAAATGTTTTGGGGTTTTTTTTAACCTTTTCTTTCCTTTATTTGCCATTTTGAAAAAGAATACCTTCAAGGAAGGATTAGAAATTTAAAAGACAAAGGAAATGGAAAATCAAACTCAAGCTAGATAATTCACTATAAATATAAAAACAAAATTCAGTTCATATTTTAGTGGTTACTTCTCTTTGAGCTCACAATGCCCTGAATCTATCAATCAGCAAGCATTTATTAAGGACTTGCTATGTACTAAATACTCTGCAAGACAGAGAATTCAAATATAAAAAGGATCCAGTCCCTGACCTCAAGGAGTTTACATTTTATTGGAAATACCACATGTCCACCCACAGTTACACACTAACCACCATTTAGGAAAGCATTATGAATCAAAATCTCCCCACTGGAAAGATTTCTGAGCCCTGGCGACTGATTTAATTATCCCAATTATAAATACAATTAAATCCCAATATAAAAGATTTGTAATAATTCCTAGAAGTTTACTATAATGGAGTTTCACCCTTATTAAATGCTTTCTCCTCAGGACAAATAAAGGTCTATTCTTGAGAGCTGCACTATATGAAAACTACATAACAAAGTAGTTGTAATAGTGACAATATGGAGTTCTTATTTTAGCCTAAGCAATGAAGGAAAGAAGTGACTTTTTGTCAGTTATGATGGCATGTAGATTATTGCTACTGAATAGAATTAATCTCTTTCATGTGCTTCTGATCATTATCAGAATTCGGACATCTTGGAATTTATTTTACTATCTTAAGCTATTTTCTAAAGTAAAATACAGTCAGTACTCAACTATGCATATTAACATAGAAGACTAGTGAATCAATGGATAATTTAAAAATTAGACATATAATTTTTATAACAGATTTGCCTTCCTAATTGGGAATTTTCTTAGACTAATACTAAAATTAGCTTGAGTTCCACAATCATACACCATCTAGGCAGTGGGGAAAGGCCTAGATACACTGGACAATTAGGAGGAAAAAGCCTAAAATGATAACTAGTCTGCAGAGAGTCTAGAAGGCTCAGTGGATAGAGCACCAGGCCTGCAGTCATGAAAACCTGAGTTCAGATATGATCTCAGACACATACTAGCAGTGTGACCCTGGGCAAATCACTTAATCCTATTTGCCTCAGTTTTCTCATCTATAAAATGAGATGGAGAAGGAATGACAAACCACTCTAGTATCTTTGCCAATAGAACCCCAAAAGGGTTCATAAAGAGTCAGACACAACTGAACAACAACAAAGTCCACATGTTAGTAGTAAAGAGCTGGCTTACACCACAACAGTATTTGAGAACTGATGACTATTTAACAAGAAGTGTCACAGAGTCATCTGCGGGAAAAATAAGCCAAATTGTACTTAACAGATGATGGGTTATAAATTGTCTATTTCAGGCCCCAGTGTGCTACTGCAGGAAAAATGTAATAAAATAAAAATCTAACCAGTTTCTGGGCATAATGAAGGAACATATTAAAATGGAAAAATTTTTCTTACAATTGTGGAAACCTGTGATGTATCTAGATTTAGAATACTACATGCACTGATGTTCAGTGCACCTCAGAAAATATAATGGAGCTCAGAAAGGTCCAGAAAAGAATAATAAAACTATGGAGAAGAGAAATCACTATATGTGGATACATTGTTATAATTAATGAAAATAGCAGCATACATATAGTCCTTTAAGGTTTACAAAGTATTTTATGTTATCTCATTTAATCCTCACAAAAACCCTAACATAGTGTTGTTATTATCCCCATTTTATGGATCAGGAAACTGAGGCTTACAGAGATTAATTTGCACAGGATCACACAACAAATTAAATATTTGAGATGGGGTTTGAATTCAGGTCTTCCTGAATATGAGCTTTCTTTCTGCAGCACCTAGCTGCTTCTAAAAGGGGATACGATCCAGATATATAAAGTCATCCATATGTTAAATGCACAGAGTTAGTCACCAAGTCCTAGGATACTAGACCTAGTGAAATGTCACTTGAAATAAGGAGATAAATTAAAAACAAATAGAGGAAATGTCACTTTATATAGTGGACAGCTACTCCAGCATCGTGACCCTTCCCACCAGGGACAAAACAAGGCTGGCTTACCCAGAGATCTGACCCAGTATCAAGCAACATTTACTACGACCTTACCTAACCCTACTGTGCTAGGCACTGAGTATAATAAATCTTAGAAGGAAAATTGAATTTATAGAAAATAAAGAATTTGATAAGTATTTATAGCATAATACTTACTTAATTCCTTTTATAGGAAAAAATTCCCCAACATCAAAAACCTTCTTAAATCGTTGTAGTTTATAAGTGTTCATCCTATATTCAGTTGTTTAAAAAAAAAAAAAGGTACATTTTATCAGCTACCCATAGAAAAACATCATAAAAGCTCAATGCTATAGGAAATGCTGATAGATTACATTTCTATAGGATTCTGAAGGCATAAAGGACCCCAGAGGATCTCTAGGCCAACTTCTCCCTTCCGCTCTCCATATCTTAGAAGAAATCCCCAACACAGCATCTCAAGCAAGCGGATATCCAGCCAGCCTCCCTTTGAAGACATTCATGTCAACCATTCCATTTCTTTTTTTTTTTTTTTTGGTCTTTGGAGGGGGAAAGGCAGGGCAGTTGGGGTTAAGTGACTTGCCCAAGGTCACACAGCTATTAAGTGTTAAGTGTCTGAGTCCAGATTTGATCTCAGGGCTGGTGCTCTATTCACTGTTCCACCTCGCCACCCCAAGCATTCCATTTCTTAACAGTTGTTCTTATTTAAAAAGAAAGTTTTTGCATGGAATAGAAGGAATGTCTGCAACAGTGTTTCAAGTTCTGCCTTTCGTGATCAAGCAAAAAAAGTCTAATCTATCTTCTATAGGAAAATCCTTGAAGCTTGATTTGGTTCTCCCTAAATCTAAATTCTCTCTTTTCCAGAGAAAACATTCTCATTTCCATCATTCATCCCTCGTGTGGTGTGGTCTTTAGGTCTTGAACACCATTAGGATTGCCCTCCTCTCAACACAGTACTACAGAAAGACTCTGATAAGGATTGTACAGTGAGAATCACAGCATCACAAGACTTCTATCTGGTATTTTTCAAAGTGTTTTCATCTAAATTATTTCATGTCATCCCAGGAAAAAAATGCATTGCTATTAAACATACATTTGAAATAATGTTAACCAGAAATATGTAACCTCCATATTTCTTCCTTTAAAAAAAAAGAACTTTTGGGGCGCAGTGAATAGAGCACCAGCCCTGGAGTCAGGAGGACCTGAGTTCAAATCCAGCCTCAGATAACTTCACACACACACACACACACACAAAACTAGCCGTGTGACCTTGGGCAAGGCACTTAACCCCAACTGCCCTACCTTCCCCCCTCCAAAAAAGAAAAAAAATATCCTTAAAAAAAAACAACACTTTCTACGTAGCACAAATGAAACTTTTTATACAGTACTTATACATTGTCCTCTCAAATCTCCTGCCCGTCATGGCACACCAATACCATGAATACTTACTCATAATGAAAGCCAATGTCATGGTTGCCAGCAACCACTATAAGTTGTGTGTGAGATGGATGTCGGAACACTCTTTGGAATCTTTCCACATCAGCCGCCCAAGCCTAAGGGGAAAAGTAA
Source organism: Gymnobelideus leadbeateri (assembly GCA_011680675.1). Lineage (NCBI taxonomy): Eukaryota > Metazoa > Chordata > Mammalia > Diprotodontia > Petauridae > Gymnobelideus > Gymnobelideus leadbeateri. The sequence continues at coordinate 384,846 of WOXC01004112.1, forward strand.
AAAGACCCACTAATTTGCATTTAGGCTAAGAAATATGATCCTGATATACAAGGACAAATCAGTCCCAAAGCAATCTAGTTTAAAACTTAGAGCCCCAGAGCTTGACTTCTTCTAATGTACCTCTTTCCAAAATTCTTGACTAACAGCTTATTTCACCAATCACTGAGTCTTAATGAAAAGGTGTCCCTTTGTAGCATTTTTTTAATGTTAAGTAGCAGTTCCCCTGCCCCAACCAAAAAAAAAAAAAAGGTTTAATTCTGAAAGGTATCTCATAAAACATTAATGCTATAAATGCCTTTTTAAGAACAAGCTCTCAGATGTTCAGTGATTTCTCCCTCCATGGCCAGGCCAGAATAAATAGAACATCTTTTTCCATGAAGCATTAGAATTCCTTTTGTGTGTAGTTGTGTAAAGGAGAACCAAGAAAAGTGAAATTCAAGTTGAAGATTATGGGGCAAATGAAAATCATTTCAAGAGCCTTCTAATACTAAGTCTGGATACTGAATCATGCAGGAGTTTTGAGAAGTGTATATATAGAGGAGTTCTTTCTTTTTCCTTGAGTCTAAGTAAAAAAATTAATCTGGACAAACTTCTTAGCAAAGAAGATATAGGTGGTTCAGTGAATAGAGCATCAGCCCTGGAGTCAGGAGGACCTGAATTCAAATTCGACCTCAGACACTTAACACTTACCAGCTGTGTGACCTTAGGCAAATCACTTAACCCCAACTGTCCTTGTCTTCTCCCCTCCAAAAAGACAATATACTTTCCCAGGCTGACTGGCAACCTCATTTTAAGGTGACCCACTATAAGAAAATAAAATTGATTTTTGTGATGATTTTCAAATGAGATGGTTCTTAACTGGTTTGGGTTTTTTTTTTCCTTTTTGGGGCAATTGGAGTTAAGTGACTTGCCCAAGGTCACATGGCTAGTTTTTGTGTGTGTGTGTATGTGTTGTGTCTGAGGCTGGATTTGAACTCAGATCCTCCTGACTGCAGGGCTGGTGCTCTATTCACTGTACCATCTAGCTGCCCCTGGGATTTGTTTTTATTTATTTATTTATTTGCTTTTTGGAGGGCAATTGGGATTAAGTGACTTGCCTAAGATCACACGGCTAGTTTTTATGTTAAGTGTCTGAGGCCGGACTTGAACTCAGGTCCTCCTGACTCCAAGGCTCTATTTACTGTGCCACCTAGCCACGTGGTTATTTTTTTCTTAACCCGCTTTACCAAAATATGTTTTGTAAGAATTGCCTGAAGCTAGGGAAGCAGCACCTTTACATGCATCAGCATACATCTCTTACCCCTTTTTACAAGTGATCCTTCTAAAATGTAGTTAAACTGCTCAGGGAGAGTTAAAGGGCCACAATCTGAATTTTAAAGTTCTCCCAACACATTACACCTTAGCTAACTAAGTCAGCTCCTCGCTGCTCAGTCAGAAATACCAGAGCACTTGTAAAATTTACTGGATAAAAGGTGAGGTGAGGTGAAAGTTGGATCATTAGTACACAATGCTTCTCTTTAACCAAGATGCAGGAATCATTTTAACATTTACTACAAAAAGTCATTAGCAAAATATTCTCATGACCAAAGTGAGAACAATCAGACTCAGTATGTGAAAAACTCTAAGTTACCCTGGTCCTGCTACAGATTTTTCTTGGGGGAAGGAACCTGTAGAGTTATTAAAGGAACCCCAAATCTTTACTGTATTGTCCTTCTGGTGTGAAAAAAGAAAAGATTAACCAGAGATAAAATTAGGGAAGCTACTTTTGTAAGTGCAGTTTATTTGATTAATTGGTTACATAAAATAGTCTGAAATAGAATGTACATTTTACATGTGTACTGACAGCCTCATCATAGTGGTAGTGACATTTATCTTAAGGAACTCTGTCTCCTGAGGTTTCTGTGTATACATTACATATATAACTCATGCACCCCAAATTTAAAAACCGGTAGGGTTAGTGCGGGACTAACCAGTCCCACCCAAGCAGATTAGCATTAAATCCAAGTCCTAAGAATCCCCAAGATATTTTTTCACATTTCATAGGTCATTTAACAACAAAAAATTGGGCTGTATGTCTTACCTCAGGGGAGCTCCACTTGCCTTCATCAAAGACATCCCCCAGAATAACGGCAATCTCTGGTTGTAGTAACCAGAGGGCTGTTTGAAAGGCCCTTTCCATTTGCCACTCCCTTTGAGAGGGGAAAAATCGTTAGCCCATTTTCTAGGTATCTATAACTAAATCCTGAGAGATCTAGGGAGGGACAATGGAAGGAAACTGGAAAATTACACCTCTACCCTCCCCATCAACTACTTCCAACTTCAAAAGGAAGAAGAGGGAAAAGGTTGAGAACTTGGTACATCTTATCAGAGCTAGGGAGAGAATTAAAACCACCTTAGAAGTTCTTAACTTCCACAACCTCTTCACCCCAAGTCCTGACCTCTCTGATGGAAGTTAATTCAGCTTCAGAGAATGCCTTTTTTAGATTGTTATCATCTACTCTCTGTCCAAATCTGTTCTCACTAAAGAGGACTTCCTTTGATCTAACTGGACAAAAATAATGAGGAGATGGTAGAAGAAATTATCAAGAAACCAAATCCTACAGATTTCAGTTAAGTAAGGAAAAAAACAACACTCGGGGCGTAAAGCTTCACTGTCTCTCAAAGGACTTGGCCAGTATTATTTTTCACATCTCTTGAACTCCTCTATAGGCACCCCAAGGTCCTCTAATTCTAAGGCATGCTCTTATATGCCTAACCTGTTTTGCAACAGTAAAGTGCAAATTCAGATCCCATGATATGCCAGCAAAATAAACTCTTTTGGACAGGGCACTTTGGCCCTTTAAATACCAGCACAGGCAGCTGATTGCTCTTCCTAGCTACCACATAGAACCAACCGTGAATTGCTATTTCATTCATGGTACCTCTCAAAGCTCATGGTTTTTTAGTATTTCTTGGCTTCAGGTCTTCCACACCCAAGGGAAAAATGGCAGAGAAGTGGCATCAGCAAAAGGAAGACTTCCAAGAAATATTTGGGGCAGCTGATAATTAGTAAAGCAGAAAGCACAATTACATTGTCCAAAAAGAAATAAAGTGTCGCTCCCTACCCTGACACACTCCACTTTGGATACTGTTCAGTTCTATCACTTCTTCTTAGTCTCATCTTCCTTTCTGCCTTCCCTCTCCCCAAATATACTCTCCACTCAATAAGAGGTATCAACCACAAAGTAAACCCATCATGAGGGGAGAAAACATAAAGATCCAGGATAAAACAAAAGGAAAATGTAATAGTTTCCATGTGGTACAGGACTAGTAGATCTGGTTCTGGCAGAAAGCACAGATAATTGAAAGGGAAAAAGCCCTATCTACTGACATTATAGTTGAGGCCTGCTCCTCCCCCTCATCGCCTCACATCGCCACCACCCCTTTGGAAAGAGTATTAACAGACAGATGCATCTGAGAAGCTTCCTCCAGTTCTGGCCCTCGTGAATTTGGAGACTTCCAATAGCAGCTCTCTTCAGATCCATCTCTTACCCAACTAAGAGCAAAATACAAGCATACTCAGAATGCAAGAAAAGAGACAGATCATGACCAAGCACCCTCAGGAGTGGTTTTGCTTGTTTGCCTGCCAGTCAACTCACCCAGAAACTTGAACCTATGGAATAATTAGTATAATTGTGGGTTGGCAAGGATGTATCTTTTATCCTTGATGTCTAGCTTTTGGAAGAAAGTCTGAGGAGTTCCCTAAAGCCAGAGATGTTTGACCAGATTGTTGAAGGGGACTGGGGGCGGGGGGTGATGACTCTTAGCTGTGCTATATCCTTAAAACTAGAATTTCAAAAGGATTTTCTGAATTTTTGTTCCTACCGTCGTAATTTGTCCAACCAGTGTCCATTTATTTCCCCAAGCAAATGTGTATCAGCTAAAAATATAACCTTCAGCACAGGTTCAGGAGTTTGTTGTTTGCTTCCAGAAGCTACAGTCTTCACTTCTGGCCACTGACATTGAAAGATCACTAAATAATAAATTATATATTCACAAAACATTATCAGAGCAAAGACAAGAAATCCAAATTTCAGAAAGAACCAGCTCTTCCTCTTAAAATGAAGAAAATTCAAAGTTCTAGATATGTTTAGTCTATATTTAGTCATTTCTTCTATCCAAAGGAATATGCCTCAATGACCAAAGACCAAATCCATTTAGAATTATCCTTAGGAAAATATGGGTATCCTCACTGAGATATCGTATCCAGATCTGAACAGAACACCTAAAAGAATCAGAAGAAAGGAATTTTAGACCCAGCAATACATGTTTCCTTTACTTAATTAAGTGCAATGGTTTTTTTTTTTAAGAACAGAAAAATAAAATATTAACAATCATTACTGTTTTTTTACTTTACTATGAGGCCAGATTACTGGCAAGGAAAACTGGTTTTCTGCTTCTACCTATGCAATTCTTTGTGTATGTATTCTAGTTCCCCAGAGATGGCTCTCCTAGGAGGGCTGTGAACTGTTCCTATATAAACTTGAAAATGTGGCCCATAACCACAAATGTCATACCAAACGAACCATGTTGGCAGATTAAAGAAAATACCTCTGCAGCAATGAAAAATTCTTAGAATTATTTAAAGTGGGCAGGATGCCATAATGAGAAGTGTCTCTGGAAATGTGGAAACATAGAAACTCCTGCTGCTGCTATATGTAAACAGGGATCTCCTTTCTCAGTGCCATGTAATTAATGAGCCATAATACATATGGCATGTCCCCTCTCGGGGGGCACAGGAGACAATGAAGAACCAAAGGGGAAAGTCATAAGAGGCTTCTGTAGGTATTCTGGCATGACTCTTTGGCAATCTACAAACACCTTCATTAAAGTGATAACTTTAAATTTCTTTCCCGGAGCATGAACTAATATATTAGGTTTTAACTGTGTCTGTAGGGAAGTCAGATGCATATGTCATCTGGAATAAAACACCAGTCCTAGACTCATAGCCAGAAATCCCACAATATCTTTGGTGATACAAACAAAACAAATGCCAGATCATCTGGCAGAACTTAGTCAAGACTTCCATTGGTCTATCACATCCTTCTAACATGGCATCCAGATCATCCCATGGTCTCGCTCTAATCCTGGGCTGGTCTGATATAAAATTTAACATAGAAGTACTATTAGCTCCTGACAAATATAATCAATGACTGATAGAAATTTCTTGTTATTTATAAATCAAGGTCAAGAAAAATAGCTTTTCGGGGCGGCTAGGTGGCGCAGTGAATAGAGCGCTGGCCCTGGAATCAGAAGGACCTGAGTTCAGAGCTGGCCTCAGACACTTAATCCACACAAACAAAAAAACCTAGCCGTGTAACCTTGGGCAAGTTACTTAACCCCAATTGCCCTAAAGGGGCGGCTAGGTGGCGCAGTGAGTAAGAGCGCCGGCCTCGAAGTTTGGATGACCCGAGATCAGATCCGGCCTCAGAAAATGAGCACCCACGCATAAATAATGGCTAGTGTAACCTTGAGCAAGTTACTTAACCCCAATTGCTTAAAAAAAAAAAAAAAGAAAAATAGCTTTTCTATTGTCTTCTACTGCACATAGAAACAAATTTTAGTCAAATAGCATGAATCCAAATCTATCTCCATAAAGCTACACACAGTTTAATGAAAATGTTCCCTAAGAACCAATTTCCTTCTTTTTTCCTTATCTCTCCATTGAGAATCTTTTGACTTTAATCTTTCCCCCCAAAAGCCTGGAAACTATTTGAAACTCTGTAAAGAACAAGATTAAAAAAGAAGGTCCCTAGAATCTTCTGTTTTGCAAGGAACAGAGAGTCTGAAGCTTTTGCTGCTATTTAGCCTACAGTGGCTTGTATCTCAATCCTTATAACTTTAGAATCTCCAGTCTTTCTAAAGGTCATCAGAAAGATAGCAAAACATACAACTTAACTGCATTTGGGGAAAATGTCTTCAAAGATTTGGTTGTGATCATCAGATCATAAGATTATGATCTATGAATTAGAAGGGAGAAATCTAGTACTCTCCCCTCATTTTAAATCTGAGGAAACCCGAAGCACAAAGAAGTGAAGGAACTTGGACATTAAATCTACCCCAGTTCAGTCAGCCCTCCCTTTTATATTAAAACCACTCCCCCACCCCCAACACCAAAACAGATCAAAGGTTCAGAAACCACTACTACTGAATGACAGAAACATAATTGAGGAGGAGAATAAGCTGAAAGTAAGTCAGTCTTTCCAGGTACCACTCTAAATTGAAGTACAGGAATGAAATGGGACACATATAGTCTGCCATATCTACCGTAAGACGCAGTTGAACCAAAAAGAAGTAGGGATATTATTTTCTTTACACACACACACACACACACACACACACACACACACACACACACACACACACACACTCTTCAGTTTCTGGTCTAACACTGTCCTAGGTGCAAAAAATGATGAATAATATCCCTGATAAGTATCTGGAGGGAAAAATAAATAAAAATTCAGAAAACCCTGATCATTCCCAAAAATTTCTGGGTTCTATCAAAACAAATCACAGATGAGAGAGTTGGGGGGGAGAGGGAAGGGGAATGAAGCTCCAGAAGAAGCCCTAGCAAGATTTTTAAATGTCACTCTCCATAGGTCCCCCAGAGGCTTTGACCCTTCAACTATAACATATACAGCTCTACTTATCACAAAGTAAATACCAAGAACAAACTCTTCTGACTTTGAAATTTGAGCATTTTTTTAAGACAATGAAGAAAAACATTGCTTATACAGTATAGAACTGCCACTGGTTAGGAGGTGAAATTTACCAAAACAGTTTTTTACATGCATGATTGGTATAACATCATCAGAAAAGCCTTGTCATTACATGAAACAGTTTTCTGGGATTAACATGACTCTAAAAAACTAACCCAACTTAACCTCTCTCAACCTCAGTTTCCACATCTTTAAAATGATGATATCTGCCAATTCCATTTCCTTAAACAGCTTCTAAGACCCAATCTAACACATTTCCCTGAAAGACTGAATACAATTTGCATTTGATAGCATTTATCCAACTCCTTGCCACCCTCCCCCTACCAATATATAATCATCATTCCAAGTGCAAAACACATTCATGCTTTATCACCTTAGCAACTTCTATATCTTCTTCAGAGTTGTGGTCCATAGGATGCTTGGCATTCCCTCTGTAGAAAGAGGAAAAAGTGGAAATTTGTTCTTTTTAGAGAACTTTAAGTAAGAACAGGAAAGGGGGACATCTGTTATTCCTTGTTCTTCCAGGCAAGAATGAAACTGAGAAAGCCTTGGCTGCATGGTATACTCCCACCCTGTAATACTATTCATTTTTATCAAACCAATACATAAATAATGTCATTCCTACCTGTAATGCCAAACAAAGGCAACTTCCAAGGTTCAGAATACCAGCATAGTAACTCTCCATTTTATTGAGTGACAAATTAAGGCAAAACATTCACAGAACAGAGAAAATCAAAACACAGCATTCACCCAGTGTGATTCAATAATTTCCAAGTACTACTCCACCCCTGGGCAGTACTATTCATTTAGTGGATCACAAAGTCTCTCTTCTCAAATGGAGATTAAGATTACTTTCCAATCATAAAGAAAATATATTCATTTGGTCAATCACAGAGCACAAAAAGGTCAAGTTTCCCACCCCTGCATCACAATTGAATTACAGTTATCATCAGTTAATACCAAGCACCTTCTCAAAAGGGGCAGTGGAAAGCACAAAGGCCATCTACCCCTGAGCTACAGCAAGGTTAAGATATTATCACAGCATTTAACAGCCAAAAAGAGGTCTTTTCTTCATCAGCAATCTCTGTTCCAGGGGAGACAAAGCTTAACAAAGCCACAATATACATTGCCATTGTCCTCATCAATTCACTTTCTGCCTGAAGAACAGGCTCAGGACCCCTGAAAACATCAGCAAGACCCTCTTCCAGGATTTCTGTAAACATACAACAAGAAAATCCTTTTTCAGGGCTTCTGAACCAATAGCAAGGTTCCAGGACCTCTGCAACAACAGCACTGTCCTTCACCAGGGAACAAATCTGGCAAAACATCAAAACAGACAGAAAAAATACCTGCATCACAGCCGTCCTTGGCAGCTCTCAATAGTCCTGGGCAGCTCCAACTGGCCCTCAGAAATCCTATCCTATCTCTCTCTCTCTGTCTCTCTCTCTCTCTCTCTCTCTCTCTCTCTCTCTCTCACAACACCAGCTCCTCCCAGTTCAGCCCTCTCTTTTCAGGTCAAGTCTATCCCACAAATGGGATTCACAAACTCTGGGTTTCAACACTCAGCGGCAAAACCAAGCCAATACAGGGGGATCTTTAAATTCCATTACTACTACACTACGTCATGACTAGTGATTGGTTCAAATTGAACATCTAAAATTACTTTCTATCCCGGGCAAAATGCTAACCAAACATGGAGGGGAAAACTGCTGCCACATTTTGGGCCACAGAGTCCACAGGAATCTACCAAAACAAATTCATCAATGGAATAGAACAGAATCATGCCACTTATACACTTTCCTCTCTGAACAGAATACAAAGAAAGAAATAGACACTATTTTGGTTACAGCCTTATCTGACCTTAAGCAACTGTACACAGAACACCTAATGAACATTAAATTCTCTCTGGATTTTTACATTATTCCAAATTCTCTTCATCTGTGTTTCATGCAAAATTATTTCATAAACACAGCCATGTATTTACATAGTCCATATCATTTTCATCTTAATAACTATCTTGGTAATCTGTCCTTAGGAACAAACAGAGATAATAAACCTACAGACTTATTGACTTATATCAGGGCCAATAAATTATAGTAAGGAAGAACCCTGGGACCTCTTGAAACTGGGTAAAATGTCCTGATGGCATAAGAAAATAAGAGTTACTAAATTTTAGCAATCCTGGAGTTTGTTGCCATTACCAACAGATTTCTTGGTTTCCTGTGGGCACCATTTTCCAGGTGTCATTCTTTATGCCCTTTCATATCTAAAGCTGCTAAAATTCTAAAATCTGAGTCTGTAATGTTTAATGGAAAGTATATGTAGAACCTATATGGGATTGCATGCCACCATGAAGGGGTGGAGGAGGGAGAAAATTTGGAACTCAAAAACTTGTAGAACTGAACGTTGTAAACTGATAGTAAATTAATTTTTTTTTAATTTAAGTCTGAAGGGACTTGGCAGGTTATTAGGTCCACTTTGTATAAGAACAGAAATCCAGAAATCCCCTTTCAAACATTCTAAGAAATGGTCATTCGCATTCTACTTGAAGACCATCAGAAATCAATTACCTCTCAGAGGCAATGGAATCTACTTTTAAATGTCTCTAAATGGACATTTCCCTTTATATTTAGCCTAAATATGTGTCTACAATTTCCACCCACTGCTCCTCATTCTACTTTCTAGATCAGGTGGAACAAGTGTCCTCTCTCTTCAGCATGAGAAGCCTTAAGGCTTTTTAAGTAAATTCTCATGTCACCCTGAGTCTTTTATCAAGGCTAAATACCTCCTGTTCTTTCAAGAACTTATTATAGTCCCTTCATCAACTTGGTCACCCTCCTCTGAATGCATATCAGCTTACCCAGAAAACATAAGCTCCCAAAACTTGTTCTACTGCCTCCCTCACTGCAACCATCACACCTCCTTTTAATCTAGCCTAATATTGTATTAGCCTCATTAAATCTAGTTCTTACATCAACTTTTCCTGACTTTCCTGGTTCAGGTTAAATTGTATATCCTACAGATTAAAAGGCCAAAGATTGATGACCCACACTACTGAGCTGAAGTGAAGCTATTGCCCTCTACCACCATTAGCTTTACAGGTTAACCAAAGGAAAAATAATGAAATGTCTGCTCTTCGCTATGCCAAGTGACATAAGTTTCAGTTTTACTTACGGTTTATAACAATAGGGCACTGAATCTGAAGGCCTGGATTTGAATCTTGCTTTAAATACTTACTAGCTGTGTGACCCTGGACAGGTCACCTAACTTCTTTCAGCCTCAGCATCCTCATCTGAAAAACAGAGATAATAATATTTGTAGTACCTATATCACAGAATTGCTGTAAGGAAAAAATGAAATACTGTTAGTGCTTCACAAACCTAAAAGTAACTATATGTCAGTCACTTTTATTAGCTATATCTGAGGCCAGACATGACAATCTACCCATTTCACACCCCATCCCCAAATATAAACTGTTTGTTTAAAATGAGCAATAATAAATGCTTTATCTTACCAAGAGAATACAGTATTTATCCATCCTAGCTCATTAGACTGGAAAATTAGTAGGTAAGTCAGAATATGGTATAGGTGCTAATTTGTATGTTTTGTATATGTATATGTGTACGCACACACTCAGACACACACAGCCTTCTGTAAATGAAGGATAAAATTTAAAACCACTCTTGGTTTTCCAAAATTTCCTTTTTTTTTTTTTTTTGCTGAGTTTGGAGAGTGAGAACAAAATTAATAAAACACAGAAATTGCACATGAAATTTAACTTACTTGTGAAAATTATTTAAATAAACCTTAAAATTGAAAGGCCTCAGTGGATCCCAGACAAACTGTTCTTATTTTTAAAAGGTTTTTTTTTTTGCTTTTTGGAGGGAAATTGGGGTTAAGTGACTTGCCCAAGGTCACAGGGCTAGTAAGTTAAGTGTCTGAGGCTGGATTTGAACTCGGGTCCTCCTGACTTCAGGGTCAATGCTCTATGCACTGAGACACTTAGCTTGAACTTACTAAACTTATTAGTTTAGTGTAAGAGGTTAATATTTATAACTGAAAATAGAATATCAATTTACTGACAATATTTCAAAATTTAAAAAAGAAAATTATCAGTTTAGATTCTATATTTCTATCTCTTCCCCAACTCCCACACACACACAAAAAAAAAAACCGGCTAGGGCAACCACAGTAAAATTTTGACTCTTTTCCCTTTAATCTACCTGTTTTCTGACAGCTCTTTTATCTACCAGGACAGAGGAAATATAACCCTGCAATTATTTTATACATCAAACTCTTGTAAGATTTTTGCACACAAAAAAACTTTAGATCTAAACTAGTTTGCCTTTCTTTTACTAACAACTAACTAGCAACTAAGATTTGAATTTTATACTTCACTATGAGAATAAAAGTAGCAACAGTTTATACCATTAGGTCATGCTGTACAGGGCTTTACAAACCCAGACAATTTTAACGGGGTAACACAAAACAATCTGACTTAGATTTAGTCTATTTTCTGTTATATATCACAAGTTGGAACTTTATTCCAACAAAGCCTTAAATTTTAGATTTTAGATAGATTTTTGAATGATTAAATATATTCTAACAAACCTTTGAATTGATTTTAGCCAGTCCTTCAGTAAAACTGCTTTTCTCCCAATATACAAATGAGTAAATTAAACATAAACAACAGAATATAAAGAAATGCCTTAGTACAGACAGCAGCTATACTGTTAAAGATATACAGTCAAGTTTAAGGCGAAGAGATATTGGTTATGGACATATAACTTAAAAGGCAAAATCCTTTAATATCACTCCTTAAGATCCCTAGCCTTGGAGTCTGAAAAATCGGGATTCAAGTCCTGTGTTAAAAGACATGCTGATTATCTGACTCTGGGCAGGTCTTACTTAGATAAGCAAGTGGATAGAGCAAATTCCCTCCTCCAAGCGTTTCTATAGCAATGAATTTATAAATTCAACCCCCCATTTTAACACCATTATTTCTTTTTCTAAATTCGGCAAGAGGACAAATTCTGGTAATTAAGTCTGTGTGGTTTTGTTGGCTGGATTTTCTGGTTTGTGTGTTTTGGTTTTGCTTGTTTGTTTTTAAGCGATTGACACCAAAACATCGGTAAAAGAAATTCATTTGAGACCCCGGCAAGATTTAATTTTTAAAAAGCAACTATAAGAAATGTACTTTGTTTCCCAATTATATTAAAACAAATAAAGAAAATCAGTCTACACTTTGTGTCCCTCTACTCTTGGAGCCTTTTTTTCTACGTGTTTACAAGATTGTTTAGACTTTTTCCCCCTCTTCCTTAATCCTTAACAATGCCCCTCCCGAGAGACAAGTTTAGGGGGAGGGGGGATTGGGTAGAAGGGACACATATTTTTAAGATTCCTTAATATGATAAAAGGTAAACGCAACATAAAGCCAGAAGGAAAAAGCAAAGAGCAAGGTCAACTTGAAGAGTAAGACAAAGCCCCTACAAGACCCCGAAGGAAGGGTGGCGGCCATGTGGCTCCGGGCCCAGCAGCAGCGAGCAGGAACTGGACGGCTCCGTCCCGGAGAGGCTCGGTCCGGGTTCGCTCAGTGCAGACCAAGTTGTGAATTTCCGGATGACTGTGCAGAAGAGCAGCAACCAAATAATCAATTACAAATCCACTTGTGAAGCGAAGCCTGCTCGTCTCCGGACTTCCGCACAACTCTTCATCCCATTGGCAGAGTGGAAGGTGAGGTTGATGCTGACTGGCCGTTTTGTTTTCTGCAGAGGGCCCGGGCGGGCTTGCAGGACTCTGATTGGCTACTGGCGGCTGGCCCTGGCTCTGAGGGCCGGGCCGTAGAGCTGTACAGGTAGCGCTGCCACGGAAACTAGGAGCAAGCTCTTTCGGCGGCGTCGCTGCCCGCGATGGCATGTTTTGCTCAATCACCTAGAAAACTGCTACTTAATCAACTGTCTAGTGCCTGGTTACCTCCGGTGGAGTACAAGATTCATTCGTCCGCTCATTTAACCAGCGTTTATTAAAAGTCTGGTTCGAGCTTTAGACTGGAGGATACAGAGAGAAGACGAAGGTCTCTGTCCTTAAATTTACAAGCTTAAAGTACATAATATGGTTTTAGTTTGTAGCATAATCATTTGTCATATTTTCCCTTTAAAATTTTAGTATTAATGTAGAATTGTGTTAAAATCACACGAAGATAACACAGGGAGTTTCTTGGGGAATTTCACCAAATTTTAAACAAGCTGATCGAGGTCGGGTTCCCAAAATACCCAAACTGATCTGTGATCTCATGCATGGGGATGTTCCCTCCAATGATGCAAGTTTGCAATCCATCTATGATTGCCTCCTCTGGGAAACCCAAGTCCATGGCAGAGGAGATTTCTACTCTACACCAAAATGACATTTGGAGTCAGGGAAGTGGATTCAGAACCTGCCTCTGTCGTTTGTTAATCCTGTGACTCTGAAGCAAGTCATTTAACCTCATGGGTATCAGTTTTTACCTCAAGATGAAGGTTGGACTAGGTAACCTCTAAATCTGGATGGTTCAATGCAGCAATCCTCCCATAAATTCAATGCAAAGAGTTCATTAGACACAATGAAGGCCTTTCAAGGAAGGCAAAGGGGTCGTCCAAAGGAATTTATATTCTAGTCACATGATATCTTATATTTTTTTACAGATGAGGAAACTGAGGCAAACAGGGTCAAATGACTTGTCCAGGGTCACACGGCTAGTAAGTGTCTGAGGTCAGATTTAAACTCAGAAAGATAAGTCTCCCCGATGGTAGACCCAGTCTTCTATCCATTGGGGTACTATCAAGCTGCCCCAATCATTATACAGTTAGTATCAAGTTAATATCAAAGATAGAGCTAGAGTCTAGGCCTTTCTGACTTCAAGGCCAGTGCTCTCTCCAGCATATCATCCTGTTTCCACTGAACTACCAGAGTTTATTTGGCCACTAATCAACCACTGGACACAAAGGTTATATCCAATTTTCCCCTATTACAAATAAATCTGCTATAAATATTTCTGTACAGATAGGGATAATGTAGGGGAAAGAACACTAAACTTGATTTCACCTAACCACTTACTAAAATTGATCATTAAGGTATCATTTTACCATTCTAAACCTCTGTTTCCTCAAAATATTGTACTAGTATTGCATTTAAACCAACAATGTAATACAGTGTCCTACAGAGTAGTCAATGTTCAATTTTATCTTTAAAAATAATTTTCATCCAATCTCAAGGGTTGAACCTCAAAGTTTTATTTGCATTTCTCTGATAATTAGAGGGTTTGAATAAATTTCCAAGTGACTATTGCTTGTCAAATTGGATATTTAAAAATGTTCATGTCCTTTAAAAAGTATTCATGTCCTTTGAACATTTAATGATTGTGGAATACAGACTTGTCTTTGAAATCCAGTACTACATAGTTTGGGTACTGTTTGTTGGGCATGAATATCCCCTGAATATACCAAAACATCTGGGCATAGTGTCTGCACAAAATCTGGCACCAAAATAGTCACACACACACACACACACACACACACACACACACACACACACACACACACACACCAAGTATGGCATGGGGCCAGTAGGCTATCTAAGTAGGAGTGAACTAGCCAAGGTCAGAGATGGAACAAGTTGAAGCTTCCATGTATAATCAGCCCTAGGTATCAGGACAGTGAATTGCCACTATACTGCCAACCTGGGAAAGAGAGAGAGATTCAGTCTCTGAAAAAAAAAATTTCCAAGGTGAACTAATTATATTGTGACATTTAAAAAGGATCTAGAGGGGCCATTAAATCAGTGAATAGAACATTGGCCCTAGAACCAGGAGGACCTAAGTTCAAATCCAACTTCGGACACTTAACACATACTAGCCAAGTGACCTTGGGCAAATCACTTAACCCCAATTGCCTTGCCTTCCCCCCTCAAAAAAGCAAAAACAAACCAAAAAAAGGATCTAGAGACATAATTTCTAGGTAATTTAAATATTATCTTAATAATGTCAGCATTTTGATAAAAGAACAGCCATTTGGCATCTCTCTGACAATCATGGCAGGTGGGCTCATGGCTTATAACCCATGGAAAGAAGGGTCTTACTAAAGATGGCCATCAACTCTGATTGGCTAACAATTAATGAGATAATGAGTATTAAAATGAGGGTCTAGACCTGAACTTTGATTATGTCATTTACTTCTAAGTTAGCCCCAGCACTGGTCAATCTATTTAAAAAATTTATCCCCACCCAAACTTGAGTAGAGCACAATGGCTGCCCCACCTGGGTTGGGTCTGGATAGAGGAGAAGATTAGTGCAACCTTCAGAGACTGAGGTCTTGAAATGAGGATCAATTTGAATCTCCCCAAATCATTGGCTAATAATCATCTCTCTCACTATCTCCCTCTACTAAACCCCAGTCCACCTCAAAATTTCCTAACTTAAGTATAGGGTGCCATTATTTTTATAGGCTACAATCTCACAACCTTGGAGTCATTCTTAATTCTTCCTTCCCCCTTTGCCCCATACCCAATCAAACACAAGTCTTATTGATTCTATCTCCACTGGGGACCTGACTTGACAGTTTGAGGGGAAATTAGGATAAGGACCCCCAGCAACATTATAAAGACTAAAAAATGCCTAACAGTATGGTTAAATTAAGGGAAAATAAAGTTCTGTTTCTAAAAATTCTATTTATATGTATCCCCCTAACCCAAAGAGCTACAGAAGAGCAGATGCTGACGCCTAAGGAATAGAACATAAAGCATAAGTGTTTTCTGATCCAAGGATAGATCATTAGAACCTTGGTCTGTGCCTGAGAAAGACAATCACCTTCTCCTCTAGCCCTGAAGGAGGGGGCAAGCAGAAATCATCAGAAATGATCAGTAGGGGAAAAAAAAGAAATGATCAGTAGGAGACTTGAAATCCTATGTGGAATTACTAAGAAAGGAGTGAAGGATGGGAGAGGAGATCCGATATTGCTGCTATGGCCTCAAAATGAGCCTGAACAGATTTGCAGGAGAGAGAATGTCAAGACACCAAAAGAAAAAGATTGTAGCAAGACAATGACTGAATCTGTTAGTCAACAACAACAGCAGTGAAACTCCTGCCTTCTGGCCTCTTCATTCTGGCACTCTCACTGTCTTCACCTCATTACATTTTTAAAAGTCTGTTCACATTTTTTTTATTGGCCATTTTCTCAAAAGAAGCCAATTTCTCTAAGATATTCCATGTATATGTATTTCTTTGATGGAGAGAGAGAGGAGTATTAGCAGTAGAGCACACGAAAGAGCAGCCTGGAACACAAGCAGGAAAAAAAAAGGAAAGTCTCTTTCCAATCATTAATATTATTGGATATATAGTATAATAGCTCCTGAAAACTAGGGGCAGCTGGGGAGGCAGGGTGGGGGAAGATTATTAATGTGGGACAAAAAGAAACTTTGTTGTATCTACAACTTGAGGCAACCACATTCTGATAGCAGATTTGATAAATTGAAATTTGCAATAATTTCTCTCTGAGGCAGTGGCCTTGGGCATTTCTCCTTCCCCTTAGTGTCTTTGGGAGCAGATTAAAGAGGCTAGGGGAAATGGGAGTAGAGGGCAGTGACTAAGAAGGTGAGTGTAAGGAAGACAGAGAGAGAGAGAGAGAGAGAGAGAGAGAGAGAGAGAGAGAGAGAGAGAGAGAGAACACAAGGGAAGGAGAGGGGCAGGCAAAAGGCAAAGAGAGCAATAAAAGGGAGAAAGAGAGAGGGAGGGATGGAGAGGAGGAAAGAGAAAGAGAAGGAAGGACTGAAAGGTAGAGAGGGAAGGAAAGAGAAAGGGAAGGAGAGACATAGACAGAGGAAGGGAATGAGAAAAAATGAGAGATGACGGGATTAAGAGAGAGAAAGGCAGGAGGGGGAGAGGGAAAGAGATGGAGGGAAAAGAGGGAGGGAGGGAAAGAGTAGCAGTATTACTCTTTAGTCAAACACCTTTATACCATCATCCTTGTTAGGATTGTGGTAACATAAATGTTACTTTTGCAGTAACATTTAGTTGCACAATGTGCATGATTCTGGTACACAATTTCGTTTTAAAGGGAAAGAATATGAAAAAGACTCTAAGTGATGGTGAAAAACTTGCTTTCAAAAATAGTCAATATTAAGTGCCTACTACATGTTGTCACTGCACTAAGCTGTAGGGATACAAAGAAAGGCAAAAGACAATCCCTGCTCTCCTGACACTTACAATCTAATGGGGAAAACAACATGCAAAGAACTATGCACAAATAAGTCAAATGCATGACAAATTAAAATAACAGAAGGAAGATTGTAGAACTGAAGGAGCTCAGGAAAGCCTTCTGTAGAAGGTGGAATTTTAGACAGGATTTGAAGAGAGTCAGGAGGCAGGGATGGAGACTGACAGAATCCCAGGTATGGGGAGAAGCCAGTGAAAACTGCCCATCTGGAAATGGAGTGTCTTGTACAAGGAACTGAAAGGAATCCAGTGTCACTGAAGTTTATTCATTTAGGTTGCAATACAGTAGTATTTCCCTTCCTAGATTGGTCATACAAAAATTAAAGTGGGTTGGGTCTTTAAAAGGCAAGGGCTACCAAGGTTTGGTCCAAAGTGCTCTTATCTGCCTGTGTCACCTGTTTACCTAGATTTGAGGAGGGAGGCCATAAGCTCTCTTCCATTAACAGCTTCCCCAGAAAAGGTTTCCTAGTTGTGAACTGATCCAACCATTCTGGAGAGCAATTTGGAACTATGCCCAAAGGGCTATAAAAATGTGCATACCCTTTGACCCAGCAATACCACTTCTAGGGCTGTATCCCAAAGAGATCATACAAGTGGGAAAAGAACCCACACGTACAAAAATATTTGTAGCAGCTCTTTTTGTGGTGGCAAGAATTGGAAATTGAGGAGATACCCATCAATCCGAGAATGGCTGAACAAGTTGTAGTCTATGAATGTAATGGAATACTATTGTGCTATAAGAAATGAGGAGCTCGGGGCCACTAGGTGGAGCAGTGAATAGAGTACCAGCCCTGCAGTCAGGAGGACCTAGGTTTGGATCCAGCCTCAGACACTTAACACACACACAAAAAACCCTAGCCATGTGACCTTGGGCTAGTCACTTAACCCCAATTGCCCTCCAAAAAGCAAAAAAAAAAAAAAAAAAAGAAAAGAAAAGAAAGAAATGAGGAACTGATGAACTTCATAATAATCTGGAGAGATTTCTATAAACTGATGCTGAGTGAGGAAAGCAGCACCAGGAAAACATTGTACACAATTCCAGACACATCATATCCGTAATGACTGACTTTGATGGACTGGGCTCATCTCAGCAATGCAAGGTTATAAGACAACTCCAAAGGACTAATGATAGAAAAGGTATTCATATCCAGAGAAAGATTTGTGGTATCTGAACACAGACTGAAGGAAACTACTTGCCTTCTCTCTTTTTTTTGTTTTGTTTTGTTCCTTCTTTCTCATTGTTTATTTCCACTGATTATAATCATTCTTTACAGTTTGACTAATGTTTAATGTGAAGACATTTGTAGAACTTATATTAGATTGCATGCTACCATGGGGGTGGGGGGGGCAGGAGGAGGGGAAGAAAATTTGGAACTCAAAAGCTTGCGGAATTGAATGTTGTAAACTAAAATTAATTAATTAATTAATTGGATTTTTTTTTTTAATTGTAATGGAAAAAGAAAAGAAAAGGTCTCCTAGTGTCCTGGGATCTCCTTAGACTCTTTATCTTCCCTTCAGGGCAGTATCCTGGGGATTCTCTTTCTATGGGTCACTATTGGGTAAAACTCTTCCACTTCATTCTAACTATAGATTTGCAGAAAACAGTTCAGTCAATACCTGGTGATCAGTTCCTCCAGGTGAGACTGAAGCTATACTGGGTGCCTATTCCATAACTTCATCCCAAAATGGCAGAGATGATGCAACCCTAGAAGATAACCCACTCATGGCATAACCTCTCCACTCCTAATCTCTCAATCCCCTTAAGTACCATTATCGCCCAGTGATGGGATCACTTGCAAATTATGGGATTAAAATATCTGATGGATGTGAATTCTCTTGAGTACAAACAAACTCACTACTTCTTCTGACTCCCTGAACTTTAAGAGAATATGAATGCTTTTTTTTTTTTTTTTTGGAGAGGGAAAGGTAGGGCAATTGGGATTAAGTAACTTGCCCAAGGTCACACAGCTAGTTTTGTGTTAAGTGTCTGAGGCTGATTTGAACTCAGGTCCTCCTGACTCCAGGACCGTGCTCTATTCACTGTACCACCTAGCCACCCCAAAATATTAATTCTTAATGCTGTGGGCTCTGTACTGCCTCTGGTTCCTGAGCTTCAGGATTTCTTACTTGTAGGAGAAGCTAAATAAATATATGTTGTTGCATGAGTCAATGTTCTACATGTTTGGGCATTAAAGATTTGAAATATCCAGATTTAGAGCTAGAAGGGAGCTTGGCACAACACCCAATCAAGTCAGATCATTTAAGGATGAAATAAAAAGAATGACAATGAAATGGAAAGGATCTCTCAAAATTTCAGCCACAAACTGTTATCCATCAATGGTAATGGAGTAAATCACATTTGGACTTGAACATCACTTTCCCTGCTGTGCTACAAGAGGAAGAAGAAATGGTAGTTAAGAAAACCAAGAAAGGCAGAGCAGCTTGAACAAACTAAGTATATAAAGAGGAGATTTGTTCCATAGACCATATAATTTTGCTAATGTTGATAGACTGATTTTCAAAATGTCATTGAGTAGGAAAGATACTGATGATTGGAAAAACACCTTTTTTGTGAGTTATTAGGTGGAAAAGAGTATCGTCTACACCTGTGATTTCATCCACAAGGGGAATTCCCAGTATGGACACTCCTTCCACTGTATGCAGAACTGCAAGTGTTTTATGCATGGTCACACAGAAAATATGTATCAAAAGCAGGTCTTGAATCAAGATCTTCTTGACCCTAAGGCCATTCCTCTATGCATTATTTCTCACTGACCCTCAGATTTTATTACCACGAAAAAAAAAGCAATCAAGAAGACATCAATAAATGTCAACTCTTAGAGCTACTTTTTTTTCTATCTGTAAAATCCTTATGAAAGTAATTGCTACACATATTGATGATATCCTCAATGAAAATATGAGAAAGGTATGAGCAGGCTTTTGCAAATGACATTTGTAAAATATCAGACCATCTTCACAATTACACAACTGACTAAAAAGCATAGTGAATCCAGTGTTTGTTATTTATTGCCTATTTTTAAAAGAATTTTATTTAGTAGAACACAAAACTTCTTTAAAGACTTATCTAACAACATGTTCCCCTGTCCATTAAGATAATACAAGATTCTCTGACAGAAATAGCAATAACTCTACTCAGTGATATGCTAACAACTTAAATTAAGGGGGGGGGCACAAAAACAGGAGACTTTACTCACTGAAGGTGTTTGCTTCAGTCATGGAGGATGTGTAGCAAAGAGTAGAAGTGGAATATCAACCCTGAGGTCCCCAAATGTTGCTGTTTGCAGGTGACATTACTGTGATCTCATTAAGCCCCTGAACATTGTAGGACTTCCTAAATGATATCTATAATTAATCAAAAGAGGTGAGCCTAACTATTCACAAAGTAAAAGTCAAGGTAATGAAAGCATGCTTATCAGGGGTGAGGAACCTGTGGCCTTGAGGCCATGTGTGGCCCTTCAAGTCCGCAAACAGATTTATTCTTTGAAGTTTGGATTCAGTCAAAGGGCCACACTTGAGGACCTAGAGGGCCACACATGTGGCCTTAAGGCCACAGGTTCCCCACCCCTAATAAACTATAATATATAATTGATGGGCTCTGCACATCAAGTCAAGCCACACATATACTCTTGATAGACACTGGGATAATGAACTGGGTCCAGATTTAAATAGGAGGAAGATAACAGGCTGGATTTCATTAGAGAAATTACAGAGCCTTATCAGTGGCCCCAAGCTTATCCCTGAAATAGAAACTAATATCTCTCTCTCTCTCTCTCTCTCTCTCTCTCTCTCTCTCTCTCTCTCTCTCTCTCTCTGTTTCTTTCTGTCTCTGTCTCTCTGACTCTTTCTCTCTCTGTTTCTGTCTCTCTCTCTGTCTCTGTCTCTCTCTGTCTCTGTCTCTCTCTCTCTCATACCAAGATTTGTGTGTACTAAACGACTGCAAATCATGGAATACCACAAACTTCAAGAAATCAAAATTGGAGGTCATCCAAAGGGCAATGGAGAAATATAAATAGTGGGTATAAATAAACTGAACAGCTTACGCATATAAAACATCCGAACCAGATGTGAGAAGGAATAACAAATAGCCCAAATGCTACACTGGCATCCACACAATATCAAGAGAACTAGAGACCCTTAGCAGATGAGGTGGCTCCCCTCTGAAAACTTTATGAGAGGATATGTACAGGAGTTGCATGGGGCTTGGAAATTTGAAATCTTGAGTGTTGTAGAAAATACCCATATCACCGAGATTCTAAATCCATTAAAGAAATAATTTGTTTTAAGCAGGGGTTGGTAGATTATGCTACACCAATGCCACTCTCAGTTGTCTATATCTAAATAAATCCTATCCCTTGATCCCAAGTCACTCTAAACAACCACTACTGATGTTGACTTTAGAAGTTCAAGGTAAATTCAACTTCTACCACTCTGTCTATTTAAAGTGGCAGAGTCCCTGCAATGGGAAGGAAATGAGCCTTCTGTCAGTACCTATGAATCAGTTGCCACATCTCATCAATTTTCTTGTATGTAATTCTGTAAATTTTCTCCCATCTTTTCCCTTTCTCTGCTTATATGGCTACAACAAGGGCTCAGGCCCTGGTTCCTGCTTACCTGTACTGTAATAGGTTGAGAAATGGTCTGTCTCCCTACTCTCTTTTCCCTCTGCAATGCATTCATCACACAGTGGCCAAAATAAACTTCCCTAAGACCCAGGTCCCTCTCCTGGTCAAAATCCCTTAGTGAGTCTCTTACCCTATTTAAGGCTTTCCAAATTGTAGCTCCAACCTATTTGCTCTATCTTATTTCACATTACTCTCCTTCAGAGTCTGTGCTATAGCAAAGCTAACTACCAGCTGTTCCTCAGTTACAACATGACATCTCCCACCTCTCTGCAACTGCACGTGCAATGCCACCACCACCACCCACATCCCCCCCTAGAATTTACTCTCTCCTCATCTCTGTCTTTCAGAATTCTTTTCTTCTTTCAAGGGAGCGGCTTCTTTTAACACTATTTCCTTTAAGTCTTCCCTAAGTCAAACCGAGACCTGTTAAATAACTTAGCTTAAAAAATCCAAGGTCTCCTGCTGCATCTGGGGCCATCTCCAGTCGTCCTGATCTGTATCTTGCCACTGGACCCAGATGACTTCAGAGGTTAAAGTAAGGCTGTTGACTTTGCACAGCCCTCCCTCACTTAAATCCAATTCACTTGCATGCCATGGCATCAACTTCCTTACATCATGGTCCTCTTTCAGAATGAAGGACAAATAACAACAACAATAATTCCCCTTCCCAGATGACAGTTCATAGGATGACAGAATTGTAATGCTAGGATCATGGACTATGGATGCCATCTAGTTTAACCCCCTACCTAGGCACAGGGTGATTCACACAGGTTGACTGGTCCATTTCACAATTAATAACAGCAACAATAGTTAGCATTTATTGTTGTTGTTCCTCCTTCATTTTTTAAGAGGACCAATGACATCAGGAAGGTGATATCTTGACTTTCAAGTGAGTTGGATTTAAGTGAGGCAGAGCTGTGCAAAGTCATCAGCCCCACTTTCTCCTCTCATCATTAGAGCCCAATGCAAGACATAGGTCAGGACAACTGGCAACGGCCCAGCAGTTAGCATTTATATGGCACTTTGAGATTTGCAAAGTGCTTTACAAATATTACTTCATTTGATCCTCACAACAATCCTGGGAGGTAGGTGCTACTATTATCCCCTAATTACAGAGGAGAAAACTGAGGAACAGAGCAGCTGATTGACTTGCCTAGGATCACACAGCTAATAAGTATGTGCTGTAGGATTTGAACTAAGGACTCCCTGACTCCAGGTTCAATGTTCTATCCACTTAGCTACTATCCAGTTAGTAAGTGATAGAACTACAAAATAAATCTGGGCTCCCTTCATGCCTAATCTAGACCTTTTCTCACTGCACCATTATGTTCTCTGCTTCTTCAGACATTCCTAAAGCTTAACCTGATGTTTTTCCCTTTGCTCCATTACTGCTTACCCTCTATTATACTTATCAGTGTGAGCTGTTCCAAACACAGAACAGACATTCCATCTCCTGAGTCTGTGCCTTTTCTTTCACTGTCCCCATGCCTATAATGTCTCTTCACCTCCACCATCTGGCTTCCTTCACTTCCTTCAAGATTCAACTCAAATTTTACTTTCTACAGCAGAACTTTCCCATCCTTCCTCCCTTCCCAACGGCTAGTGCTTCTCCCCCAATGTCTTCCTTTTGCAGTGTATATTTCTTGCCATATAGCTAGTTATTTTATTAGATATATGTACATATCTAGTTAGATATGTATATGTAATTATGTACATATCTATATATCATTATCACATATATCTAGCTGTGTGTATATAGATATATAAACGGTATCTCTATATGTGTGTGTGTGTATATATATACATATATATACTGAGATAGTGTGTGTGTGTGTGTGTGTGTGTGTGTGTGTGTGTGTGTGTGTACTGTATCACATATATCAGTAACATAGATCTAGGTATTTACTTTATCGGCTCCAATAGCCCAGTGAGCTCCTTAAGGGCTTGTTTTTACCTATCTTTGTATGCTCTGAAGTTAGCATAGTGCCTATGTAGAAATCAACTAATTGATGTTTATTGGCTGATTTATCAATGCACACGCCCTTTACCTCCACACTGAGTAGTCTCTAGGACATAAGGTCTTTGACGGTAGGAATATGTCATTTTTCATTTGCATATCCCAGACCTGGCATAAGACCACCGGGAGAAGAAACTATCTTTGGATTCAGAGAACCTGAAATTAAATCCAAGCTCTGCCACTTACTATCTGTGTGACTTTGAGCAAGACATAACTTCCGTTAATAGAACCTCTGTTTCCTGATTTGTAAAATGAGGGGGCTGAAGAAGACCTCTGATGTCCCTTAGAGTTCTAAAGCTATGATGCTATAAAGGAATGTTTCTTGAATAGCTGCCAAAAACAAACTGATGATCAGAACTGCTCCCCCACCTAGCTGTAAAGAGACTGCAGGAAGAGCTGCAGCCGGAAAGGAGGTGACTGCAGGGCTCTCCCTCAGTGACTGCAGTGGTTGCAGAAAAGCTGCAGAATTGAGGGGAGGGAGGAAAGGGAAGGGAAGCGGACGGGGAGGAGGCTGAAAGAAGGAGAAGGGGTGGAGAGATTGAGCTTGCAGGGGGCTCTGCTGCACAGATGCTAGGCACACAACGGGAGGGCCTTGAGCTCTACCAGCCGCTATGGGGTAAGTAGGGACTGTAGGGAGGGGTGAGGAAGGGCTAGTTTGGAGCTGGGGGCGCGCGCTCTCCGCCCTTCAGGGTTCAAAGCGCTCAGTTCCAAGAGCTCAAAGACTGAGACCTTCTGCCCCCTCCATCCCCAACCTCAGCGCGCCAAGAAGGGGCAAGGCGAATGCAGGACACGGTCAGCTCAAAATGCCGGACGTCAAGGGTTGCTCGGCCCATCCTCCACTTACCCCAGGACTAAGGAGCGCAGAGGAGGAACTGAGAGGCCAACAGTCTAAGCATGAGGCACTCAGGGTAGTGAGCTTCCATTAGTGGCCACATCGTTGCCATGGAGACGGAGAAGCCAGAAATCCTACCAGGCAGGGAAAGGGGAGGAGTCGGGGGCGGGGACCTCAGCCTCCTCCCCTTTCCCTACTAGCTCCGCCCTCTACCTCTTCTTCCCTAGAATCCGGGGTTTTATCGTTCAAGGGAACTTAGAGGTCATGTAAAATAATACAAACTCTTTCATTTTACGGAAGAGAAAATGAAAGCCCAGAGATGAGGAGACTTGCCCAAGGTCACGCAGGTAGAACTGAGGCTTTCGGACTTCAAATCCAGAGTCTTCTCTTACCCCTGCTCCCACAGTGTAATTATTGGCAATGACCTTTACTTCCTCTTTTATATCAATATGCCTATTACAAACAGATTTTTAAAGGTACAGTCCTGGATAATGCACCATAAGGTGTTTTGCGCCTAGACTTAGTGGCTATCAATATTGCTCTCTGCAGCATTTCAAATGGTCTTTTAGTTTATTTTTAAATGAAGCACTTAGAAAGCAGTCCTCTATGATTTACCATCTAATTTAATTTTCTTAGAGTTCCAGGTCTGGAGTTAGGAAGACAAATCTTCCTGAGTTCAGATCTGGCCTCAGACACTTATTAGCTGTGTGACCCCGGGGAAGTCATTTAATCCTGTTTGCCTGTTTCCTCATCTATAAAATGAATTTGAGAAGACAATGGCAAATCACTCCAGAATTTTTGACAAGAAAATCCCGAATGTGATCACAAAGTGTGAGACATGACTGAACAACAACTGGTAAATATTTGAGGTGCTTGATTTTGGCCATCACGCAGTGGTGTGGCATTAGTCAGGCCTCTGAATTCTTGAGTTTCACTTCCCCATATATAAAATAGAAATTATAATATTAACACTACTTAACTGAAAGAGCTATTGTGAGGATTGAAGGATATGGTGAATATAAATTTCTGTGTAAGCATAAGCTATTATAATCAGGCAAGAGATTGGATTAAATCACCTCTGGTTCTTGGATTCTGTGAAATGCATCTATCAATCCACATCCAGGACAGAACATTTATATGTTCTTCTCAGAATCTGAAATTGAATTGTTTTGAAAATTGTACTCACATATTTCATCTCTGAAAATAAACAACAAAGCCAAGAGCTACCAGATTTATAACAGAGGAACATTACAAAGTCTTTTTTTAGTAAGATCTGGGGTAAAGCAAGGTTGTTCATTGTCAATGATATTATTTGATATAGTCAAAGACAAGTTCCAGAGGTGGTAGGTTCCCCTTTTCCCCTCAATCAGAGGATGGGTGATCTCTTATTGAGTGTATTATACAGAGATTTCTCACTTATATAAGTGGAACTTTCCACAGACCTCTGTGTAAAACAATTTTAATGTAATGTGAATTTGACTGGATGTGGGGGAGGGAGGGAGTTAGGCAGGAAGAGGACCCAGAATGTCCATGGAAAGAGGGGCCCGTAAATGGTTCATATACAAATGGGGACGGAGACAGAAAAGGGAGAGCAGAAGGAGGAACACCAGGGGTTGAGACCCAGTCAATGGGGGGGCCTGAACTGAAGGAGAGGAAGAAGGATGAGCAGACAAGTGGAAGCTGATGCATACAGGAGAGGACAAGCAAGGGGGAGGGGGCTGTGCAAAGGGAAGACAAACAAGGTTGTTGAGAGATACTTGGGCAGAGTGGAGCAAAGGTCTCCTCTCTCCCGATGAAGGCCATAAGGCAAGCCCCCATCCTGCAGCTGTGGCAATGGTGATCTTTCCATTTCTCCATTCTTCTGCTTTCACTTGGAGGTTTGGGTTTTTTTAGTTTTTTTGTTTTTTGGTAAAGGGGTGGTAGGTAGGCTGCTGAGTGAGAGCTCAAGGGAGGGAGTAGGAGCTGGAGCTGAGAATGGAAGCACAATACTTTACACTACAGTTAAACATAGGTGGGGTTTGTTTGGAATGCAGATTTCTTCCAGAATTCTTTACATAAAGTTAAATTTACATAATGTAAATTTACATAAAGCAAAAGCTGTCTGTAGTATGACTTCCTTTTGGATTTGAGTTTGACTAGATGACTGGTAATTCTTTATATCTTTAAAATTATGTTACTCTGAAATCAAAAATTAAAAAACCCCAAAATTTGAGAAGGATAGGCAATGATGAAGCAAAATTATCTGTATTTACAGATGATATTATAGTTTACTTGGATATAATGGGAGAACTGACCAATGAAACACCAGTCCTTAGAGTGTGTGCAATAATCACATGGAGGCTTAGTGGGCCCACTTCCAGAAATATATGATGGAGTGGCTCTTTCCCTCCCTATTAAAGAGCACAAACAGGCACCCTCTGATTGTCTCCAACTTAATACAGTCATTCTTCAAATTTTGCAGAGGTAATATTCCTAGAAAATGGCACAAAAGTGAAGAATGTAAATGTTGATATTCTGAACCTATGAGAAATGGGGGAAATGCAGGAACTGCACCAAATACACAGGGAACTTTTTACAAATGTAGGGTGAACAAGGCCAATGAAGCACCTGGTAGGAAACCAGCTGCTCCACAACCTTGCATGCGTTGTGCATCTCATTTTATTCTGTACTGCACATAGCATGAACATAAAAATGAGGTTACTAATAAAATCATGAGAATGAGTGAAGTCTTGGAAGTTAAACACACAAGTGTTGAGGATTGACTTTCTTGAGTCTATGACAGCAATACAACTACTGGTTTCCATTCAATGATGGAGCCTACTCTGTGGTGTTACAGCAAAATATTTAAAAAGAAACCTTTTAGTCATCTGCTGAGCCAGAGTTCAGTGTGCATACAGAAGCTGCAAACAGATAAATTATCTTTTTTTTTCAAATGAGGAGAAAAAATTCTGTGGGTCTCCAGGTGGGGGAAGAACTAGAGGCAGCAATAGGCTGTCTTATCTCCCCACCTGGCCACCATATGTCCTTCAACATGTTGTGCTTCTATTTCATCTGCCTCTATTGTGTCTCACTCCTTCCTAATGTGAGGTGAATGACTATCTGGAGATGTAACACACCAGTTTACAATCTTGTGAGCTTTGAAATGTGGGAGGAATAATTAGATAACCAGCAGCTAGATTCCATAACAGAATCTTCTTACAGCTACTATAGCCAAGTCTGATGAGGAATCAGCCATCAGAAAGGAGCTACATCACCCGTCTCAGGAGCCACCCCTGCCTAATCTAAGGAATGACCCAGCCAGTGGATAGTCCTGACTATACCTAGAAGTAAACTTGCTAGGGATTCTGTGAAGTGAGAAAAAAGATTTCACAGGGGGGAATGTTTTATAGCCACTATTTTGAGTCCACTCTCCCAAGGGACCAAGGTATGTAGAGGGGAGACAGAGGTCCCAATCTGGAAAATTGTTATATTTCAGTCCTTATTCTCAGTAAATATTTCTTCGTAAAAGTTAATTGATATTAATTGGGTAATTGGTATTGGAAAGGTGTTAAATCTTTAAATGATATAGAGGGGAATAAAGCAGATGGGAAATTGTGAGCAACATTATCCCACCCCTACAATGCCCCTAATGAATGTATGTAATGGAATACTATTCTTGTATAAGAAATTTCAGAAAAACCTAGAAAGACTTATAGGAAATGTTGTTGAGCGAAGTGAGCAGAACCAAGAGAACACTGTACACAGTAACAACAACATGGTGTAGTGACCAACTTTGATAGACTTAGCTCCTTTTGGCAATACAATGATCTAAGACAATTACAAGACTCATGATGGAAAATACTATCCATATCCAGAGAACTATGGAGTCTGAATGCAGATAGAAGCATACTATTGTCCCTTTTTTCTTTCTTTCTCATGGTTTTTTTCCTTTGTTTTGATTCTTCTTTTATAACATGACTAACGTGGAAATATCTTTAATATGATTGTACATGTATAGTCTATAGCAGATTGCCTACCATCTTGGGGAGGGAAGGGAAGAAGGGAGAAAAAAATTTGGAACTCAAAATCTTATAAAAGTGAATGTTGAAAGCTATCTTTACAGGCAATTGGAAAAAATAAAATACTATTAAATGGGGGGAAAAATGAAAATACAGGTCCAATCCTTATTTCTTTATTTATTGTTATTTATTATGATGATTATATTTATTAATTGATATTTTTATTATTTGTTATACATAAATTAATTTATATGTTTAGTGTTATAAAAACCAAACTACCATTGTTTTCACTAATTCACACAGAACTACTAAAAATGATGGCAGAATACATCTGAGTAAATAAAGTATTAAGAATCTCAAGGGAAATAATGGAGGGAGGGTTACTAGACACCTATATTATAAAATATTAATCAGAAGCAGCCAGCTAGGTGGCATAGGATGCTGGACTTGGAGTAAAGAAGACCCCTGTTCAAATTCTCCCCCAGATACTATAAAGCCAAACATGAGCAGCTTTTCAGAAGAATGCTGCTGTGAACAGCTTTTTAAGGTTCTGATTACACAGTATAGTGAACGCTCTATTCAATAACAAATCAGAGCAAAACATTCACAGAAATCAAGGTACAGCATTCATAATGTTACAACTTATCACAAAAAATCAAAATACAGCATTCACAGCAACTTATCACTAAGATGGCCACATAGTTTTCATCACAGTGGTCACAAAGTTTTGAACAAAGTACATTCATTTAGTTACTTGATCATTTAGTAACTCAACCATTCGATCATCCTTAAGGAGGCTTTCCTCCTTATGGCACACAAAGAACAATAGTCAAAGTTCTCCACTCATAGGGCACACCAATTTAAAAATCAATTGCTATTCAGTCATCATTCACAGACTAAGTTACAAATCAATCACTTATTCAGTCATCATTCACTATCCAATCATCAGAAAGTACATAAATCATCCACCCCTAGATCACTAGTAAATTACAATTTCTCTGTCAGTACACAGTATCCAAGTAAAGTCTTCTTTCAGCTTGACTCAGGGTGGTCTCTCAGATTCCCTGGATCCCCTTCCATGGTCCCAGGTCCTATCAGGATTCACCAAACTGTCACCTGGGCTCAAAGGCAGATAGCCCCCAGGTCCTTGTCCAGCTCTCTGTGCACTTCCTGTTCAACACTGAAGCTCACAGTGTCTAGTTCACCTTACATCCTTCACAGTCTCTGTTCCTAGGAAGTCAAGGCTTAACAAAGCCACAAATAGGTTCATCCAAAGTACCAGCATCACAGACATGCTTCCTTAGTCTTCGGCAGCTCCCAGAAGCTCCAGCTGGCCCTCGGACTCAGCAGCTCCTCAGCAGAAGCTCCAGCTGGTTCCCAAAATCAAAATCACTCTCTCCAACCCAAGGGGCCTTTCCTCTTCATCCTCCCTGTGGCAATTGCTTCTGCCTCCATGATGCTTACTCCAGGAAATTCTGACTTTCCCAGCCAGGGCCTTTCCTTATATACCCATATTGCTCCTCCCTATTCAGCCCCTTCCTGTTACATCAACAACAGGAGTTCATACCTTCTGTTTCTTTAACCAAGGCTTAATTTGAACTAGGTCCTAAGTACCGATCAGTTTAGCAATACAAAAGGAGCTTCAAATTTCAGTACTATTACAGATACTAGTTCTGTGACCATGAACAAGGCACTTAATCTCTCTCTACCTCACTTTCCTCTTCTATAAAATAGAGGTAATAGTAGCTCTTATCTCCAAAGGTGATTGTGAAAATTAAATCAGATATGTTTAAAAGTACTATGTAAATACCATTCTTAATATTATTTCTCAAAATTACTTGGTATGAGTTAAAAAACAGAAAAGTCAGGGCAGGTAGGTGGCTCAGTGAATAGAGCACTGGTCCTGGAGTCAGGAGGACCTGAATTCAAATCCAGCCTCAGACACTTAACACAAAACTAGCTGTGTGACCTTGGGCAAGTCACTTGATCCCAACTTCCCCCTCCAAAAAGCAAAACAAAAACAAAACAGAAAAGTAAATCAATAGAGTAGAGAATGTAAGCAAGAGCTAGAAGCTATTGCTCATGGTAGATTTGTGTTCAATAAACCCAAAAGTTGAGATTCCTTGTAGATGGTGGTGTGCTCCTGATGCTCCTATTTCCAGGTGCGATTGTACTGTGTTTCAGGCCCCAGAACTCTACAGAGCCTCCTAAACCTGCTTCTCAAGCTGCTAGACCACTTAAAGACTTCAGCCTGGCAATCCACATGGGAAAAACCAAGTATTTGGAGAATGCTTATTAAATCAAGACTATAATATAGACCAGGATGGACAACTTGTTGAACTGGTGTATAAATGAATAAATTATATATGTATCATATGGAAAATTAAATTATATAATCTGCGTTAATAAAATCTATTCTATATCTACATGGCTACATAGCTATACATACATGTACAAAATATATGTGCATATACTAATATACATATATTGGGTGTTTGTGTATATGTATGTGCATGTATGTGCACGTGTATGTGTATGTGTGCATTTATTTATCTTAGACAAAGTCTACATATGGACAGTGACCTAAGGCCAGAATTAAACATTAGGAAAGGAGCAGGCAGAATGGCATTTGAGATTTGTATAGCACATTTAAATACCTCAGGCTTTTCCCTGAAACAGAAATCTGTCTTTTAATATCAATATCCTTTCAACAATACAAAATTGTCACAAATGACAAAATGCCAAAATCTCTGAATAGTCCATATTGTGGGTCACCAGAGGAGAGTGGAGAAACATATGGTGGGTATAAATAGACCTGTCATATATTACCAATCATGAATTCCATACAAGAAGTGGCATAGAAATATCAAAACTAGATAACCGGTAAAGAAGGTGAGGCAGTTATATAGTTAGATCAAGAGACAACGGGTGAGTAAGCTACATAATTTCTTGGCATCCTCATAAATATTAAATGACCCAGGGGAAAATCCCAAGATGTTGACTTTATCAGGAACAGGTCGTGTCAGATTTTTGTTTTTATGATGAGGTTACTAAATTGGTAGAGGGTGAGAATGTTGCAGATGTGGCTTAACTTAGATTTTAGCCAAGCTTTTGATTTTGTGTGCGTGTGTGCGTGTGTGTGTGTGTGTGTGTGTGTGTGTGTGTGTGTGTGTGTGTGTGTATAATTCTTGTAAAGAAGATGGAAAGGACTGGACTAAATGACACTATAATTAGATGGATTCAGAGTGAGCTGAATAAGAGGATTTTCCAGTGGGGCACCCTAAGAATGTGTGTTGATCCTGTTGAACGTTTTTTTTTTTATTTAAACAAATGCTTTATTAACTTCTGTTTTACATCATTCATGTCCGCCAGATTTTGAGTTATAATTTTTTCCCCCGTTATTCCCCTACCCGCCCTCCCAGGATAGCAGTCCCACAAGATATCTATTCCTCCAATCTGCTCTCTCCCATATCTTCTCCCATACCCCCTTCGACTTTTCCATTAGAGGAAGGTGAACCTCTGTGCCCCAATGCCTGCACATCTTATCTCCCAATTACAAGCAAAAGTGTATTAATAATAGTATTTATATATATTTGAAACATTTAATTTTAAGACCTCTAATTTCAGATCCATTCCCTTCCTCCCTTGTCACCCATTCTCTCTGGGAAGATAAGTAATTCAGTATATGTTATGCATGTCTAGCTATGCAAAACATTACCATAGTAGATATATTGTACAAGGCTGCTTATAATTCCCTCCCACCCATACCACCCACCTGGTCCATTCCCTACTTGATCCTGTCCCTCTTCTATAGTGGGTACTTCCAACCTCCCCTCCCCTCAAGGATGCCCTCCCATCCATCATCCCCCCTCTCATCCCCCTTCCCCCTATTCTGCTGCAGGTTGAGATATCCCATTTAGTATGTATGTCATTCTCTCCCTGAACCAAATTCAATGAGAATGTGGTTTTGCCTTTTGGTCTTCCTATTCTTCCCCTCCCATGCAGCCACTTCCCCTTGCTTCTTCTACATGAAATGGTTTACCCTACCCTGTCTCTCCCCATCTCCTCTTGCCACTTTCCTCTCTCATCTCATAATTTCACCCCTTGAGTATCTTCCCTTCCCAACAAATTCAACCTATGCCCTCTATCTATATATAACTGTAAACATAGGTACACACATTCACATATGTATTCATATGGCCATACACACTTCTTCCATTATTTTCATACTGAGAAAGGTTTCATCAGTCATAGTTATTGTTTTTCCATATAGGAATGTAAATAGTTCAACTTTGATAAGTTCCTTTTGATTTCTTTTCCCTGATTACGTTCTCAGGCATCTCTTCCTTCTTGTGTCTGGATGTCAAATTTTCTATTCAACTCTGGTTTTTTCCTCGAGAATGCTTGAAAGTCCTCTATTCCACTGAATGACCATATTTTCCCCTGAAACAAAATACTCAGGTTTGCTGGGTAGGTGACACTTGGGTTCAGTCCCAGCTCTTTTGCCCTCTGGAATATCATATTCCATGCCCTTCAGTCCCTCAGTTCGCAGGCCAGGAGCTGGAGCTGCCTCTGAAAACTACAAAATGGCATGTCTCCTCAGCGGCTTCTAGCCCCCAGGGGAGGAAGCCGGCACGTTCCCCAAATACTGGTCCCAAAGTCCATAGGGCACTAACCTCTCACTTTGTCCTAGGCATGTCTATGTTGATAATTCTGGAATCGCCACAGCTGCTGGTGTTCTGGGGTCCCTCCAGCCAGCTGCTGGCCTGGCTGCCCTGGGGCTAAAACCGCAACTCAGGCGCACCTGTGCTCGGCTCCCCGCACTGCACCACTGTGCTGCCGGCTCCCAAAGCACTGCGCTGGTCCTAATTGCAGGGCTGCTGGGCTGTCCTCAGCAGGAGGTTAGCTTCTCTGTGTCGTTCTGTGGGTGCTGGAGCTCCAGAAGTTGTTCAGAGTCCCCTTTTACATAGTTTGGGGGGAATCTGGGGGCAGAGTGGCTTGGATGAGCTGTTTCTACTCTGCCATCTTGGCTCCACCCCACCTGTTGAACTTTTTTATCAGTGACTTGAATGAGGGCAAAGGTAGCACATTCATCAGATTTGCAGAGGACAAAAAGCAAGCAAGGGTGCCTAATATGCTGGGTCAAAGAGTTGCAATCCTAAAGGATCTCAGCAAGCTCAAGAGAGAGCACTGGATTGAATATATTAAGGTGAAATTCAATACGGATAAATGCAAAGTCTTCCTTGCAAACACAAGATGGGATAGATAGGGTTAAATAGCAGTTTGAAAAAGATTTGTCAGGGGGAGCTTTAGGGCACTGCAAACTCAATATGAATTAACAGGGTAGTGGCAGCCAAAAAAAAAAAAAAGGAATGCCATCTTGGAATGCTTTAAGAGAGGCACAGCATCTAGAAACAAGAAGATGATGATATTCTGTATTCTGTCCTCAAAAGACCTCATCTGGAGTAGCACATTCAGTTCTTGGTGCCACAAGATACAGATGAGTTAGAGAGTATGCAAAGGAAAGTAACAAGGTTTGTGAAGGGCTTGAGGCCAAGGCAGATGAGAATTCACTGAAAGACAATTACATTTGCTTCCTATATTTAGTAAAAAAGAAAGAGCAAAATATGTTGTGGTTCTTAATAAATAAATAAATATATATATATATTTATATATATATAAATGGTATATATATATACCATTTAAAAGCATCAAACTATACTCCAATACAATTAAGTCCTACCTGTTCATTCTTCCATTGTCTTTTTCCTTCACCTCTAACAGTATGAGTCCTAGTTCTAGGTCAAGATAACTCCTCCTCCAGGAGTTCACTGAAATTCACCACAAGTCCATATTCCTTGGGTCCACTTCTGCAAGAGGAGTCTCCTTAACCTGGTGTTTAGTATTTCATTATGGTCCTCAGCATAGCATTTACTGCAAAAAGTAAGCAATCACTTTATATAAAGATTAATGTTTTATATATATATACACACATGAGGATTCTTTAAAAGCGTTCTATAATTTTTAAAAAGTTTCACCTTAAGGTTCTTCCAAATGACAGACTCTTCTGGTATTTTGAAAATTAATTCATTATGATCCTCAGCATAGCATTGAGATTGAGATGGAATACTACTGTACTATAAGAAATGCTTATCTCAATGATTTTAGAAAAATATGGAAAGACTTGCACAAAATAATGTAGGACAAAATGAGTAGAACCAAGGGAACATTGTATATAGGAACAGCAATATTGCTTTAAGAACAACTTTGAACAAATAAGTTATTTTGACTATTATAAATACCCAAATTAACTATAAAGGACCTATGAAGAAAGATATTATCAGCATCCAGAGAAAGAACTGATAAATACAAGTATGTATAGAATAATTTTACATTTATGTATACCTATTTATGTCTAATGGTAGCCATTTCTAGGGCAGGGTGGGGGCAGGAAATAAGAAAAAAGAAATGTACATGATAATTTTGTCATATACTTGAAAAGAACAGCAAATTATGCATAGTAAATTTTCAGTTTCATGTGCAATCATATTTTGTGTTGTACTATGTTATGGCCATGCTTGTTTTATTCCATAAATTAAGAATAAAATTTAATAATAAAAATAAAAGAAAAAGACAAGAAAAGAGAAAATTAATTCAAATGTGATGCACAAAATTTTGAGTGAGACATAGGACTCTAAATGTAATCATGGAAAGGACTTTAGTCCACCACAGATGTATGTTTATGTCACAGATGAGTAAATTTCAGTCCACAGTGATTAGCTAACTTGTACAGGATCAAAAATGTAAATGGCAGAAGAACAAGGATTTGAATTCAGGTTCTATGGCCCCAAATCCAGGACTAATTCTGCTGTATCACACTTATTCCCTCTTTCTTGTGCAAAATGAGCTATGCCTGCATTTGGTACAGATGCTGGTGGCTTATTCTACAATGCAAGATAAGCAGTCTTAACAGCTTTTTTTTTTTTTTAAAGCAATTGGGGTTAAGTAACTTGCTCAAGGTTACACGGCTAGTCATTATTTATGTGTGGGTGCTCATTTTCTGAGGCCGGATTTGATCTCGGGTCATCCCAACTCCGAGGCCGGCGCTCTTACTCACTGCTCCGCCTAGCCGCCCCTTTAGGGCAATTGGGGTTAAGTAACTTGCCCAAGGTTACAGGGCTAGGTTTTTGTTTGTGTGGATTAAGTGTGGGAGGCCGGCTCCGAACTCAGGTCCTTCTGATTCCAGGGCCGGCGCTCTATTCACTGCGCCACCTAGCCGCCCCTCTTAACAGCTTTTTTACTGAAGCAATAGCAGCGGCTGATATAGATGGTCTTTAAGGAATCTCCTGACCAAAAATGCAATCATAGTGGGAGAAAAGTTGCTAAAATAAAACATCTCTGGTAAAGTGGAAATTTCAGTAATTTCCATAATTTTTGTTTATATTTGTAAGTCAGATTTATATTAGCATGTGAATACTGAAATACAATGGAAAGTTGAGCAACTCACTAGTAAAATCAGTATTTATTGAAAACCTGCCATATGTCAGGCACATGCTTTATGTTGAAGGTAAAAGCCATCAATGCTCCTTGCCCTCAAGGGGATTACAGTCTATGAATGGAAAGAACATGGTCACATATAAATATTTGCAAAGAATAAACAAGATATATACAGCAGGAGAGGTGGTAGACACTAGCAGCTGGAGCATCAGGAAATGCCTCATGCATGTGGCATTGAGATAAGTTTGAATGAAGATAAAGATTCTCAAGTCAGAGGTGAAAACAGGCATGAGGAAAAGCCTGTACAAAAGCATGGAGAGGAGATGGAGGGTGGTGTGTGAGAAATAGCACGAGGACTGATGCAGGAGCCAAATTGGATCATCAATTTTCCAAAATAGCTGATTTTTAAATTTTGCCTGAAATTTTTGTTTCATTTGAATCTAAGCAATGCAAAAAAATTTAAACCATTTTATGTACATGCATGTGCAGCAGGAGTTGGAAGGGAGTAAACTCCCATTCATCATTCATGTGGAGGGACCTATGGGGTCCACTCCATGGAACATATGCTAAGCTATGATGGCTGCTTCTGGTTGGCCACAGGTGGCTCTGCACTGAGGTCCTGGGATGATACAGTGTTGCCCTCATCAGTCTCTGGATCCCATGATAGAAATGGGTTCTCCAAAAGGACTGGCCACTGAGACAAGAAGAGGCAAATATTTAGTAAATCTTAAAAGAAGAGACAACTTCCTTTCTCCTCCTGTCTGATTTCCTGTCTGAAGCTCCAGCCTGATATCCCATGAAAGCTTGGGGAGGGGTGGGTGCCGGGTCCCCGTCCTGACATAAAGCTTTCACTTGGAAGATGATTGGGTTTAGTCAGACCAAACAGTCCTCTGAAAGTAGGAGGAGTGTTCAGCAACTAAAGCACTTCTTGGAGGAGAAAATGACCAAGCCATGGCCTGAAATGCCAGAAAACATGAAACCTGAGGGAGCTGATCAGTGTGGCTTGAGCTAAAGGATGAAATTGTACTTCAGAAAGCCTGGAAAACACTTAATGTTTTTGTATTGTAAGTAACTTGGGAAATTATAACAGTAGTTATGCTACTGCTTCCACTTGTTTTAAGTCTTTGTCAATTCAAATTTGTGAGTCTCTTGTGATAAATAATGTGTGTGTGTGTGTGTGTGTGTGTGTGTGTGTGTGTAAGAAATAAATAGCTATCTTAAACCTGACATATTATATATTGATTACCTTTTACTTCCCCTTGATATGAATCAAACCTCAGATTTGGAGCTCCAAGGTGAAAGGGGATGTAAAGTGCCAAAGAGTCTGAGACAAAAGTTTGACCCCTTTCCCTGGAGACTAGGCTCCTCTAGGTTTGAACCTGGACCACACATATATGTCAAGAACTATTGTCTCATTATGGGTGCTAGTTAGAAAGTGAATGCTGGGGGCAACTAGGTGGCACAGTGAATAGAGCACCAGCCCTGGAGTCAGGAGGACCTGAGTTCAAATCTGGTCTCAGACACTTAACACACACAAAAAAACTAGCCGTGTGAGTCAAGTCACTTAACCCCAATTGCCCTCCAAAAAGAAAAAAAAAAGAATGCTGGCAGCCTGCCTGGCCCCTGCTGTGGGTCTGTATTTTGTTATATATGTTGTGTGTATATTTACATAAATACAATGACATGAATAAATAGAACCATTTTGTAAATTTCAATATCAATAGAGCATAGTTTAAAAGCACATAAGCCTTCTAGAACTGTGTAGCCTCCTCTTACATCCACAAAAATATCTTGGGAACACCAGAAAGTAACAACCTCTGACACCTGCCATATCTCTAATCCCATGGGCAAAAGAATTCTAAAGACCAAATTCTTAGTTAGACCCCTATTGAAACTTATACATTCTTTTCATGTTAAAATATCCTCACTGACCTCCAAGAAAACACCACAGGAGATGTTTTAGATGAGTTTAATGATTTGGTTAGAGGGCTGACAGCACAAACTCTAAAATCCTTTGTAATTGGAAAATTTTACCAAATATATAAAAAAATAATAGTAGTATGAACTCATCACTTGGGGTTTGTTCTTAAATTGATGTCACTTTAATAATGTAATCACAGAATGCCAGAGGCAGAAGGGATGTTTGAGACCATGTCCATTTTTGAACAAGAACCTCTGCTACAATGTATTTGACAAGTGGCCCTCTAGCCTATGTTTGTAGCCTCTAGAAAAG
This sequence comes from Gymnobelideus leadbeateri, assembly GCA_011680675.1. NCBI lineage: Eukaryota > Metazoa > Chordata > Mammalia > Diprotodontia > Petauridae > Gymnobelideus > Gymnobelideus leadbeateri. The sequence continues at coordinate 423,067 of WOXC01004112.1, forward strand.
GGCAGCTGTGAAAGTATTTGCAGATCATATACTTGGTTGTATGCCACCATTGTGAGGAGGGAGGGGAGGGAGGGAGAGAAAATTTGAAACTCAAGGATTTGTGGAACTGAATCTTGTAGACTAAAAGTAAACAAATGAATTAATAAAGACCAAAATTAAAAAAATTAAATATTGCTAATAATTTTCCAAATAAATAGCTTTGCTTTATGAAAAAAAAGGGCAGCCCACAGCTCCCAAGGGAATTAATTTCACTCTTTCATTTTTTGTTAGGAAATATTTCCTTATATTAATCATAAATTTGCCTCTTTGTAATCTCTACCCAGTTACTGATCATATATGCTATACGTTATTAGACTGTATGTGAAACTGTTTTTATAACAAAATATGGATCCTAATAAAAAGGAAGTTTAAGGCACAAATTGTAAATCTCATTCTGTTGACCATTTAGAGGTGTTTGATATCTGGGGTACTGACAATTATTATAGTAGACTGACAATCACGTTTTCCTCCTCTATTTAATAAAAAGGACCCCATGATCAAATTTAGAGTTAGAAGGGACTTCAGTGATGATTTATTTAGTCTGATCCAATTATTTTACAGATGAAGAAACTGGGACTGAGAGAAATTAAGTAGGGGAGGCTAGGTGACTCAGTGAATAGAGCACTGGCCCTGGAGTCAGGAGTACCTGAGTTCAAATCTGGCCTCAGACATTTAACACTTACTAGCTGGGTGACCTTGGGCAAGTCACAACCCCAATTGCCCTGCCTTCCCCCATCAAAAAATCAAAAAAAGAAAGAAAAAAGAAAAGAAATTGAGTCACTGACTCAGGGCCACAAAAAAGAATAAGCATGAAAGATAGAATTTGGGGCCAAGTCCTCTCCCTCCAAATTCAGCATTATCTCCTGCTCCTCTGCTCCACCCATTTCATTCTAGACATCACCTGATTTCATTATAACCACAGATGCTAATAACAAACAACTTCATTTTCCATTGTGGACTGAAGATCAAGCCTTGATTCACCTTTAATTTTATTCCACAAACATTTATTAAGCATCCAAAACATGTACATTCCAATAGGTCATGGGTCTTCCAGGGTAAGCATCATCTACACCTTCTCCTCTTTGATTCTTTCCATGTCTTTACCTAAATCTTTTTCACAATCTATAGATGCCGCAGGACTTGCAATGGTCCATGTGTCCTTACTCATACTTGATGACTAGCTCACCTCCTTTTCACATCAGACATGTGATGTCTTTGATATTGTTTACAACAATTTTTGCATACAGACCATCCCTGATAACAGGCTTCAGCTAGAACTATAATTTTGGGGCTGACACAACCACTCAATGCACTCTGGGGCATATACTATGAAATTCAAAACAACTTTTAAAGAGAAACTCAAAGTGGGGGAGGGTGATGTGGAAAGAGAGACAGCATCAGAGAGATATCAGACCTTGAGACAAAATGTCCTGGGTGGGGAGTTGTATGGTAGAAGAAATCCCCTGTATATTATGAGATTTGTGTTGGAAAAAAAAAAAACCAAGCATTTATTATTCACCTACTATGTGCCAAGAACTCTGGTAAACACTTTTTACAAATACCCCATAACAATCCTGGAAGGTAGATGCCATTATTATCCCAATTTTACAGTTGAAGACACCAAGACAGACAGAAGTTGTTACTTACCAGCTTGTAAGTGTACGAGGTTGGCTTTGAACTCAGGTGTTTCTGACTCCTGGCCCAGTGCTCCTTCACTATCCTAGTGACACCTAACTATCTGTTAGGAAGAACACTGCCATGGAGAGCAGTTTGGGATGGGGTGAAATTGAAGATCACCTGAGAATGTGACTGCTATTGCCACCAGGAGACATTGTCTTAAAACAATTCTTAATAACAAAGTTCTGAGTTCAATTGTTTCCTCCTGCTTAAGAAATATAAATGTTATCAACGCCCTTTAAACTTTGGCACTATGTGGCAAAGTTCCAGGAGCTCTATCCTAATTATAACTCTTGAAGCCTATTTATGCCTTCCACATGACTCTCCCCATTGCCTTTTGATTCTTGGGAGATCATGGTGTTCCATGATTTGCAGCTTTATAGCATCTGCAGGAGAATAGTGTTGTTCAAAAGATGACTTTTTAACACATTCTACATAGTTTATATAAATTACCAGTTTCACACACAATTCCTTTCTTCTGTTCTACAGTATATATAGAAATATTAATTTTATTTAGTGTTTGTCATATTAAAATTTTTAAATTAAATTTTAAAAGGCTTTTTATATTATGGAGTAGTTAGAATCATTGAAAATGCTATTCAACAAACCCATTTTCTTTCTTCTAGAGTTTAATATGAACTATAGATTCCATTAATACCAGTTTTATCAACATGCACATCTATAATATCTGCTACTGGGGTGGCTGGAACTAGTGGATTGCTTGAGCTCTGGGGTTTTGAGCCCTATTAGGCTATGCCAATCAGATGTTTGTGCTCAGTCTGGCACCAATATGGTAAGCCCATGGGAATGGAGGTGGGTGTGACAAAGTGTTAGGAGGGGCCAACTGACCCAGCTCAGAATATGGAGCAAATTAAAGTTCCTATACAGATTATACAGATTGGACTCATGAGTAGACCCTGTACTTCGAAGACCCAATCTCCAAAAACAAAACAAAAACAACATTCTCAATAAGAATTCAATACTCTGTCATTCATCCAATCTCAATACTCTGAATATTGTAATTACAGATGTGTGCAGTGGTGTGTTCTGTCTAGCTTATACCTGCTGAGGTATAAGCTGTTAAATTTTCATTGTGATCATTTATACGTCTGATGGCAAGTGCTACAAAACATGGATTGATTTATTGTTTTGTTGATTGTCTGGACTTAAGAAAATGATGGTGTAAATGTTAATGCATATAAAATTTAAGTTTCTTGTGTGTACATTTTTTTCCCTAGATAGCTAGTTGTTAAACATTTACCACAACACTCCTGAACTAACTTCTTACTTGGTTTCCTCTCCCTTCAGAGATCTGCTGATTAGATCAAGCTTTAAAATATTTTTGTCTCAGGTAATAAATACATCAGAGACAATATGTTTGATATATGTTCTCAGATCAATTGATTTGGTCTTTCCACCTATTGGTGTGCAATGTGAGCACCCAATGTTTACTTCCTTGGATTTCTTCACTACCAAAGCCAGTCTCAATCCTAAATAATTAACTAGTAATGGGGAATTAGCAGTACACTATCTGGTAGATAGTCTGATAATAGATATGATTTTTTATAAAAGTATATAATTATTATAGTTTATATTATTATAATTACATATAATTATACATTTATATAATTATATAATAATTATGATTTATTGTACAATTATATAATTATTATATAAATCTGATAGCCTGGTAAATAGAACTGAAGTTGCCTGAAAAGGCTGTATTTTCAGTAAATATTGGAAGAATACATTATAGAAACAGTGAATTGCAGCTTTTGTTGTTCACATTTGATCTTTTGAAAATATTCCCATTACTGATTCCCAAGGCCCACGAATAAAAATTCTAAAAATACCAACATTTGAATAATTCCCATATTTACTTCTCTTTTTATATTAACATGAATACAAACAATACATCATTTCAAGGACAGAAGTGAAAGTACCTCCTTTCTCTCCCCATCCTAGATTCTGTCCTAGTGAAGTCCACTTCACAGCCAAGCCAAAGCAAAGCAACAATTTCCTCTTTGAGTATTAGTAACAAGTATTTCCAGTGCCTCCAGAAAGCTGACTGGAGAAAAATCCATTGGGAAAAGTTGGAAATGTAGTTAGGGCTCCATTTTTAACATTCTTGAATTTCTTCTTCTTTTTGCCCTGGAAGAAGGAGTGTATGCGGTGTTCAGGGAGGAGTAGCACCTCAGGTTGGAGGGCTTGCTGAGCCCTTTTCAGGGCTGCTCATTTACCTTTGGTGACTATCTTCACACAAGAAGCTGTAGCATTTGCAGTGGCCACACCCTGGTGAAGTTGTCTTGGAAGATGACCTAAAACTGTCAGTGAGTGAGGGGGATGTCTACCCCAAGCGTGTGAAGACTTGATGAGATGAGAACAATTCGTTCCAATGGCTACAAAGATTGCTGAAGTAGATGCTATGGAGTGCCAAGAGCTTGGTCAGACACCAAGGTCATCCGCTGCATCCCGGGCCATCTTCAAGTCATCTGGACTTTTGTCTTATCACTGTACTGCTGACTCTAGAATAGAGTGAGGCTGACAGCTTTGTACAACTCTGTCCCACTTAAATCCAATTCACTTGGAAGTCAAGACATCACCCCATCATGACATTGGTTCTCTTTGAAAACGAAGTATAAGAAACAACAGCCCTGGAAGAAACATCCAATCTGTTATTCCAGCACTTTCTTTCAAGGCTATATTGGTAAGACAGGGGGCCAATTGACCACCTCCTGTTTCCTACTTCCTGAAGTGGCCACTGCTGCCGCAGCAGCCAGAGTTGACCGTGATGAAAGAGGAAATCAAACGGATCCCAGAGAGCTGCAATTGAAAATACAGAGATCTGGAACAGAGAGAGAACGAGGGTATTTGGGTGACAAGGGTGCATTATGACTCCATGAGGACAGAACCAGAAGACAAGCCAGCACTTAGACCCTTCTGAAGTCAGTCTGGAAGAACACCCTATCCTAGTCTTGGTGAGTCTCAATCCCTTCCCTTTTTCTTTCCCCCATCTACTGACTTGGAGGAGGTTGGTTGGAGGAGATGGCCAAGTCAAATTACTTTTTTATAGGGTTGTTAACTGACTGGCAGTTAGTCACACTGTTGTGCTTTAATAAATCATGTGGCCAATAAACAGTAAATTGTCTAAATCTTATAAATAAGTTTAGTTGACTAAGAGCAGATTTCCCAAATGTGAGATTTGGGAACCTAGAGACACACTGAGATTTCCATAACTCTAATATTTCAGAGTGATTTTCCATTTTTTGGTTTCTATACCCCTAGATCAATTTTGAACCTGACACATGGTCACTGGCTACTCCTGATCTTTGCGAGCAGAGTCACCTGGTGGCCAATTCTTGCATTACACTCTTTTGCTTTTTAATTAATTGACAACTTATTTTTCTGTAGGTAGCAGAAAAGAATGAAATTATCCTGATGTGATCAGTTGTTGCTACACATCCACTCACCAATGGGCACTCATAACCTATGCCATCTTGTTACATATAGTAAAGAGATGTCATAGGAGAAGTAATATAGCTGCCATATAATGAGAGTATTTGATCGTCTACCCTGCTTTTTTTTTCTGGGTCACACATCCTTTAAGAACTGAGAAGCAGGGCTGAAGTGAATAGAGCACCGACCCTGGAGTCAGGAGGACCTGAGTTCAAATCCAGCCTCAGACACTAGCCGTGTGACCTTGGGCAAGTCACTTAATGCCAATTGTCCTGCCTTCCCCCCTCCAAAAAAAAAAGAAAAAAAAAAGCTGAGTAGCCCGAAAAACTCATTTCCAGAATTCAGTTTGATAAATATTTGTGGACTGCTTGCTATGTTCAAGTCCTTTCCCTCAAGGAGTTTAAAATATAGGAAACAATATTCACACAAACAAGAATGAGGGGTAGAAATTCAGAAAAAGTATCCTAGGAAATGAGGGAAGAAGGGAGAGGGGGCGGGGAAGAAGGACTGATCACTTTCAGCTGAGGTGGGGGCGATAGACCAGAAAAGACTTCTCAGAGGAGATTGTACTTGTGTTGAGCCTTAAAAGAAAACAAATTCTTTTTCTTTTAGGAAGAGAGTGTTTTTGAGGAAAGAGTGTATTTCAGATTTGAGAAAGAGCAAAATGAAACACAAGGAAGGTTGAAAGGACCAAACAAAATCAGTTGACAGCTAGGAGTGTTTGGCTACAATGTAGATAGAGTTCCTGAAGAGGGACAGAATTAACTAGGTTGGAACCATATTTACATTTCAGGCTAAGAATCTGTATCTTATTTTATTGACAATAAGGAAATATTAAAGTTTAAAAAATTAAAAGGCATGAGAGTAACAAGATTAGACCTATGCATCAGTATGATTATTTTAGCGGATAGGTGAAAATGGATTGGAGGAGTGAGAGAATAGAGATAGAGAGTATAAGAGGCCATTATAACACTCCAGGCAGGAATTAAAGACACATCAATAGAGCTTCTTCAATCCCCAATGGTGCCAGCATGGGAGCATATCCAGTATTCTAGAAAAGTGGACCTAATAGCTTTAGTTTTTCTTTATGGAGGAAGAAAGTCAACCTGTGTGAGTCAGTGAGTTCTGTATCATTTTTTAGCATTTAACCTGCTATTTTTATATTTTGTACATCTTACAATAACCTCTTTTGGAAATGCCCTGCCATAATTCTCCATCATGCTATAAAGTTTATCCACGGCTCTCAAAGGCTATTATTCCAGAAAATCATAGGCAATGGAAAGTTCTACCAAGCTGGAAAGGCTTTCAGTAAAGCCCTAATCATTGACTGTGTCTACTATCTGAGGACTATTCTAGCCAAGTTCAGGGGCTTTTATTACCAGTAGGATAATTTCTTTGAGAGGTGTAGGGGTGGCAGGGAGATAATGGGCCAGGCCTGAATGAAGCCAGTCTCAAGCTCAGGGTTGAGTTTGGAATTTAAAGATATGCTCATAGTTCTTTTACAGTTAACAAAAATTTTAGTTGGTCATAGTAGGAAAAGGCTATTTGGTGAGAATACAACATTGATTCAGTTAGTGATGGCTTCTTTGTCCCTGAATTGGTCATGCTGGTGTCATGATCAGAAGCCTGAAAAAAAGTTAGACTCCTTGTGTGTTGGCTTTTTTTTAAGTCACTGGGAAGCTATGTCAATCAACTTGAGCTTTAGTCTTCTGAGCCAATTAAGTCTTGATAATTATTTCAATACTTTTTAGGAAAAAACTACCTTAATCTGCATGATCTAGGGGCCTTAGGCTCCTTCCAGGGCAATAGGCAATCCCGGGATAGAAATTTCCTCCACTAATACACACTGGCAACCTGTATGTGACTCAAGGTTGTCTGGATTACTGAAAGTTAAGTGACTTGCCCTTGGCTAGTAACTAGGATGGTAGAGGTAGGGCTTGAATTCAGTCTTTCTAACTCCAAGGCCAGTCTTCTATCCACTATACCATTCTGTCTCTCAATAATTATAAGTGATGGGGCAGAGAGGTGGTGTAGTGGATAAAGCATAAGACAGAAGGACCTGAATTCAAATCTAGGCTCAGCCATTTATTTGCTATGTGACCCCAGGTAAGTGACTTAACCCCATTGCCTCCATAAAGAGGAAAAAATATAATAATTATAGGTGACATTTAGTTAGCACAAAAAGTACATTATCCTGTCTGATCTTGACAACAACCTTGTGAAACAGATATAATGATTATTACCATTTTAGATGGGCAAACTTAAGAGTGGTGACTTTCCCATATTCACAAGTTATTAAGTGTCTGAGGCAGAATCTGCACTTGGGACTTGCTGCCTCCCTAACTGGTGTAATCTCTATTCTACATCATGCTGCCTTCTACTGAGCCCCTGGCTGATTCATTCTTTGGCCATGACAACTTAGTACAAGGTGGATACCTGCTTGAGACATGTCAGAGGTAACACCTGACCTATTGTACCAGTACAAGCAGTGCTCACTGGCTCATGTCTTACCTTCTATAAAGTCTTATAGTAAGATGTTGTGTCACTTTACAAGTAAGAGAATGTATTTTATAACTTTTCCCATAAGAACGAAGGAACAATTGATGACCAAGGCCTTGAAGGAATCTAGGGTGTGGTAGAAAATTATTGTTCAGAATTATAAAAAACAAGACCATTCTTTGTTCTAGAACCCTAGTCCAGCTTGGATGGGAAGTTTCCTGCTCTCTGTTGACCAAATGTCATATTCATGAGATTCAGGCAAGCAGCTTTTATTGTAGCCATTTTATTTACTAAACATTGTGAGATTGCATTAAAAATTTCAAGAGTGCACTTTTTCTCAATCACTTATACCAGTAATTTCCAAATTGTAACTTACTTCACCTGGGCCATCCCAGGTTTACAGGCTTGGGATAGGATTAATGAGAAAGGACTTTGATGTTTAAATCAGAAGGCAACAGCCACATGCTTTTCTACTCATTTTTCCTCCTCTACATTCTGCAGTAACTGGCAGACCCTGGTACTCTGGGATTCTTTTTTGGCAGCAATGCTCCCCTAAATCTCAGCCAACAGCTTACATCGCTGCTTCAGGTTGGGATCTCAGTTATGCGGTCATGTTCCCTATCACTGCAGACAGCAATTGGACCATAACACCAATAATCTGGGAAAGCCAATGGCTATTAGCTTGCACAGTGGGCAGATGGCCCAAGTCTTTCCTTCTCTCTTCCCAATAGCCAGACTGAAAGGCAGTCTAATAGTCCTTCTCAGGGCAAAAGGAGGAAAAACTAAAAGGCAAAGGGGAAGGAACTGACTTGCTCTGTATATATCTCATATGCACATAATTATTTCTCTGCTCTCTTTCCCATTAGAATGTGAGCTCCTTGAAGGCAGGGACATTATTTTTGTCTTTCTTGGTATCTCTAACATTTAGCATAGGGCCTGGCATGTAGTAAATGCTTCTCATCATTTCTGTCCCCCAAGCATATACCATGGAAGCCCAGTTTTATTGTCCATCTGCCTCAGTTTCCCCAAAGAGAACCCTCTTATTCTCTCTGATTACCATATAGATGAAACATATTTTAGAGTCTACCAAACATAAAAGAAAGGAAAATGCAAAATGGCCCTTACTTCCTTACAACTACCTTTCACTTATGCTGTGATGGTGGCAGACCAGCAGAAAGGGAGGGTAGAGGATATGAAAACTAACAAAGACTTCATAACTACCATATTTGGATGTCTCTGTGATCTTGTACTTGGTACTTTGTCCAGTGATTCAAATATTAACCTGCCCGTGCCAATCTTGTCCATGTCCTCCAGAAAATATGTCTTGGGAGACCATTTAACATGCTGGGAGTCTTTCCCTAGGTTTCTTGACATTTCTTCAGTGGAAAATAAGCTTTCTTTTAGTTATTCCTTGCTCTTGCCATATTTCTATCCCCTTCCTTTTTTCTGGTAATAGATTTCTTTTTTTGAGGGGGGAAGACAGGGCAGTTGGGGTTAAGTGGCTTGCCCAAGATCACACAGCTAGTTAAGTGTCAAGTGTCTGACACAGAATTCAAACTCAGGTCCTCCTGACCCCAGGCCTGCTGCTCTATTCACTGCACCACTTACCTGCCCTTGGTAATAGATCCTTTGATGACAGGCTTTTTTTTTTTTTAAAGCAATTGGGGTTAAGTAACTTGCTCAAGGTTACACAGTTAGTCATTATTTATGTGTGGGTGCTCATTTTCTGAGGCTGGATCTGATCTCGGGTCATCCCAACTCTGAGGCCGGCGCTCTTACTCACTGCGCCACCTAGCCGCCCCTTTAGGGCAATTGGGGTTAAGTAACTTGCCCAAGGTTACACGGCTAGGTTTTTGTTTGTGTGGATTAAGTGTCTGAGGCCGATTCCGAACTCAGGTCCTTCTGACCCCAGGGCCGGCGCTCTATTCACTGCGCCACCTAGCCGCCCCTGATGACAGTCTTGATTTCTCATTTGTAATTTGCTTCAGCCTTCCACAATCCATCCTATTTCAACTGTCTATAAACATTGGTTTAACTATTGGTACTGTAAATGTGAGATCCCTGTCCAACAACCAACAAGTTGACATATTGGAGGAAATGAATCATATCAATATTGATGCTTTCACCATAAGTGAAGGAAAAAGAAATGCTGTTAAATAGAAAGATGGCTCACTGGTTCTTGGTTTTACATGCGAAGGCAACCAGAAACATTATTTCATGGGACCCTTGATGGTCTTGAGTTGCAGCAGCCATGATGAACATAAACAAAAAAAAAGACCATCCTATGTGCTAGTATATGTAGCAGAGAGGATGAGAAGGGAAAGAAATTCCATGAAGAGCTCAAAAAGATTCTCCAAATGAAATTAACTGAATATAAACAGCAAACATTAATTTAATTTGGAAAATCTTTTTGAGTTCTTCATGGGGAGGTAAATAAAAAGAAAGATGGCAAAATACATTGGAAAATGTGATTCAGGACAAGATGGGGAGGTGTGGCCAAGATGATCATGTAGTTAAATAGTTTCAGAACTGGTTGAATGACAGGACTCAAAGTGCATATAGTCTTTAATGAGTTTTTGTCAGCTTGGAGCAGAGTCCCTCAGGGAGCTATGCTTGGCCTGGTGCTATTTTTCATTTGATCAATGACTTGAAGAAAGGCAAAGATGACATACCTGTCAAATCTGCAAATGAAACGCCCCATGAGGATAACCAACTGTGAGGTTGGATTACAGAATCCGAAAAAAGGTTGACGGACTAGAACACTGGAATGAATCCAATAAGATGAAATTTAATAGAAATAAATGTAAGGTCTTATACTTGGGTTTAAAAAATATAATTCTTGAGTACAAGATAAAGATAGCTTGGCTAGATGACAATCTATTTCAATCACTCAGGCAGTCAATAAGCATTTATTAAGCACCCACCAGGGCCAAGTACTGTGCTAAATCCAGGGGATAAATAAAAATAAATAAGTAAATAAAAAGACAATCCCTGACCTCAAGGAACTTACAGTTTAATAGGAGAAAATAACACAGAAAAGGAAGCTGAAAAGCTGGGTGGCAAGGTAAGGAGTGGAGGAAAGTAAGGGAGGCCCTGGAGACCATGGCCTTGCTTTACAGTCTGTGTCCAATCAGAAGGGCAGAAGGTACTTCTGAGAAGTGCCTACTGAAGCATTTTAATCTTGAAGGATAATGAGATTTCTGGCACTTAGGGGATACAGTGGATAGAGTGCCAGGCCTAGATTCAGGAAGACTCATCTTCCTGAGTTCAAATTATGACCTCATCCATTTGCTGTCTCTGTGACCCTGGAAAAGTCATTCAACCTGTTTGCCTCAATTTCCTTATCTGTAAAATGAGCTGGACTTTGCCAAGAAAACCCTAAATGGGGTCAAGAAGAGCTGGATGTGACTGAAAACAACAACAATGAGATTTCCCAATGATGAGTTTCCTGGGGAAGGAAAAGATGATGGAAAGATTCAATGATTTTTCATTCAAAAAAGATTTGGTTCTTTTATCATTCCAGTAGACTGCTAATAGATTCAGCCACCATTTGCATGTTCAAAGTGAAAGAACTAAAGGCTCCTGTAGGTAGGGTAGGAAGTTCAGACAAGAATGAAAGAAGAAAGGAAGGAAGAAAAGAAGGAAGGAAGGAAGCAGGGAGGGAGGGAGAAAGGAAAGAAGGAAGGAGGAAAGGAAGGAAAAAAGGGAGGAAGGATAGAGGAAAGGTAGGAGAGAGGGAGGGAGGGAGGAAAGAAGAAAGGAGGAAAGGAAGAAAAAAGGGAGGAAGGAGGAAAGGAAGGAGAGAGGGAGGGAGAGAAGGAAGGAAGAAAGGAATGAAGGAAGGAAAGAAAAGAAGAAAGAAAGAAAGAAAGAAAGAAAGAAAGAAAGAAAGGAAGGAAGGAAGGAAGAAGGAAGGAAGAAAGGAAGAAAGAAAGAAGCACAGTGAAGAGGACACTGGACCTGGAGTCAGGAGGACCTGAATTTAGTTCCAGTCTCAGACACTCACTTAGCTGTATGAACTGGGGAAGTCATTTAACCTTTGTCTGTCTATTTCTGTAACTATAAAATGGCTATAATAATAACACCCACCTCCCAGAGTTGTTGAGAGGATCAAATAAGACAACACTTGTAAATTGCTTTGCATAGTACCCAGCACATATTGTTCAATCATGTCCGACTCTTAGTAACCCCTGGACCGTACTGTTCATGGGGTTTTCTTGGCAAAGATACTGGAGTGGTTTGGCATTTCCTTCTCCTGTGAATTAAGAGGTTAAGTGACTTGCCTAGGGTCACATAGCTATTAAGTGCCTGAGGCTGCATTTAAACTCAGGGCTCTCTCCACTGTGCCACCAGCTGCTTCCTTGCCTGGTATACTGTAGGTTTTTATTAAGTGCTTGTTTACTCTCTTCCTTCATTCCTTCTATCCTGGACTTCTACCCTGGTTATTCTGCTTCAGGCTCCAGAATGGGCTAGGGGCTGGATCTGAGACCTTGTTTCATTCCCCAGGCCAAAGCCACGAAGCTGCTACTTGCTTCCTCACTTGTTCCTTGGTCAGTAACCAGCCTCCCAACACAAACCACTACACACCCTAGACTATTCACTCCCCTTACCCACCAAGTGTAGGTCCCTTCCTCAATCTGCACTGGATTTCGTGTCCATCACTGATAACATTGCTGCCAGTTGGCACCTATTCCCGCATGCTACATGTGATCAGAACTCTGTGCTAGATCTAAGACCTCTGCTTACCCTGATGCACAGCTGTCCTCTTTCAGGACTGATTGCCAGAGTCTGCAAACCTTCCCTACACTAACACGGCCTGAAGGAAAATGGCTGTAAGAGAATTGTTGTTTTTTTTTATGTAGGGACCCAAGCTCATTCTGTTGTGGTTTCTAGAACTTGTTGAAGTTGCTTTGGGAAAGAGCTTAGCTATGCTATTCTACCTTCTTAGATGGTCCTTATGTCTCATTTTAGGAATTGCCCTGGTAAGATGGAGATGTCCAGAGAAGGGAGACCAAGATACTGAGTAACTCCAAGACCATGCCATTTGGAGAGCAATTGAAGGAACTGGGGATATTCAACCCATGGAATAAAGAGAAATGATCATTCTTATCTTACATTGGAAAGGTTATCCTGCAAAAGAAAAATTAGACTTACTCTGTTTGACTTCAAAGGATTAGGAGCATTGGGTAGAAACAGCAGGCAGACAAATTTAAACTTGAATCACAAAGCTGAATGGTCCATCTCAAGAACTGATTATCTCCCTCACTACTAGATGTGTTCAAGCAAAAACTGGATCACCACGTGTTGGGAATGCTGTATAGGAGATGCTTGTCCAGGTATCAGTGGAACTAGAAGGCCTTAAAGGTCTCATCCTTCTTTGAGTTTCTATAATTCTGTTAATTTAGGGCCAGGGAAGTATGGAGAAGCTTGTAGACTGAAATGGCCTCAAGGTCCTAATTAGAATGCTTTGGTGGTGCTTCTGCTGATGGTATCACTCAGAGCCCAGTCTGATTTTGGCTAGAACAAGAAAATCTATGGTAATGATGGCCAAGAAAGTTTGTGGTGAAAGAAGCAGAGATGCCTGAACTAAAATTACTTGCTCTGATGCTGCTAATTTTTATAGATTTGGACCAAAGTGAAAAGTATCATCAGAAAACAAGTAAATGAGATATGAGTATGACACTACCTTGACTTTCCTAAAGTTATCAGTCATGTTCTTAATATTTCATTTTCTTCCTAGTCTCTCCCACAATCTGGAGTCAGGCAAGGAAGTAGTGAGGTAGCTTGATTTCTCTCACAATTTGGAATCCAAAATAATATTTGAGATGATTTTATACTATTCAAAAAGTAATCAGTTAGTATATTTGGTAGATGAATGAGAAAATATTGTGATTTTAAGTTAAATCTACATCTTCTAGATGGAATAGTGGAAATTATGGACTGTTCCTAGAATGTATAACCTCAAAATTGCAAGACCAGGAATCAATCATTAATAATCAGTGCCAATAGATAATTAGGGTATTTTCAAATTTCTGACAAATTGTGGAGGACTCTACTATCATAGAATGATAGAATTTCAAAACTGGAAGGTATTAGGGAGATCATATGACACAAATGCTCTCATTTTACAAATGAGGACACTGAGATCCAGAGAGGTTAAGCAACTCCATCACAATCATACAGCTAGTCCGTAACTGAGTTGGGATTAGAAGGCAAAACTCAAGACTAAGTAGCATTGCTATTGAGGCTTAATTCAAAATGCCATCATAAGAGGACACTAAATTCGTTTCTGAAGTTTTAATAATTACACAAAGGGAGAAAAATCCTGAGAGCTTATTTTAAAGCATAATGTGAGAAAGTGACAGAGAGAAACACTGACGGAAAATGAGGGAGATGGCGACTGATAGGCAGAAAAAAAGAGAGAGACAGAGAGACAGAGACAGACAGAGAGACAGAGACAAAGACAGAGAGAGACAGAGAGACAAAGAGACAGAGACAGAGAGGGAGAGACAGACAGAGACAGAGAGATGGAGAGACAGAGACAGAGGATATAGAAACAGAGATGGAGAAACAGAAGCAGAGAGACAGACAGAGGCAGAAGCAGAAAGACAAAGAGTAGAAGAATGACAGAATTTTTCAGGTTTTCTTTCTTCTCTGATTCTCTTTCACTGACTGTTGAGCTATTTCCTCTGTAATTCAAAGCCTTACATCGTTAGGAAGCAGTTTTGTTAGTGATATCAAAAGGAAAATGATTCATTTGTTTATAATAATGAAGTGATCAGTTTGTATATCAAAAAGCTGCTGATGTGCTTAGCAAAGTCACTCCATCTGCTGGAGGTTTGTGCTACTCATGGTGAATATTACTTGCTTCTCACAAGATTTCATAGACATTGAATATGTGGGGAAATATCTCACAGTTTAATGTGAGATTGACTGGACTGAGTATTGCCACTGACAAAATATGTCTCAAGACTAAACTACTGCAGAACCTTGTCTCACCCTGGGATTTAGTTACCTTACATTTTTAAAATGGCTTAGCCCAACCTTGTGCTCTTTATTCCTCTAGACAGAATTGGAGCCACATTCTCTTCCACCTGCTGGGTACTCTCCCTTAGGACCTGTTAATTGCCCTTAATCAATGAGACTCTTCAGTCCCTAAACCCCTTTAGGAGGCAGGATTCTGAAATTGTTACCTCACACCCAAACAAAAATATACTTCTTCTCAACCCTGTAGTTCAAACAATAGCTGGGCTGTTTGCTACCCAAGGGGAAACTTGGAAGTTTAGGGACCAGACCTGGTTGTTCTACCAACATCTGGTCCAGACTTCCATAGAATGGGCTATTCTCCATTAAGTTCT
Source organism: Gymnobelideus leadbeateri (assembly GCA_011680675.1). NCBI lineage: Eukaryota > Metazoa > Chordata > Mammalia > Diprotodontia > Petauridae > Gymnobelideus > Gymnobelideus leadbeateri. The sequence goes on from WOXC01004112.1 coordinate 438,096, forward strand.
TGAAAAGCTGAATAAGTAACTTTTCAAGAAGAATGAATTGACTGTCTGTTGTGGGCAGCACATTAAGCCTCCTAGAGTTCATTAGTGAGCAGAGAATGACCCTCCAAGGGTTTCCAGTTCAATATTTAAGAACCTGAACTCATAGGAACTCTTAACACATTGGGCCAAGATTGTATCTTGCTTGGTAGGACGGGTTACTTGTGGGACCACCCCCTGCCTCACAGGTAAGAGCCCCCTACTGGAGAAATTTAAAAGGGAATCTTGACACTCTTTTTTTAATCACAAGTTGTCAGTCAGTCTTCCAAGTTTGCTCCTCCAGAGAGGAGCAAGGAACTGAATGTAGTAGAATACTCCAACTCCTTCTAGACCCTAAGGCAGAATTTGTCATGGAATACTCTTCCCTTGTTGATCCATTTTGGGAAAGAGACACATTAACGTGATGAATGAGCCCAGTTAGAGATGGAGGCTAACCTGTCCCCAGATGATTTCACACCTCTATCAAGTCCCATCTTTGATCGCCCTTAAATCTGTGGTGACCCTTCCAAGCATTTCCCCAGCTTGAATTTCAGTAATTCTTTGCATGGTAGAAAAGAATCCATGCAGACTGGCATATAAGTCTGACCTAGACCTACCACTGAGGCCAACATACCTTGCACCCCTCTTGTATTTAGACTGATAAGTACCTATATGCTTCCCTGTGGTCCTGACCTCCCAAATCAAATTTCTAAACCACTGAGCAATTGTGAGTCTCAGCTTTGGGAGATTCGAGGGCATCTAATATTTATTGATTCAATACTTTCCAAAGAACAAGTTCTTTTATAATTTTGCAGTCAAAACAATGAATACATGCATGCAGGGGTGCTCTGGAGGTGACTCCCCAATCATTCTGTTTTCAGGGAGAGCATTTGCATCTCAGAAATCAGCAAATGCTACAATTCAGGGCTTGCTTTATTGTTTCTTTAATTGTCTAGACTTCAGGAAGTGATGGAAAAAATGTTCACAGTGCAACTAAACTTAAAATGTGTTTTATATATGATTTGCTAAACATTTACCAACACATCTCTGCATATCTATGACCACGAAATCAAATCCCCAGTCCCAAGTGAAACAGCACTGTGAAAGACTCAGCCTGAACATAACCTGCCCCCACCCATGGCATTGGGTTCTCATTAGCCTGTGCTGTATAATTTGACATTGGATTTAGTCCCACTTCCATCACTGAAAAAAAAAAAAACCATTTCCTGCAGCAGACAGCCCACATCTAGCTATATAGCTCCTTGAGCAGCCCTGAACAAAAGTTTGATCCCTACTCCCAGAAGTTTTAGGATTTTAGGTCTGTTAAAGCAGAAAATTAGATGCACATAGATTGCTCATCTGTGCACATAAACAAGTTCTGGGGATTATCACTTTTCAACTGGCTAGAGATACTCTTTAGCCATGCTAGAGACTGCTACTCTGTAAGAATTAATAGAGGAAAAATACCAGCCTCATTCTTCCTGAGTCATTGAAATCCAGTGGCAAGACAAGTCAGGACAACTGGTGATGGCCTGGGATTCAGTGGATGACCTTGGCATTTTTTGATGTCTGACCAAGCTCTAAGCACTCCATAATGCCTGCTTTGGAATAGCCTCATGGCTATTAAAACAAATTACTCTCATCTGCCCATTCCAAATGGGCAAACCACCCAAACTCACCAACTGGCTGGTTTCCATCAACCTGGTTTACCCCATCTGACCATACTAGAGACTGGGGGGAAATACCAATAGAAGGAGATCATTCAACTCTCCACTTCTCCTAAAGGAGCCCCACTACTCTATGTCCCTGTCAGGATGGTTGGACCAGCATGTGGCCATTGCACATGCTGCTAAGAGCCACAGGTGAGAGTTGGATAGCAGATGAACACCAAGCAGCCCTGAGGAGGGCTTGACAAGTCTTCACAATAGAGGCTCTGGTTGTCCTGAAATACCCCCATACACTCTGGTACATTAGTAATATATGATGATGACAATAAAAACTATCTACCTACAGCCAGGCCCTGTGCTAAGCACTTTACAAACATCTCATTTAATCCTCACAACTTGGGAGGTAGATGCTATTATTATCTGCATTTTACAGTTAAGGAAACTGAGGCCAACAGAAGTTAAGTAACTTGCCTAAGGTTACACTGGTAGTGTCTGAAACCAGATTTGAATTCAGGTCTTCCTTGTTCCAGGTCGAGCACTCTGTGTTACCTACCTGCCTATGTGAACAATAACTATGTGATCACATGTAACTCATATAACCTCTTATAGTTCCAGTTTCGTTACCTGAAATACAGAAACCAAAATACATTTGTGCCTACCTCACAGTTGTCAAATGAGATAATGCATCAAAAGTTTGTAACACTTTAAAGTGTTACAAAAATGTCAGTTGTTATTGATTCATGCTAAGCTTAAAGTTCACTAAGAACTTTAGGTCTTTTTGAAAATGAGGAATCATTGGAGAGAATTCTTGAAGAGCTTGGTTTTAAAATAGAAATTTAAGACTTTATTTATTTATTCCTATTAAATTTACTTAAAATCTTATAAATTCCTGTTATATTTATTAGAATTCAAAGTTAAGACTTTATTAAATTTGATATTTATAGGTTTGGACCAAATTTCTAGCCAGTCCAATTCTTTTGGATCTTGTATTTTTCAGTCAATATGTTAGAGGTCCCTTCCACATTCATGTCTTTTGCAAATTTAATAAATTCAACATCTCAAATTCATCTCAAATTCAGCATGTCCAAAATCATACTCTTAATCTTTTCCCTCAAACCTTCCTCTCATTCTAACTTCCCAATTATCATCCAGGGTATCACCATTCAGACTCGGAATCTCAATATCATCCCTAACTTGACATCCTCATTTACCCTACACATCCAATTTGCTGTCAAGTCATGTCATTTGTATATTCACTATATTTCCCGTACATGTCCATTTCTCTCCATTTGCATTGCCATAATCCTGATTTGGGTTCTTGTCACCTCATGTCTCAATTACTACAATAGCCTGCTAAGTTGGTTTCCCTGCCTTAAGTCTCTCCATACACCAATCCATCCTCCCACTCAATGGCCAAAGTGCTAAAGCTCATGTCAGCCCCTAACTCAATAAACTTCAGTGGCTCCCTATTATTTCCAGGATCAAATAGAAAAATGGCACCTTCGGGGTGGCTAGGTGGCGCAGTGAGTAATAGTGCTGGCCCAAGAGTTGGGATGACCCAGGATAGGTCCCGGCCTCAGAAAATGAGCACCCATACATAAATAATGATTGGCCATGTAACCTTGAGCAAGTTACTTAACCCCAATTGCTTTAAAAAAAAAAAGAAAGAAAAGAAAAATGGCACCTTCCTTTTTCAGTCTTCTTCCACTTTATTCACTTCCATTCACTCTACAATCCAGCCAGAAAATCCTGCTTGCTATTCCTTGAACATGACACTCCATCTCCCCCTTCCATGCCTTTGAACTGGCTGTACTCTATTCTGGAACATTCTGTCCTCCCCTCCTCCCCTCTGCTACTTGATTTCTTTGGTTTCCTTGAAGACTCAACTCAGGTCCCACCTTCTACAGGAATCTTTTCCCATGCCTTCCCCTTTTAGATTCCCTTTCATCTGTTCTATATATCTTCTATGTGCTTAGTTATTTACCTGTTGTTTCCCCAATTAGAAGGCATATTCCTGGAGAGTAGAGTCTTTTTTTTTTCTTTGTATCTCTAATGTTTGGCAAAGTGCCATAATAATCACTTGTTGCTGTTCAGTCATGTCTGACTCATGACCTCATTTGGGGGATTCTTGGCAAATATACTAGAGTTGTTTGCTATTTCCTTCTCTAGCTCCTTTCACAGATGAGGAACTTAGGCAAACAGAGTTAAGTGACTTGTCCAAGGTGACATAGCTACCAAGCATCGGAGGTTGGATTTGAACTCAGGAAAATGGGACTTCCTGATTCCCAGTCCAGTGCTCTATCCATTGTGCTACCTAGTTGCCGAATAATTGCATAAGTTTTAGTTGACTGACTAATCAGATTGATTATACCTTCATCCAAATCATTGACAAAAATATTCTCACAGTATAAAACCAAGGATAGCTCTCTGGGTCACTTCTCTATTAATCTCCTTCCAAGTTCAACCAGGTTCAGATATTCAATCAATTCTCAATCTGAATTGTCATCTAGTCCAATGTGTATTCAAGGATAGTATGAAAGACTATCAAATATCTACTTTACATATATATAAATGTATATATATATATATATATATATATATATCAGTAGAATATAAGTTTCTTGAGGGCACTGTCTCCATCTGTTTTTTGTATCCTTAATGCCTAAAACAGTGCCTGGCATAAAATAGATGCTTAATAAATACTTATAGTTTGTTTGATTAATTGACTAATTAAAGCAAATCTATAGTATTCTCTGACTCCATCTGGCTCGAAATCCTATCAAAAAAGGAAATGACATTAGTCTAACCCAGTGTGGTGGAAAAACAAATAAGATTTTGAATTAGTGCACTGGGGCTTGAATCCCAGTTTTGCCATCAACTACCTGTATGACCTTGAGCAAATCTTTTGACTTCTCTGGGCCTCAGTTTACATAATTGTAAAATAAAGGAATATAACATATTAGGGGAAAAAGTCACTCAATGTGGAGTCAAAGGGTTTGTGATTCTTCTTTTGAGAATTGACTATTCATATTTTTAGACCATTCATGAATTGGGGAATGATTTTTTCCTTCTAAATTTGAATCAGTTCCTTATGTCTCTTAGAAATGAGACCCTTATTAGAGAAATTTGTTGCAAGGATTTTTCCCAGTTATTTCCCTTTAAATCTTAGCTTTGTTAGTTTTATTTCTGAAAGAGTTTTTACATTACAGTATAATATACTGCATTTTGTTTATAGAAGTCTAAAAATAATAAAATTTATACAAAGGAAAAAGGTCAAGAATCTCAAGAGAAATAGTTTAAAAAAATAGAAATGAAGAGCATCTAGCAGTATCAGATCTCAAACTACAAGCATTTATTAAAGAAATAGTTAAGAAATAGAGAGATACATCATTTAACTTGTTCTATTTGTTACCTTTAATAAAAGTTCTTTTGTCTACTACATTGTGGTTTTCAATGTCTTGGTGCTTTCATGGTTTGAGCAGAGGCCTTCCATTGGCTACATTTAGAATTTTAGGGCATAGAATAGAATTTTAGGTCATAGAAAATTATCCTTCCTTTGAATCCTTTGAAAATTGCTTTTCAAAATCTAGGATACATGTTAATCCATTCCTGGTTTTTCTCTCCTTCTGTAGCACAAACTTTAAGACAAAAGTCATTTCCTCATTAGGTTCCTTCATATCCCCTCTTAGCAACCAGTTCTTCCAAGTAGGTGAAAATTTGATTCAGAACAGAGTCCATAGTATTAAGGTAAGTCAAGAAATGATTATCTACTCTGATTTTTGAGAGAGAGAGAGACAGAGAGACAGAGACAGAGACAGAGACAGAGACAGAGAAAGGGGAGAGAGAGGAAGAGAGTAAGGACAGGGGGAGGGGGGAGAAAGGAGGGAGATCCAATTGATATCCAAATAACAGAAGTTCCCAATCACTATAATATCAGGTTTCCATTCTAGGTGCTAATTCACCTTGGAGTTCCCTTGCTGAATTTCTTTGGCAAATGGTTGTAGATGACCCATTCCAGAATGGTCCTTCTCCTCACCTCTTTAGCACTCTTTAGCACCCTGAGAGCTACATACAACTTCCTTTGCCTTCTTTCCCTATCTTCTTACCTTGTCTTACTAGTGCCCTTTCTCGACTTGAGTTCTTCCCCAAGGAGATTCATTTCCTCCATAGGTGAAGGCATGCTTACGGTGACTGACTCTCCATACCTTGCTTTCCCCCACTTTACTTTTTACTTCTCTTTAATCAGCTCAAGTAATTCTATTCCTGCTACTTTTCCTTCTCTTGGATTTATTACCTTCTACTCTTCCTTCTACTATACTATACTTCTTAGGTGCTTACAATAACTTTATTAAATATTTAGTAATTATATATAATGTATATATGTAGGCATATGTGCATATATAATATATGCTATTTGTGATCACCATTTCCTTTTCTAGGTGTTCACTAGCCATCCTCTTAGTAACCCAGTCTAGAATGTTGCCAAGAAAAAGTCAAGTCTCCTAGCTTATAGGTTGCAGCTCCATTTCCTCCCTTGTTTAAGAACCAGATGATTTTTGCCCTTCTCTAATCTTGTGGGACCTCTCTTCAGTGCCTGGAAATGTATATATAAATCAGTGATTGTTTTCTTGAAAGAAGAAAGTGACTTGTCCAGGGTCACAAAGCTAGTAAAAGATAGAATGAAATTATGATTATTTCCTAGTATTTGATTGGTTGTCACATGGAGGAGAGATAATCCTTGTTTCAAAGAACAGAACTAAGAGCTGTGGGTCATAGTTGTAGCATTTTGGACAAGGAAAAACTTCCTAAAATCTAAGATATTCCAAATTGGAATAAACTGTCTCAGGAGACAATGGGTTCCCCCTCAATAATCTTAAGTAAGGTCAAGATGACTACTTCCTAGATATGAAGAGAGCAGTCTTGTTCAGGTAGAGGCTGGAGCAGATGTCCTCTGAGGATCTGCAATGGAAATGGGCATTTGAAGATCTTCCCTGCGCCTTAATAAGCCTAATGGAATTTGAAGAACTTCCTCGCTTTGAAGATATGCCCTGTCTCCTAATAGGCTGAATGTAATTACATGGAGCCTGTGGTGGGCGAAATTTGCTGAAGGGTAGAGCAGAGCCCACAGGAAGCTGTGAATGAGAGCAGTTAGATGGTGAGAAGACAGGACCCATCCAAGGAAGACAGTCAGGCTTGTGAATAAATGCTGGTTGTTTGCCACCTACAGTGACAGCTAGGCACGTGTTGGTTTGTGGGAAGGCTAAAGAATGCTGTGGCTGTCGGTACTGTTATGGCTTATTAACTTCTTTGCTACTATGATGGAATCAACTTAATAGTTTGGGGATTTGATTTTCTGGTGTCTGAATAAATGTTTTGCTTCTATCTTCTATATGGAGAGTCTGTTACATTTTGTGCTTGAGCACTTTGCAGGCATATTTATAGTGATTGTTGGTTCTGTGAATATTGCATTGGCACTACAGGGCCCTCTGAGTCTAAGTCATAGTGACATTCACACTATGATGTAGCCTCATATCAGGGGAAAAGTGGGAAAACAGGGTAGAGACTTTTAAAGCAGATAAGAGAAATGTGCCTAGCAGAAAGAAACCCTGGGGTTTCTGAATGATTGTGATAAAGGAGAAATCTAATCCATCTTAAAGTTTATGATGGAGAAGGAGAGGAAAACCAGGAACAGACTTCGGAATGGAGTAGAAAGTAAGATAGAGGAAAGACACAACAGTACAATTTGGGCCAAAGGTGCAATTGCCCTGAGAGGAACAGTTTGACCCTCATTCCATGGGGTTTGGTAGGAAGATGCCCTGGAGAGATGTTAAAGTGATAGAATCTTGGAGTGGCCTCGCTGAAGTGTATATGTGCCACATGGAAAGGGGTGAGGAAACAGAGGACAAGAGGCAAGGTACAGGAGAACATAGTCACCAGAGGGATAGGTCATCCAGCAAAGGAAGTGCCATTCCTTGATGTTAGCACTCTGGACCAAATACCAAACAATAATTACTCTACATAGATAGAAGATAGAAGCAAGAACACATAATAGCTTAATACAAGAATGTTGCATGACTCTCTAAGAATAATGTCAGGAATGATAAAGCTCAAAATGAGTTGAAACTGTTATGGAAAATTAAGGACTTCCCTTAAAAAAAAAAACTATATTAGGGGAAAAGAGGAAGAAAAAAAGAAGGGATATGAGATTGTGATCAGGGAGAATACAATGATAATAATTTGAAACAGAAAAGATAGTTTCTCATTTCGTATTTTGCAAATTTTCTAAACCAAGGAGAATAATTTGTGGACTGGAGAGGACAGAGCAACTATAGCTAATGAAGAACTGAAAATTAATATGATCAAAAACATAGTAAGAAAGCAACCAGATGCTTTTGATGACTTCAAGTCACTTGTCCCAAATTAATTACATTTGCAGGCACTGAAGAGAGATCCCACTAGATTGGTGAAAGCAAATATCCTCTGGTTCATAAACAAGGGAGGAAAGGGAGCTGCAGCCTATAGGCTCACGAACTTGATTTTTCCCCTTCCCTCCCCATCAACATTCTACACTGGGTTAATAAGGAATGGTTAGTAAACTCATAGAAAAAGATATAATGATCACCAACAGTTGGCATGGCCTTATCAAGAACAGGCCGTGCCAGACGAACAGTGTCTTTGTTTTAAAAAGGGTTATTAAACTAATAGATCAGAGAAGTGCAGTAGATATCGTTTATCAAGATTTTAGCCAAACATTTCACAGTCTCTTGTGCTTTTCTTGTGGACAAAATGGACTAATGTGGGCTAAGTGATATAGTACAGTTAGGTGAATTTGAAATGGGTTGAATGGTTAGATCCAAAGAGTAGTTATTAATGATGACATTAATCATCATTTGATCTTAAGTCTTTTAAAATTACTCTGTTGATTCCAAAAGACTCACAATGGAAGATATTATCTGTATCTAGGGCAAGAAGCTTGGAGTCTGAATGCAGATGGATGTGCTCTCCTTTTCTTTTGTTGTTTTGTTTTGTTTCTTCTTTCTTGTGGTTCCTCCCCTTAGTTCTAATTCTTCTTTACATCATGACTAATGAATATGAATGTATTGGTAGAACCTATATCAGATTGTATGCTGGGGAGGGAAAAGGGGAGGGAGGGGAAGAAAATTTAAAACTCAAAATCTTATGGAAATCAGTGTTGAAAACTAAAACTAAATAATTAATTGTAAAAATAAAATAAAATAAAATTACACTACTGTTCTAGAATTTTTTTTTCTCCTTGTACTATTCAATTCATTCTGGGTAAGTTCATTCAAGTTTTTCCCAGTTTTCTCTAAAACTGTTTCTTCATTTCTTACAGCACAATTGTAATCCATTACATATACATACCATAATGTATCCAATCATCCCCCAAATACTAGGTACCCCCTTAATTTCCAGTTCTTTGCTACCATGAAAGGAACTACCATAAACACATTTTACATATAAGACCTTTTCCTCTTTCTTTGATCTCTTTGGGATATATTGGTTTAGTAATGGTATCATTGGGTCAAAATATACTCAGTTTAGTAGCTTTGAGGGTATAGTTCCAAATTGCTTTCTAGGTTGGTTGAACTAATTCACAACTCCACCAATAATGTATCTGTTTTCCCACATCCCCTGTAATATTTGTCATTTTCGTTTTTTGTCAACTTGACCAATCTGTTGGGAGGTAGAACCTCAGAGTTGCTTTAATTGGCACTTCTCTGTTTATAATGATTTGGAGCCTTTTAAAAAAATATAGCTATAGGTAATTTGAATTTCTTCTCTGGAGAACTAACTGATCATATGATTTGATCATTTATCAATTTGGCATTTATCTCTTATTCTTAAAAATTTTAATCAGTCCCTTATATATCTTGGAAATGAGACCATTGTCAGAAAAATGTGTTGTAATATTTCCCCCCAATTAACTGGGGGAAAGAATGACACCTATTTCCAGGGCTGTTGTGAAGATAAAATGAAATAATATCTATAAAGCCCTTAGCACAGGACTTGGTCCATAACAGGAACAATAAAAATGTTGCTGCTGCCGCTGCTGCTAATGCTGTTTCTTCTTATTAACCTGATCTTGCTTGGGAAGGGACCCATTGCTAAAGAACAGGAAAGTTAAGAACAAGAACTCATTTGGGAAAGGGAGAGAAAAATCACTTTATAACTTAGAGGAAATATTTTGTTAGATTTTATTTAATGTGTTTAGAAGAGTTCAATTACGATTTAGGATGGGATTTTTTTTCTCATTTTAAACCTCTTTAAGGAAGAAAGGAAACAAATATTTACTAAGTGTCTACTGTCTTCCAGGCACTGGGCTAAGCATTTTGCAAAGATAATCTAATTTGATCCTAACAACACAGTGCTATTACCCCCATTTTCCAGTTAAGGAAACTGAGGCAGACAGAAGTTAAATGGCTTGCTCTGAATCACACAACTATGAGTCTATGGCTGGATTTGAACGCAGGTCTTTCCGACTTCAAACCTAGCACCCTATCCTTTACCTTTAACTGCCTCTTTAATGGCATATAAGAACAATATAACAACAAAAAATATGTTAAAGATAGTGGAAGTACCTAATCTTCTTTTAGTGATTGATGCTACATGATTGCTTGATTTAAATTAGACAACATGAATGACAAGTTTCAAATAGCATAAAATTAAGGGAGATAGAAAATGCCTCATGATGAGGAAGAAGGGAACCCTGGAAAAGGTAGATTGAAAAATGTAATCAATCAGTCAGCATTTATTAAGCACCTACTATGTGCCAAGCACTGTACTGGGGACCTTCTGAAATAAGACCTTGAGTCCCTTCAGGGGACCCCAAATTGAAAACCCCTGATATAGGGGGGAAAAAAACCATTTCTAGAATAAACTCCTTTAATTTTTGCACAGCATTTTGTCTACATCTCTCTTTTATCTTTATCATATCCCGATCTGTGTTAGCCTTATTTATGTATGTATCTAATATTCCCTATTCCCCAAATTTAGTACAGTTTTGTACATAGTAGGTACTAGAATGTTTTGTTGAATTACACTGTTCTACTTAATTATATATTAACATATAACCAAAATACAGCCCAAATAAATAGCTAACATTTATATATCACTGTAACACTTGCAATGTTGTTTACTAATATTATCTCATTTTATCCTCCCAACAGCCCTGAAAGGTAGGTGCTATTATTATCCCCATGTTACAAATGTGGAAACTGAAGCAAAGAGGTTAAGTCACTTGCCTAGTCAGACAGCTAGTAGTGTCTGAGACCAGATTTGAACTCGGGTCTCTGCCAACTGTATGTCTATGACGTTTAGCTGCCTCAAAGTTGAATGTTTTACTATGAAACCTATTAATAAATATCTTATTTTGTTTAAAAGCAAAAAAGATTTTCCTCAGCTATAAATAGGAAGGAAGAACACTAGAGGGCAGCAAGTGTTTATTAGGAGAAGCCTTTGCAGCAAAATTCAAAGTCAAGAGCTGCCATAGTGATGTGGTTTTATTTTTGTCTCGTGAACTTTGCCCCACTTCAAGCTGAGCCACACTTACATGATTTGGGGGAAGGGCTGAAGAGCCTTATCCTCATTACTCTTAGTCACTGAACTAGTTAGGGAAAATAGATGAATGGATTCCCCAAAGTTAGCACCATTGAGCCAGGGTACTTCTGCAGAACATTTCTCTCTGGGGCCCCTAGATCTAAAAGAGAAATTCCAAACAGTGGGGCATTTAGGATGGTCTGAAAGCCTACTTATTTAAAACTCTGTGGGTAAAGAAAAAAGGCAGAGTCAGCCATAGTCCCTACAAAGCAGGACATCAAGTACCTTTGCATACAACTTCTCTTTGTCTGTGTACCCATGAAAATAAACAGGGCATCTGTTTGCTGCTTCCCCTTCCCTGTGAGTTCCATCCTCTTCCCTTCTTTGGGAACTCAGTGTCTTCCTGAATTCTTTTAAACTTTTTTAAGGTCTGGCTCACAAAAGACAATAGAGTGCTGAGTTACTCCTCCCTTCAATGGAGCCCAAGACTGGAACTTTCCAGAAATTCAAAGCTCATGCTCTCTATATTCTCTGTTCTCCCCTGTGCTACCACCTCAGGCCTATAGATTTATTGACTCCAGCATGGCAATCCTGTTGTTACCCCTAGGCAAGGTCATTATGTCTGCTTCCTGTTACCCTGGAGACACCTCAAACAAGGCAGTAGGAGGGAGAGGCTACAAGACTACCCTGGAGTTTAGTTGGAACTAGGAAAGTTTTAAGAGAGGTTTGGAAGTGGGAGACTAGGGAATCTCAACCCTGGACACTGAGGGTAAGGAAGCTATGGCACGGGAAATATAGCTATGGGGGAATAAGTCCCACGACCTTTTCTCTTAGTAGAATGTTTGTATCAATATGTAATGACAATGTTTAAATCAATGGTGGATGATATCAGGGCCAACTCTCCACATCAATACCAAAGAAAGTGGAAAGAGGATAGCACTTGTCTTCCCCTCTTTCTCCCATCCCCCATTACATGTGGGAATTCCAGGAAAGCTAAGCTACCCAAGGTTCAAGATACTCCATGGGTTTGCATTTACTCAAACAAATTATAGCTCAAAAGCCATGACCCACTGTATAGCCTTTTACTACAGAGTCAGAGGACAGAATCAATTCAAATCGTCAATCAATAAACATTTATTAAGCATCTACTATGTGCAAGGCACTGTGCTAAGCCCTGAGGATATAAAGAGGCAAAAGACAGTGCATGCCTTCAAGGGCTTCACAGTCTAATGGGGGAGACAACAATCTAACAAGTTATCCATAAGATGAGTAGGAAATAATCAACAAAGGGATGGCACCGAAGTAAGAAGGATTGCAAAAAGCTTCTGGTAAAAGATAAGATTTAGTTGGACTTAAAGGAAGCCAGAGAATCCAGTAAGTACAGATAAGGAGGATGAGTGTTTAGGGCATGGGGAATAACCAGAGAAAATGTCCAGAGCTGAGAGAAGGGGTATCTTTTCCCAAGGAACAGAAAGGATGCCAGTGTCGCTGGATCATACAAGTACATGACAGGGGTAGCGTAAGGGGTAGGAAACATAGAGCAAAGATAATCAATGAAATATGAAAGGTAACGGTAGAACATTTCCCCCATCACTGGAAAGAGTTGACTCACAGAGATCACATATGGAAGGACATGCATGTGGGGAACTCATGAAGCCAGAGCGCACATGTGGAAGAGTACATAAACAGAAGTCAGAAAGAATACAAGCATAGAGAGGCAGCTAAAACCACTGACATTGCTGTGCCATTGATGTCTTCTATGAACACCCTCATGTTATTCCCACTGAACTTGTTCCCTGTTGGTTTTATATATGGCATCAGCTAGACAGAGCCCTACAAATTTCATGGATACTGGTAGGTGGTACTTTGCTGGACTTATGATTCTGGAGGTTCTCTGTCCTTTGGTTGAGGAGCTACTCCTACCCTATAAAAGGAAGACTAGTCTCTGCCATCTTTCTTTCATTTTAGAACCCATAGGCCAAAAGTTCAGCTCCTTTAATGAGGGAAACAAGCTCTCTAAACATTAGATCATTGAACTAGGAAGAAACCTTTACCTTCTCTTTCTCCATAAGAAAAATAATCTGTCAGTTCCCAAAATTGCACTCCAGAATGGTTGAATCAGTTCACAACTCCACCAACAATGTATCAGTATCCCAATTTTCCTACATCTTCTCTAGCATTTATCATTTCTATACAGCTAAGTAAGATTTACAGGTATTTAATCTGTGTTTTAATCTATTTACAATTGCTTATCAGAAACAATGTAACAGTTTCAGGCCTCTATCTGATTTAGGGTTAGAAAGTTCCCCTTGACTTCTATCATTTCTTGATTACCAACAGTTAAAAACAGTTAAAAATAATTTGCCGGGCCACTAGGTGGTACAGTGAATAGAAAACTGTCCCTAGAGTCAGGAGGACCTGAGTTCAAATTTAGCCTCAGACACTTAACACTTACTAGCCATGTGCCCTTGGGTAAGTCACTTAACCTCAACTGCCCCTCTTTAAAAAAATGCAAAAAAAAAATCATTTGTAACTTTGTGGGGTGGGGGGAGAGGGTTGAAAGCTACCTTCCATCGGATTACAAGGCTATCCAAATCTAAAACCCATAGGTTTTAATTCTCTTATCACACCATTCCTATGATCTTTTTGTCATCTACACAAATTAAAAAGTGGGCAAAAATGCACAATTTAAAAAAATGAACAAGAAAATATATCACCTTTGTTATAAATTTATAGATTTAAAGATTAGAAAGTTGATCAGGTTCTATTACTCACCCTCCAGGTCTTAACACTAAATGTTTTCCAAAGTGAAAAGTTATTTGATAAACATGCTACTATATCATTAAAAGGGTGAAAGCAAAACCAAACATACAACTCATATTTATTCCAGGGGAATTCACTGTAGGATCTTAATTACAACTATCTGGATCTCTAATAAAAAGCAAGAGCAGGAGGAAGAATGCTGCCCCAGTTGCCTTGGTAGGTACTTCCATTTCAGATAATGGAAGTGCTCCTCCAGCCATGTAGAATTTCATGTAAAGTGATACATGCACCAGTGTATATGTAAGACTAATTTCATATTCTAGCCACCTCCACACCAGCCATCATCCCCATTGGCCCCTTCCTTACCAGAACCTTTGACTGCCTCAGGGATACCAGGCTCCAACAAATGAGCTTTCACTTTATTTTGTCCCAACCAGTCTTCCAAACTACTTCTTATTCACCTTCTCACCAAGTCACCTCCCTACTATTTTCTCTAGTTCCCCTTTGTGTATTGTTTTCCTCATTAGAATGTAAGCTCCTTGAAGGCAGGTACTGATTTACTTGTTTGTACTCTTAGCTCCACTAGCACAGTGTCTGGCACATAGTAACACTTAATGAATGCCCTGTCTGTCTGCCTATTCATACATCACAGGACTAGTCTTGACTGACTGTGATTTGAGGATGCATTATTCCTGTTTATGTAGAGAAAAAAGCTCTACATTTGACCTTGTTCCTCATCTGTACTAATCAAGTATTTATGAAGATTTACAAGCACGAATCATCCAGGGCATATGCCTAGCTTATGAACAGTTTTTTCTACATTCATGGCTGGTTAGGGTTGGGGCAATAGACTTGAAACACAGTCAAGACTCTCAGCTTCAGATACAGATCCCTAATGTCTAAGAGAAAATTTATGCTGGGCTGGCTCCCCTAATTAGCCTAAGGATGATATATAGCTAATGATACCGAGGGTTGTAGAGTTATCTCAGTACACTCAGCTTAGGGACTAATAAGTATTCTAAGAATGACCTTGATGGAAGCCACTCTTAGAGTGCGCTGAGAAGAGCCTTTGTCAAAAGTTAGAAGAAAAGAAAAAAAAACAACAAATTACTTTTGACAAGCAAATTTATTTAAAAAAACATTAAATGCCCATGCTTCAAAAAAACCCATTAATTCTCAATATGCATGCAAAAAGGATTAGAGTAAACATTCTTAATACAAAAATTTCTTCCATTTAGGAGACGGTTTGGTTCCGTGGTATCAAACGCAAATAAAAACATTCAAAAACTACATATTAATATTAAGTTCTATGGTTTTTTCTTTCTTTTGTTAAATGTTTTCCAATTACATTTTAAATCTAGTTCTGGGTACACTCAGCAACAATGCCCCACCAGAAATTTGAAACCTCTAGTATAGCGGAGAGATCCCTGAATTTGAAACCAGGATGACCTGAGGTCAAATTCCACCTCAAACACTAGTTTTGTGATCCTGGGTGAACCATTTAATCTCGTTTAACTTTACTTTCCCCTTCTGTAAAACGGGACAATAATACCATCTACCTCACAGGGTTGCTGGGAGGAAAAAATGAGAAATATGTCAAGTGCTTTTCAAATCTTAAAGTGCCAAATATTAGCTATTTCTATTACTTATGAAGAGTCTTCCAGAGTGAGGGCTGTGCAATGAAGACAATGATGCTATTGCTGCTGTTGATAGCACCAATAGTGATACCAGCCCCAACCATCGCTTCTGTTCTGCTGGTAGAAAGTCAGAAATTAGGGGCATTTTGAGGTAGGTTCCTGATGAAAAAGAGAGGCCACCCAGCACAATCCTCCTCCAAATTCCTGCTTTTATTATGTATATAAGACCAGCAATAAGCCTCCCAGGCTCTGCATAAAAGTAATATGAATTACATTTACATACATGAATTCCTTACCTAATTAATCATGCAGCACACCAATGGTGATGTTTTTGTTCATTTAAATCCCCCATCCTCCTCCAACGGCTTCAGTATGCTCCTTATCTATTTTGTTTTGTCTTGAGAAACATCTTGCTTTTTTTCTATTTTGCTACGATTGGTATTATGTTATATTTTGTAGTGTTTTAAAAAATAATATTTTTTCATTATGAACTTAAGAATCAACAAATATAAACTTTTTGATGTTCAAAGAATAACAAAAATATTTAATATGGTCAACTTCTGTTATGGAAGGTTTGTAATTTTTTTTATTATGCACACTTTGAAGGGTTTTTTGTATAATTCAAATTTGGCATAGTTTTCTTCAGCATTGTCCTTTTGGACAATGTCTTCTCAACTTTATTTTCCTATCTCCTATTTATTTTTGGTAATTCTTTGATAATATTTTAAACTTTTTAAAGTACCATTATCACTACCTCCTCTAACTCCAGCCTTCTATCCCTAAGAAAGAATAAGAGAAACCCTCCTCTGTAACAAATATAGTCATACAAAATCAACCACTACTGCCACCCCTAGTCTGGCTATCTCTAAAATTTTATGTCTAATTTTACACGTCTAGTTCATCACCTCTCTGACATAATATAGATAGCATGATCTATCAGTCTTCTGGCATTGTAATTATTCAGTGAGTTGATTAGGTTAGGTTGTTTTCCTTTATAGAATTGTAGTCATTATCTAAATTATCTAAATTTTGTTCTTCTGGTTCTGCTCATTTTATTCTGCATCAGTTTATATTAAGTCCTCTCAGGTTTCTCTGAATCTGTCCCTTCCATCATTTCTTATGGCACAAGAATATTCTGTAACATGAGTGCCGAGCATGTTCCAGCTTCTTGGAGCCACAGGTGAGAGTGAGAGTTGAGCAGTAAAATAATAGTCAACCAGATTGAGGGTAACCAACAGGTCTCAAACCTGTCAGGTGAGTTAGGGGGATATCTCACCCAAGCATGTGAGAATTTCTCTTGGTGGAATGGGAGGATGAGAACAATTTGTTCCAAGGGCCATGAAAGTAGCTAAAGCAGGCACCCTGGCTCTCTTAGAGCTTGGTCAGACATCGAAAACACCAAGGTCATCCACTGAATCCTGGTCCAGTTGTCTTGATTCTTGTCCTGTCACTAGACTTTGATGACATTGGAAGATGTGAGTGTTGATGATTTTGTGCAACTCTCTCTCACTTCAATTCACATACAAGTCAAGACACCACCTGTGATGAAGAACAACATTCTATAATATTCATATACCATAGTTTGTTCACCCATTCCCAATTTATGGTCACCTGTCTAGTTCCTTGCTAAAACAAAATATTGCTATAATTTTTCTTTTACATATGGTTCCTTTCTCTTTTTCTTTAATCTGTTTGTAGTGGTACCACTGGCTCAAAGGACATGCACAGTGTAGTGACTTGTGGAGTATAGTTCCAATTGCTTTCTGGAATGGTTGGACTACTTCACAACTCCACTGAGAGTGTATCAGTGTGCCTGTCTTCCCAGAGCCCCTCCAACAACTGTCATTTTTCATTTTTTCCATATTTCCCAATCTGATGGCTATAACACACAACCTCAGTTCTTTTGATATATACTTCTCTTTTTAAATGTAGCTATTGATTACTTTCTTATCTTTTGAGAACTACTTATTCATATCCTTTGAGCATTTATCTATCGAGGAATGGTTTTTGTCCTTATGTTAGTTGCATCAATTCCCAATATTCTGGAATATCAGATATCTGAATATCAGATATCTCTGAGTATGTCAGAGAGGCAGAGAAGACGTGGGTTCAAGTCCAGTCTCTGATTCATACTATTTGTGTGATCCTAGGCAAGTCATTTAACCCCATTGGCTCCAAAACAAATAAAAGAAAAAGAGTAAGGTGTAGCTGATAGAGTACTAGGTTTGGATTTTTAAAATTATAAGTCCAAAGTCTACCTCTGACACTAACCATTGGGAAGCCCCTTAACTTTTCTGAGCTTTAGTTTCCTCATTTGTAAGATAAGGATAAAAATACTTATAGCAGCTACCTCACCCAGTTCTTGGGAGGCCAAGTGAAATCATGTCTATAAAGTACTTAACCAGCTATTACTGTTATTACCCTGAGGCTATAACAGCCAACTTCAGCTCCTTCAACATTCTTTAAGTGACATATTCTGTCACTGAGCTGATTTTTACATAGTACAATCAATTGGCTTTATTCTAAAGTGTTTCATATAGTTATGGGCAGTGTTTGCTGTGTATAGAATGAAATTAATATGACTTTTTTGCACATTATTTCTACATAGTATTCAACAAAGATAATCAACTAATCAACAAACATAAAAGGTCTAATCTGTGCCAGTCATAATCCTAATTACTGGGGATATAAAGACAATAGTTAAACCTCTCTTGCCCTCAAGGGTTTTTCATTCTAACAAGGGAGATAATAGGTGTGTATACAAATATGTTCAGAATATATGTACAAAGTGAATACAGGTTAGTCATGGGAAGGAGGGTACCTGATGAGCCCCTTTACTAAAACTATTCAAGGATCCAAGGACAATGATTCGAAGTCATGGATTAGGTTTACGTGGCACATCTGAATCACACTGGAATCAATTTGCTATTTATATAATTGTTTCTAATGCTCCATGTGATGTTACTACTATTAAAGTCTCCAAGATTTGCCTGTGCTTTATAATCTAAATTTTCTAAACTCACAAAAGCAAAACACTTCCCTATTTATGGTTGACTGATGAATTGATGGCATTGAGACATCATTTTGGTCAAAACTGCATCTCGTTTTATTAACAACAAACTGTGTTCTTGCTGCTCCCCTTTTCATGGTTTCCATTTGACATCTAATTTCTTCCCAGGAATCTATGGCCCATTGTTCTTTGATCTCTTAGACACAGAGCACATGACATTTACAGTGGGTGTATAGCTTAGCAAAGGTGGCCTGTTTGACTTGACAGTATTTTATTGTTAGGTTATAGTAGATGGGGATTAGCATCTACTTTGATAAAGGATTCATGTTGTCATTTTTATTGGTTAGGTGGCTGGGTGAATTATTTTGGTATTAGTGGGGCCTTTTGGTGAATGTTTCTATTTGAATCCCTTAGACTTAACTTAGTTTTGTGATACAGTAATATCCAACGAAATAGGTTGTGAAGAGCTAGTCACATAAATTCTTTAGTATAGGGTTCCATTCCAAGAGTCACACTTTAGGAAGGATTGGTAGGGAGGTTATAGGCCATAAAATGGATGCTTGAAGCAGGGGTTCTTAACATTTTTTTTTTATTTCTGGAGCCCTTTGGCAGTCTATTGACACCTATGGATTCCTTCTCAGAATATTTTTAAATGCATATGCAGGTGGGTTGTTTTTTTTTTTTTTTATGTATGCCCAGATCACCTAAGACAGAAGCATACATGTCGGAAACAGCAAGGAAATTCTTCTTGGAGAAGATATCCTATGTTGCCCTGCCACAGAGGTGGAAGCAGCTTCCTTCTGTTGTCTACATAACCAGAGTGTTTCTTTAAAACTACCAGTTTCTCTCTCCTTCTAGTAACATCCAAGGGGTGAAAGTCCTCTTCACCCATAGCATGGGCTAAGTACTGGGTATATGGGGAAGAGCTATCTCCCCTTCCTCCATAGGCACTGTGGATCCAAGGATTGAGAATGGGGTTTTGATGTGTTTTGTTTAGCCATTTCAGTTCTAGGCACAGGAGGTGGAGTCCTCGGGAGTTCAATCCATGCTGACCTGAGAATCAGGATTCCAGATCAGATGTTGTTACCTGCTCAGCAGGAAAATCCTAAGAAATCAGAGTGCCAAGATACAAATCCAGGGGGGGCTTTAGACTTGGAACTTAGTGATATTATGCTAAGTAGAAACCAAATAAAGCTATGAGCACCAGGCCTCTTCCCCTCCCCAGAGACTGAGTAGATGAAGGGAAGATTATACTCTCCTAGGAGTTGGGAAGGGAAGGGGTATTTGTATATTTGTTCTTGCTGCACTTTGAGGGTGAACATCTGTAGCAGCAAGCACCCCAACATCCCCAGGGTGGCTGCCAACACAGGTTCTTAGATCTGCTTTTCTTTTTTTTTATGCTTTATTAACTTCTGTTTTACATCATTCATTTCCGCCAGATTTTGAGTTACAATCATTCCCCCCCCGTTATTCCCCTACCCAACCTCCCAGAATAGCAGTCCCACAAGATATCGCTTCCTCCAATCTGCTCTCTCCCATACCTTCTCCCATACCCCCTTTGACTTTTCCATTAGAGGAAGGTGAATCTTTGTGTCCCAATGCCTGCACATCTTATCTCCCAATTACAAGCAAAAGAGTATTAATAATAGTATTTATATATATTTGAAACATTTAATCTTAAGACTTTGAATTTCAGATCCATTTCCTTCCTCTCTTGTCACCCATTCCCTCTAGGGAGATAAGTAATTCAGTATATGTTGTACATGTCTAGCTATGCAAAACATTATCATAGTAAATATATTGTACAAGGCTGCTTATAATTCCCTCCCACTCATCCCACCCCCCAGCCTGGTCCATTCCCTACTTGTTCCTGTCCCTCTTCTATAGTGGGTACTTCCAACCTCCCCTCCCCTCAAGGATGCCCTCCCATCCATCATCCCTCCTCTCATCCCCCTTCCCCCTATTCTGCTGTAGGTTGAGATATCCCATTTAGTTTGTATGTCATTCTCTCCCTGAACCAAATTCAACGAGAATGTGGTTTTGCCTTTTTGCCTTCCTATTCTTCCCCTCCCTTGCAACCACTTCCCCTTGCTTCTTCTATGATCTGCTTTTCTAAAGGAAAGCAACTCAAAATGGGTTAACAAGCTTACTTTAATCAATCAAACATATATTGTTTACCTAGTTCAGGGGAAAAAAGTCAGTACCTAGAACTTCAGAGTATATAGACCAAAGTTACAAGACAGAGAAACAAATCAAGCAGACAGACTTCCAAACTGTCCAGCCATTACATCCATACCAAATCAGTTACCAGAGAGAGAAGCATCAACATCTGGATTTTCAAAGTGGCAGGGGTAGAGGCTCTCAACGGCTGGATTGTATAGCCTTTTCCTGGGTCAGAGAATGTAACCACCCTCTTGACCCACTGCCCAGTCACACAGCATCAAGGTGTGGGCATTCCTGAAAACCAAGCCTCCTGCCACAGGCTCCATGTGACCACATTCAGCCTATTAGGGGGCAGAGTATATTTTCAAATCAAGGAAGGTTCTCAGAGTCTCTTAAGCCTATCAAAGGGCCTAGGGGCAGGGAAGATCTTTAAATTGGCATTTCCATTACAACATCCCTTTGTAAAAGTTCATCTGTTAAATGGAACTGAGTTGTTAGGGGCACCTAAAATAGGGGGGAACATAATCAATAGGGTCTTGAGCAAATGTCAGAGTCTAGAAAGCCCATAACCTCCTTGAAGCTACTAGACAACCCTAGCAGAGGAGTGAAATGTAATACACCTGCCCTTCAAGGACTGCCAGGGCAATCACTATTACACATAAAATACAAAAGATATTAAAATACAAATGCAAATAATACAAATAAAATACAAAAGGAAACATGTACTTGAAATAAAGATGTAAAATTTTCCCTAAGTTCACAGACCACCTCAAATCTATGCATGGACCCCAAAAACTCCTGATTTAAAGGAACATTATCCAAGAGAAAAGAAGACTTAAAGGAATATGACAGTAATCTATGAACATATGAAAGGCTATTATGTGTTAAAGAGGTTCTATTTATTCTGTTTGTATACAGGAGAAGGGAGAGCAAAACTTTTTGTAGTGTCAAAGAATAGGAAATTGAATGTCCATTAATTAGGGAATAGCTTAACAAGTTGAGGTATATGAATGTAGTAGAAAACTATTGTGCTATAAGAAATGATGAGCAGGAAGATTTCAGAAAAATCTGAAAAGACTTACATGAACTGATGCTGAATCAAGTAAGCAGAACCAGGAGAACATTGTACACAGTAACAGCAACTTTGTGTTATAATCAACTTTGGTTGACTTGGATCTTCTCAGCAATAAAATAATCTAAGACAATTCCAAAAGACTCATGAAGGAAAATGCCATCCACATACAGAGAAAGAACTATGAAGTCTGAATGCAGATCAAAGCATACTATTTTCTCTCTTTTTGTTGTTTGTTGTTTGTTTTTTCTTTCTTGTGGTTTTCCCCTTTTGTTCTAATTCTTCTTTCATAACATGACTAATGTGTAAATATGCTTAATATGATCAAACATGTATAACCTATATCAGATAGCTTGCTGTCTTAAGGGGGGTGAGAACTGGAATTCAAAATCTTTAAAAGTGAATGTTGAAAATGAAAAAATTAATAAATAAGAAGGGAGAGTTAGAAACAATGAAAAGCTGTTGAGGACAGACATATGTTGACTCAGTCTAATGAAATGTTTGATTTTACCACCATCTTTCTGAATCTCTAGTTTATGTTACCTTAGTATAGATCTGTGCTATTTGTGCTCATGTATCTTAGACATAGGCTCAAATTGGTGCCGTTGTTTCATAAGCTATGAGTCTACCTGCTCTCCTCAAGGATATCATGAAATTTCATTAATTTCCTAAAGTCAAGATACAGGTATATCCTACTTAACGTAATTACGTAGTTTTGAAAAAAAAACAAACATCACTTTAAGTGAAATAATGTCATAGCAGACAGTTCTGTAGCAGTGATGTTGTACATAGAAAATATACTGTAGTTAGTAAAAATACAGACAGAAGGAATTTAAAAATAATCTCCCTAGAGACCTGAAATTCTCACAAGGTTAGGCTGAGGAAGGTTACTTTGATATCCTAACAATAGGTGCTATACTAACAGAGGAGAACTAAAACAGGAAGAAACATCTGAAATTTAACAAGATGGAAAATGAAAAAGGTAGAAATAGTTCTAAAGTGACTATCATTTTGATTGTGCTTGAGACCCTTTTCTAGATAGCAGATGTGAGCAATTTTTTAATGGGGCCAGGAACCTGCTAATTGCACATAAAAAGTAACTGAATGACATGTCAAATTGCAAGAAAAACTCTGTTATAGATAAAGAAAACTTCACTTAAGAGCCCCAGAACAGCAAGCAGGTGTGGCAATCAAAGAGTAGAGACGACAGGAGCTCACCATTAAAGTTAGTCAAGACCAAAAAGACCAACAGGATATGACAAATAAAGGACTTCAATTTTCAGCAAGTATTCAGTGCATGAAGAATTTTTAAATGATCTTCAGGGAGTTTATATGTTTCTATTGTATATAATATGTGTGTATTACATGTAATATACAGCACAGGTATTTACAACCCTACCAGAGAAGGTAACAGAACTTAAGGGATGCCTCTCTATTGTCCAGATTATCAAGGAGAGTGGCTTGAAAAGTAAAAGAATCTTGGGGCGGCTAGGTGGAGCAGTGAGTAGAGCGTCGGCCCTGGAGTCAGAAGGACTTGAGTTCCGTTCCGGCTTCTGACACTTAACGCACACACAAACAAAAACCTAGCCGTGTGACCTTGGGCAAGTTACTTAACCCCAATTGCCCTCCAAAAACCAAAAAAAGAAAAGTAAAAGAATCTGAAGGAAAAGTTAAGAAGGATTCCTTACCCATGTCAAGACATTGGAGTGTGGAAGAATGTGACACAGAAATGGAAGAAGGACTTATATATTGAAGGAGAGGGAGAACTGGACTCTTTTAGAGTGAAGGAGCTTTCTGTGTTCCCTGGAATGATGACATGGAGGCATAAGTGCCATCTAATAAGGGTCAATGCAAAAACAGATAGATGGTCATAGCAGCATTCTTCATGGTGCCAAAAATATGCTAACAAAGTGACTGTCCAGCAATTGAGTAATAAAAATTTAAAATATGGCAAATAAATGGAGCAATAAGTAATTGGAATAAGTAATAAGTAAATGGAGTAATGAAAGTATAAGAAATGAAGAATAGGAGGAATTTAGAGAAATGTGTGAGGATTTGTATGAACTGCCGAGTAGTAAAATAAACAGAACCAAGAGACTAATATCTAACAATGGCTGTGAGAATGCAAATTGAAAGATCAGTAAAAGGAAGCTAAACTCTAAGTAATGGAAAAAATAATGGTAGATCAAGGGTATACTATTAGATATTTGAATGAATGGATGGATGAAAAAGCACTTATTAAGTGCTGACTTTGGTCTAAGCACAGTGCTATGTATGCTCTGGGGATACAAATACAAAGAAGAAAAAAAAGTTCCCTCAAGGAACTTTTATTCTAATGGAGAAGACAACACTTAAAGGGGAGCTAGAAAGTGTGAGGTATAGACCTAGAAATACAGCTTGCAATTGATTAAGAAATAGCATAAAGACCTGGTTCTGAACAAGATCAAGTGAAAGTTAGCTTATCAGAAGCCAGGGTTCCAGAGTTGACATTCTCATGCAATGGAGATAAAAAAGATGACCAGAGTTCAGGCCATTTTCTCACTTTACTTTGTGGTCAAGATGGAGATATTTGAACTGGATAATGTGACTCTGGGGCTCTGGTTGTTATGGGCAAGGCCAATTTAAAAAGTTAAAATTTCACATTTTAAAAGAATGTATCTCTGGTTATCAGTCCTTAAATTTCACCACTGGCTCTTCATGGCAAAGTACAGTGCGAAGGAAGGAGTATTTCATTGGAAAAATCCCTTTTTTATCCAAGAAGATAAGGCTGGAAAGGTTGTTCAGTATGTTAGGGGGAGGGAAAGGGGAAGGAAAGGAATCTTTTGCAAAATTAATATCTTTAAAGTTTAACTGTTAATTTTAAAAAATGTTTGTGAAATTTTATTTTCTCAGCACCTTCCCCCCAGGGTTTTTTTGTGAGGACAAAATAAGATAATATTTGTAAAGTGCTTTGTAAACCTTAAAACATTCTAAACATACTGGCTATTATTATTATTAGTTTGGAAAATAAAAATAATGCTTTGCATTATTGAGTACTCAACATTTGCTTAAAAAAATAAAGCAGTCAAATGGAGATATGTCCCCAGCTAATCAAGGACGTAGACTTTTGTTATACCTTTTCCCACACCTCTTTCATAGCCTATGTGCTTTGGCAGTGCTTATACAAACCCTGCTCATCTACAGAGCTTCTACATCTTTACAAAGATGGGAGTGATAATATAATATTTCAATTCCAATGCAACAAGTATTTATTAGGTACTTGCTATATGCTAGATACTATGTTAAGCTCTGGGGATAAAAAAAATGTAAAAAAGAGCCAATTCCTACCCTCAGGGAGGTTACCTTCTAATGGGGAAAAAGACACATAAAAGTTGAAAGAAGAAGAAAGAAGGTACCCATGCGGAAGATAGGTGGTGAAGTCCAGAGAACCACTAGCAGAGCCAGAAAGGAAATGAACCACGGCAGGCTTGAGTTCTTCTCCAAAATGAGTGAGGAGGGAGAGAGACAGAGAGAAACAGAGACAGAGAGCATGAAACAGCTGGAGAGACCCAGTGAGAGGGAAGGAAAGAGGGAAATGGAGAGGGATGGAGACAGAGACACACACAGAGAGTGGCCTTTTCACAAATAAATAAATTTGTAATAGGAGGAAAGTGTTGGTGCAATCTACTCCTTGGAAGAGGCTGGCAAATCTGATTCTAGAAAGGACAAAATGACATGTAAAATGCAAGTATCTTGTTTCCTAGTTTGGAGCATGCATAGATTTCCTTTAGTTGTTTCTGGTCTGCTAACCGTGTGGTAAGGAGATGGATTGTTGATTGGATGCGTTCAAAAGGCATTAGGCACCCAAGGCTAATCTTTTGGCTCTGGCTTTTTCCTGTTGTATATGGAACTTCTGGCCACTGCCTTAGACCTCCTGGGGGTACCTCCTGGGGGTCTAGAAGAGGGATTTGTGCTAGAAGCCTAGAAGCAGGATCTCTGAGTCAAATGGCATGTTCATTTAAATCAATTTTTAAAAATTCCAAATACTTTTACAGGATGGTAGGACCAATGGGGTTTTAATGTAACTGTCTTTAGCCCTATGTTAAAGCATCTTAAATGAAAAATAATTTATTACTTTCAAATGCATAGTGGCTTAAACCATGTTGAAAAATTACAGCCTAGAAGAAGTCACTAAAGGATCCACTGTAAGCAGATAGCAATTTGTAATTTACATAAATTTATGCAAACATATATTTGTAAAATATTATGTGTGTGTACATACACATGCTTATGTATATATTATATATACATATATGTCCTACCGTGTGTTATTAAAGTGCTTTACAAGTCTTTAAATTTTAAAGTAACTCTGGCAAAGTTAATAAAAGACAATAAAATTCAACGCTGGCATATCTGTGGTTAAAAACTGGCATGTTAACATAATGTTCTTGCAGCTGTGAATTGGTTCATGCTTTTTGGAAAGCAATATAAATTTATATGGAAGAATTTTAAAATAATCAGACTCACTGCTAGGATTATGTTCCTTTTTAAATTTTAAATTAAATTTTATTTTTTAAAAATCACTAAAATCAGTTTTTTCTTCCTCTTCCCCTCCACTGAGAAAGAAAGAAAAATAAAATCTTTGTTACAAATATATAAAGTCAAGGAAAACAAATTCCCGAATTGGTCACATCCAAAAAAAATTTTTTTTAGTCTTAATGTGCAGCCTTGCCTATCATATCTCTGTCAGGAAGTGAATAGCACGGGGATTATATTCTAAGGAGTTTGTTGACAGGGAGAAAAATATTTATTTGTACAAAATGAATTCTGGAAGCACCATTTAGTTTAGCAAAGAACTAGAAGCAAAACAGGTCCAATGACAGACAAAATAATGGTATATAAATATAATGGAAGGCTGTTTCCTTGAAATTTTTATTTATTTGATTCATTTAAAAATATTTTTATTCATAACTTTCATTTTTTTATCACCTCCATTTCCAGATAAAACAGGTCCAATGACAGACAAAATAATGGTATATAAATA
This sequence comes from Gymnobelideus leadbeateri, assembly GCA_011680675.1. Taxonomy (NCBI): domain Eukaryota; kingdom Metazoa; phylum Chordata; class Mammalia; order Diprotodontia; family Petauridae; genus Gymnobelideus; species Gymnobelideus leadbeateri. Next base: position 465,004 of record WOXC01004112.1, read on the forward strand.
TAATGGAAGGCTGTTTCCTTGAAATTTTTATTTATTTGATTCATTTAAAAATATTTTTATTCATAACTTTTGTTTTTTATCACCTCCATTTCCAAATAAATCCATGTCCTCTCTCCAAATCATAAAACCATTCTATAAAAGAAAGAGGAAAGCAGTAATTACAAAAAAGCAAGCAACGCATTACCTATAACTGAGAGTATGTTGCAAAGAAGAGAGGCAATTGTATTTTCTCAGCTCATATTCAGGGTCAAATTTGTTCATTTTGATTACACTGGGTACAGGGATTTTTATCCTTTCACGTACATTGTTCTAGTGAAGGCAGCTAGGTAGCATAATGGATAGAGTGCCAGCCCTTGACTCAAGAAGACTCATCTTGCTGAGTTCAAATATGGCCTCAGACACTTACCAGTTATGTAACCCAGGGAAGTCACTTAGCCCTGTTTGCTTACTTTCCTCATCTGTAAAATGAGCTGGAGAAGAAAATAGCCCACCACTCCCATATCTTTGCCAAGGAAACCCCAAATGACATCATGAAGAGTCAGACATTACTGAACAACATCATTATTGCACCACAAAGTGGGCAAATTTGAAGAATACAAAGAAAGGTCAGAAAATGTATACAAAAGTGCATAATAAAGACAACTGAGCCAAAAGGACAATATATATGTCTGCTATTCAATGCAATTAAAGAGAATAATAATGGTAAGCCCATGTTACTCACAAAATTATCGGGAAACAAGTTGAATGATTTTTGTCACAGTCCTATTAAAGTTACCATATGTAGCTTTTACTTTACTAATAAGTTTATGAGCATATGCACAATTATTTTGGGATTTTTTGTTTTTATTCATTCATTTTTCTTTTTCTTTTTGCTTTTTGGAGGGGGAAAGCAGAGCAATTGGGATTAAGTGACTTGCCCAAGGTCACATGGCTAGTTTTTTGTGTTAAGTGTTTGAGACCTGATTTGAACCCAGCTCCTCCTGACTCCAGGACCCTTGCTTTATTCACTGAGCCACCTAGCCACCCCCATTAGTTTTTCTTAATTGGTTTTGTTCTTACATAATTGAATGATTATACTTGTAAATAGGAGCTAAATAAATGTTTTCTCTTAGACATCTTAATTTCTCCTAACATTATTTGCACTATTCATCTATGCTATAATATGCAAATTAATTTATTTGAAAAAGTATTTTGCCAAGACAAGGACAATCTGAACCTAGTCCCGGTCAAAACTTTAATGAATTCTAAACTAATGACATCAGATAAGTTGTTAGGTGAATTCATTTTATGAATAGTAAAATTGTTGTCCAGCTTTCTCAAGTCATCATAGGATTAAAAGATTTCCATTTTTATTATAAAAACATACTCTAAAGGAGCTGTATGGTCCCTTTTTTTCCTTCTGTCAGTCACAGGATATTTTTTTTCTAAGCTATGAAAAAGCATGAATTGGTGAACAAGAACAGAACTTGGAGCTCAGCTACTTCTGAGCCAATCATTTTATTTCTTGGAGCCTCAGGTTCCTGTATAGTAACATAGAGTTGTTGTTAGGATATGATTTTATAAACTGTCAAATGCTTTATAAATATGAGCTATCATTATTATTTCATTTATAGTATTTTCAGAATACAGAACAGTCTTACTTCATCTTGAGGACTATCTTTTGAAAGCTGGTAAATTTTCCTACCCACAACACCAATTTCATGGAAATGTTTTTGCATTTGACAAGGAAGGAAAATTCTCTAAATGTATAGAGAATGAGTAATGTAATAAGGCATCACATCATTGAAATTTTTTCTTGCTATTAAAAAAAAGTACCTAAGTATGGGGAGCATAATTCCAGTCACATGAGCATTGGTTTCCCTAAAGTTCACTTTCTCCTTTCCCCATATTTAATCTCCATCCCCCAATAGTTGTCCCAGCCTCAAACATCTTATCCCTAAATCAACCCCCCCTAAATATTAAATGTATTCTTTTCTACACTGCATGGTAGAATCAGAATCCAAAAATATCTTGACAAGATGGAATCATGGGTTGGATCTAAAAAGATAAAATTTAATAGAGATAAATATACAATTCTGCATTTAGGCTTAAAAAGTCAATTGCACATGTACAAAATGAGAAAGACTGTAGCAGCAAGCACCCCAGCATACCCAGGATGGCTGCTAGCACAGGTTCTTAGATTGCTTTTGTAAAGGAAAGCAATTGCTTTCCTAAAGGAAAGGGTTAATCAAACATATGTCATTTACCTAGTTCAGGGGAAAAAGTCAGCACCCTGAACTTCAGAAAATACAAACAGAAGCTATAAGCAGACAAAAAATTCAGACAGAGAAACAGACCAGTAGACAGGGCTTCCAGCTGTCTGACCATTACATACATATATAGTTAGTCACCAGAGAGAGAAACACCAATATCTGGGTTTTCAAAGCCAGAAGGCTCAATGGCTGCCCAGAGTCTTATCTGGCCAAATCATACAACTCTTCCCAAAGTGAGCCCTAAAGTAAATCCCTGCCTCATAGGTATACATAGCCTTCTCCAGGGTCAAAAAACATCACAACCCTCCTGACCCACTTGACTACAAAGTAACAACAGTTATGCCTTCCTGAAAAACAAGCCTCCCACCACAGGCTCCATGTGACCACATTCAGCCTATTAAGGGCAGAGTTTATTTTAAAATCAGGAAAGGTCCTCAAATTCACGTAGGCCTATTAAGGGGCAGAGATCTTCAAATTCCCATTACCATTACAAAGACCCAAAGGAGTTCATGTGAAAAAGGCGTAGACATTTTAATAGATTGTAAACTCAACGTATCAACTGCCTGGTATGCCGAAAGGGTAATAAAATCTTGGAAATAAATAAATAATAAAATCTTAATAAAATAGACAGAAGTATGAAGCCCATAAGCAGGGATAGGATTGTTTCATTGTGGTTTGCATTGACTAGATCACTTCTAGAGCGTTGTGTTCAATTCTGTATTTTACATTTGAAGAAAGATGCTGACAAACTAGAGCATGTCCAAAGAAGACAGAAAAGGGTAATAAGGAATAGTTGAAGCAGTGGAGACATTCAACCTATGAAAGATTACTTGACTGGGAATATTTTCATTGCCCACAAATGTTTGAAGGATTGTCATGGGGAAGAGACTCCATATTTGCTCTATACAGGTTCATAGGCCTCAACAAGGGCTAGGGGGTAGATATTAGGAAAAGGCAGATTTAAATTTAATATAAAGAAGAACCTTTTTCTTTTAACAATTAGAACTCCCTGAAAATAAATGGGACTACATGGTGAGAGATTTTTTGGAGCTATTAAAAGAGAGTCTGGATAACTATATGTTAGGGATAATATTGTAGGGATTGCTTCATTAATAGATGAACTAGATGGCTTCTGAGATTCCTTACAAATCTGGAATTTTATGATTCCATCTGTATATACAAATGCTTTGGTGTATCATAAATATTGGTAAACATATATGTATATAAATACATGTAAATATTTATATATACATATATATTTATATATACATATATTTATATATCTATCTATATGTATGTAACTCCTTGAGGGTAATAACTATGTATTTACTCTACTGTATGTTCCTCTAATCTGTCTTATATTTTATTCACAGTAAAATCACTTAATATTTCTGGTGATATTTATCCTCAGAGACCAAGGTGTAAATGGAAAACATACCTACATTATATTGAAAGCTAGAATTCAATTTCCTCTATAACCTAGGATTATACCCAGGAGGCAATGTGGTAGGTGTTAATCAGGTAAATTTCAAGTGAAGTGAGTAAATTATTGTGTGGGACTTTTCATAGCATCTCCCCACAGGGGGTTGGTTTTGATTCACACCTCTCAGAGGATGGGTTCCACTAATGGCAGTTACCCTTAAGATGAAGCTGGGCCTCTTGGGAGATGGATTACATTGGGATGAGATGCCCCTTTGTACTGGTCTATAAAAAGGAATGGATAGATGTAATTGGCACTTTTCTCCTGTTTATATTTCATCTGGAGAAATCCTGAGAACACAGCAGGTGAAGCCCCACTTCCAAGAGCAGCTGATCGTGGCATTATAGTAGAGGCAGGTGGCAGATCCAAGTGTACTTGCCTATGTTTAACACAAGAGAAATTCCTGGATAGTGAGATTTCTGATATTTAGAGACGGGGAGATTTCCTGGGAAGTACTAATCTCAAGGGTTGCCTTGTGGGCAAGTCCAGGTTTGAGAGTTTTGGGATCTAAATCTTCTGTAAATAGAAAAGGAATTTCCTAAGAAGCATGACTCAGCAAGAGATGAGGATTATGCAATAATTTTAGTGTTCCAATAGCAAGCCCTTTTGATCCACAAAGGACCTATACCTTGTATTCGGATTGATAATGCAATAAATTACATTTATCATTTCCACATCACAACTTTCCCCATGGGGGTTTTGACATATTGTGGGTCACCATAAGAAATTAAATGGGAATTTTGGGGGAGTTTTGCAGAAGCCATGAAGGTTAGCAGATGATACAGAAAAAAATTAGAAATTCAGAAATGCATAAAATATGTGTATAGTATTGCATAGTATCAACATATTTTATTTTTAGTACCATAAAATTCAGACTTCTTCTCTGGTATGAAAGAAGGGCTAAATTTTTCAAGTGGATTTTCTAGATGGCAGGGGCTCCACACCCCAAACACTCACAATGTGGAAGTGATAACAGTATGTGAATTGTGTGAGATCAGTGAAAAAGGTGAGTGCCTATTTAAAACCCCAAGTATGTTTCTCTTCCAGGAATGCCCAAACCAGAGACCCTCTGAGGGTCTCTATGAGATGAAAGTGGGACCTACTAGAAATGGCAATGTGTTGATGGATCAGTTGTGCCAAAATGTGTCTCTTTAGGGAGTCCAAGTCCCAGTGCTCCTCCGCATCTGAGTGTGGAGTGAGAGAATACATACCTATGAAAAAATAGAACAAACTAGAATATTGGGTAGATTGCATCACTTACCAACCCCCAGGTTGAGGTCAAGAGGAAGCCAATGTACAAGGTGGTGCTGAACCTAGAAGACTTTAGGAACCTGTTGGAAAGTGGGAGTCACCAGAGAAGGAAAATTACTGATTGTTTATTGGCTATAGTGAGTTTTTTGTGTCTTTACTGCATTTGTTCTTTGCTTGTGATGGTGTTTTTGATTTTCTTTCTTTTTTTTTTTTTGGCTTTTTTTTTTGGTGGGGGGGGGGAGAGGCAATTGGAGTTAAGTGATTTGCCCAAGGTCACATGGCTAGTAACTGTTAAGTATCTGAGGCCGGATTTGAACTCAGGTTTTCCTGACTCCAAGGCTGGTGCTCTATTCACTGTGCCATCTAGCTGCCCCCTGTGTTTTTGATTTTCTAAATTTTATATGGGAGGAAATAAAGGTTGTTTTACTTTCAATATTTGCTTTTTAACCTTGAATGCTCCTTTCTTCCTGCCAACCCCATCTAGAGGAACATTTCACTCACAACTATTGAAACCTAGACACAAGTGATATTATGACATCTCCCCAGAGTAAACTCTGGGTGAAGGTATAATGACCCAAAGAGCTATTGTTATGGTTGAGGTAGTTCCCCAAATTGGATATGATTCATATGAGCTCAGAGCTTAGGACCCTGATTATAGTGGAAAGAGCACTAGTCTGAGAATCAGAATGCTTGAGTTTGAGGTCTGGCTCTAATAGTTAGGAGAATGATCCTGGGCAAATCATGTAATCTTTCTATATTTCAGTTTACTCACCCATTAAATGAAGATAATAATATTTGTACTACCTACTTCACAGTTACAATAAAAAATATTCTATAAACCTTAAAGTGACATGTATTTGGTTATTAGGTTAAATAAAATTATAATTATGTACAAGATTCTACATTTGGTGCTTGTATAAAGGTCTGCCTCTGGATTTAAAGAATATGCAGTCCACACTCAGAGGGAATCTGTCTAATTATGATTTAATGACATTAAAATGAAAGATAGGTAAAGAGGGAATATGGACCAATCTGTGACAAAGTCATCCAGTTCCTTTTTGTCCTAATTCAAGACACACCAGTACCTGTGACTTTCACCTAGGACCTAGTTAAGTTTGCTAGAAATTGTGGCTCTCAAACAATGGTGCTTACATTGTCTTATAAATGGGAATAATCAAAGGGAAATGGCATCTTTTTTATCAATTAATTAATTTTCAGTTTTCAACATTCACTTTTATAAGATTTTGAGGTCTGTTTTTTTTCTCCCTTTCTCCCCCCTCCCCAAGGCATCAAAACAAAAGGGGAAAAACTACCAGAAAGAAAAATGAGAGAAAATAGTATGCTTCAATCTGCATTCAGACTCCATAGTTCTTTCTCTGGATGTGGATAGAATTTTCTATCATGAGTCTTTTGGAATTATCTTAGATTATTGCACTGCTGAGAAGAGCTAAGTCTATCAAAGTTGGTTATAGTACCACATTGCTGTTACTATACATAATGTTCTCCTGGTTCTGTTTGCTTTACTCAGAATCAGTTCATGTAAGGCTTTCCAGGTTTTTCTGAAATCTGCCTGCTCATCATTTCTTATAGAACATTCCATTCCATTCCATTCATATATGTAATGCCAAACACAAGCAACTTCCAAGGTTCTGATTACAAACATAGTAAACTCCATTTATTCTGTAACAAATTAAGGTAAAACATTCACAGGAAATCAAAATACAGCAGTCACCATGTATAACTCAATCATTTAGTAAGTCCTCAATTCAATCACAAAATACAAAGTCAAAGTACTCCACCACTAGGTAATACATTCATTTAGAAAATCACAAAGTCTCCTCTCTTCTCAATTGGAGATTAGTTTCCAATCATAAACAAAGTACATTCATTTGGTCAGTCACATACTACTGTAATGGAAATGCAAATTTAAAGATCTTCCCTGCCCCTAGCTTAAGTGCACCTGGAGCTTGTAGTGGGAGGCTTGTTTTTCAGGGAAGCCCACACCTTGATACTTTGTGATTAGGCTGTGGGTCAAGGAGGTTGTTACATTCTCTGAGCCAAGAGAAGGCTATATAAGCCCTGAGGAGAGGCTTTGCTTTGGGGCTCACTTTGAGAAGTGTTGTGTGATTTGACCAGATGAGACTCTGGGAAGCCGTTGTTGAGAGCCCCCCGGCTTTGAAAACCCAGATGTTGATGCTTCCCTCTCTGGTAACTGATTTGGTATTGATGCATGTAATGTTGGGACAGTTTGGAAGCCTGTCTGTTTGATCTGTAAGTGCTGTAACTCTGAAGTTCGGGGTGCTGACCTTTTTCCCCTGAACTAGGTAATGTATGTTTGTTTGATTAAAGTAAGCTTGTTAACCCATTTTGAGTTGCTTTCCTTTTGAAAAGCAGATCTAAGAACCTGTGTTGGCAGTCACCCTGGGGATGTTGGGGTGCTTGCTGCTACAACTACAAAGGTCAAAAGTTTTCCACCCCTGGATCCCAACTGAATTAGTATCATCAGTCACCATCAAGCACCCTCTCAAGGGGGCAGTGGAAAGCACAAAGGCCATCCACTCCTAGGTCAAACTAGGTTACAATATCTTCACAGCATTCAATACCCAAGGTCTTCATCTTGACCTAAGGCAAGTTCTCAGCAGTTTCTGTCCCTGGGAAGACAAAGCTTAACAGACACCATAACATACATACACCTTGCTGGCATCCTCTTTAATTCACCTTCTGCCTGTGAAATCAAACTAGGCCCAACAGGGTCTGAGGCCTCTATCAACAAATGAATCTGACAAAGTAACATCAAAACAGACAGACCAAGTACCGGCACCACAGTCATGTCTCCTCAGTTCTTGGCTGCTCCGCTGGTCCTCAAAAGTCCTGGGCAATTTTCTCTCTCTCTCTCTCTCTCTCTCTCTCTCTCTCTCTCTCTCTCTCTCTCTCTCTCTCTCTCTCTCTCCCCCCTCTCCTCTCTTTCTCTGTTTCAGCAACTCTGGCCCCCAGCAATTCTCTCTCTCTCTCTCTGCCTCCACAATGCTGTCCCCAGAAGTTCTTCTGGCCTCTCTGAGCTTGGGCCTCTCCCTATATACAGCACCAGCTCCTCCCAGTTCAGCCCCTCTTGTCACATCAACAAGTCCCACTTTGGGGTTCAAATTCCATTGCCGTTACAATATACCAGAATTTGTTCAGCCATTCCCCAATTGGTGTCCCTTTAATTTCCAATTCTTTGCCAAAGAGCTGCTATAAATATTTTTGCATGTGTGGGTCCTTTTCCCTTTATTATGATTTTTTGGGATACAGATAGAGATTTTGCTGGATCAAACGGTATGTACAGTTTTATAGTCCTTTGGGTATAGTTGCAAATTGCTCTCCAGAATGAATGGATCAATTCACAATTCCACCAGAAATGCATTGGCATCTTTTATATGTAGCAATGTGAAACCCCATGTGTAGAGAGAGGAATCCCATGTATGTCAAGTCCTGTCCTTGTGTAACTTGAAGGAAGGCACAACAGGCATCTCTAGCTTCTTCTCCCCCTCACCCTTCTCCAAGAGAGACTTTCATTCAGGTGGGAAAGCAGGAGTTTGGGAACAGAGGCCACTCTCTTCTCCTCAGAGAAGAGTAGGTACTGGGCTAGAAGTATATGGTTCTGCTCCCTTAAATATTATTAGTCTAGGGGGTATGATCTGGTTCCATCTAACTTTTGATTGGTTTGTCATTTTTTTGGAGGGAAAGAGGACCTCAAGCTCTATATCCAAGGCTTGACACCTTTCCCACTTATTACCACTTCCACAATGAACATCGAGAATAAGAAAGAAACCCACTCATTAAAATTGTAGCAATATGGAAATCAGAGAAAGTATACATTGGAGAATACATACCAGACAATACAGAATGGAGGAGCTAGACCTTTGGGAGCAAGATAACTCAGCTCAACCAAGAGAGAGGGTCCTGGATCTCACCCAAGGGGAAACCCCCTAAAGTCTCTGGAGTAGCAAGCTGGGTTTGGGGACATGATGGAAACTACCCACTCTTCTTCTATCATCCCAGAACCTTTTCCTTCATTCACAGGAAGTGGACTTGGCTTCTTCCATTTGAAGCTGGAAGCTTCTTCCATCTTGAAGCTGGAAGCTTACTGGAGGCTATACTCCACCAAGCTCATTTACTTGGAAAGTCTCCAAACAGGGAAAATTGGCTGAGAATGAAGCACTTCATGCAGGACAGGGTCTTTATCTGCACCAATAAGGAGAAAGCTCCATTTCACTAAGTTTTGGGACAGGGGTTACATTCAAAAGCACCAAGTTAAGTTAAGGAGGCAGCTAGGTGGAGGAGGCAACTAGGTTTCTCAGCGGTTAGAGCAGGCCTAGAGTCAGGAAGGTGTGAGTTCAAATCCAGCCTCAGATACTTCCTATCTGTGTGACCCTGAGAAAGTCACTTGTTTGCCTTAATCCACCAGAAAAGGAAATGGCTGACTGTTATAGGAATGTAAATTTTTAAGATCCTCCCTGCCCCTAGACTTAACTGCACCTGGAGCCTGTGGTGGGAGGCTTGTTTTTCAGAAGATACTTTGTGATTGGGCAGTAGGTCAAGAAGGTTGTTATAGTCTCTGAGCCAGGAGAAGACTATATAAGCCCTGATAGGAGTCGTTGCTTTGGGGCTCACTTTAAGAAGTGTTGTGTGATTTGACCAGATGAGACTCTGGGCAGTTGTTGAGAGGCCCCCAGCTTTGAAAACCCAGATGTTGGTGCTTCCCTCTCTGGTAACTGACTAGTTATGGATGTAATGGTCAAGACAGTTGGAGACCTATCTGCTTGATATGTTTTTCTGTTTTCTTGTAACTTCTGTCCATATACTCTGAAGTTTGGGGTGCTTTTTCCCCTAAACAAGGTAAATGATATATTTGACTGATTAAAGCAAGATTGTTAACCCATTTTGAGTTGCTTTCCTTTAGAAAAGCAGATCTAAGAACCTGTGTTGGCAGCCACCTTGGGTATGTTGGGACGCTTGCTGCTACACTGACCAGTCTTGTATCTTTGTAGCATTATAATCTATGGGGTCACAAAGAGTCAGATGCAACTGAACAACAAGATAAGCAGATGTCACACACCCTTGAAGGCGCCAATCTTGAGTAAACTAGATTGTTTCACATTGGATATGGTCAAACAAACAAACAAATAAATAATATATTCCTTTAGTCCTCATAGGCTGCACCTATGGATTCATCAGTCACTGTAGCGATTTCTACCTCTGAGTTCCCTACGCTGATCTGTACTTCCCATTCTGCAAGAGTCTTGGTCTCACCAGAGTGTATCAATGAGTAAAAAGAGATTCAAAAATCCTAACTTTTATCTTTTAATTCAGAGCTGAATAAAGTTTTCTATAAAGTATTATCTCAGCATAACACTTTTGCCTAACAAATGATTTTTTCAAGTTACCAGAAATTCTAATTTAACAATCTGCCTATAAGAGGCTTGGAATCTTTTTCAGAAATGACTGACTAATCACTAATTTATTAGTAATGACTAACTTAGCTATCAATTTTTTTTTGCTTCTTTAACTTCAGGCATAGGACCAGAGGTGAAATAACTCTTCCTGGAAAAGGTAGCTTATGGAGGAAAGGAAAGCATGTAAAATTAAAAGGTCTGTCAGTTTAAAGAAAGACTTGGCATGAAGCTGTGCATTCATGCAATCCCCACCCCCATTCTAAGGGTTGGTTCTCTAATTACTAAAGAAAATTGGCAAAGAAAATATGTCTGCACATTTTTTGAATTGTTTATTAATGAATATCCAGAGTACTAGGATAGATTCCTTTGCTCAAGTTTTATCACTATTCTATTCACCTCAAGATGGTGAGTTTTAATAAACTGATGAAAGATCATCTTTGTCTGACTCTTTTTCTTAAATGCTTTAAAGTAATTATTGGTACCATTTTGCTAAGTGTTGCTCTGCTTTCTCCAGCAGCACTGTAAAATCTATTTTCACTTGATTTCCATTTATGGAAGGACACCAACCAGTCAACAAGGTTAGAGGAAGTGAAGTCCCATGACAGTTATTCAGGTTGGATGAAGGTTTTACAGAGAACTGACTTCTAACAAAAAAGGAGGAAAACAGTTCTCTGTTAATGATTTTGTCTAAAAAGTATGTGTTATTCATTTCAAATAAATTCAGTGTATAGATTGTAGGAGTTGAAAGTTCATTTTATGCTTTTGTTCAGTACATAGTTTGCTCTCAATAGTTATTTGCATGTTGTCTTCCCCATTAGAATGTGAGTTCCCTGAGAACAGGAATTTTTACTTTTCATTGTATCCCCAGATCTTAGTAGATAGTAGGTGTTTATAGATAGATCTTAGCACATAGTAGGTGTTTATTGACTGACTGACATAAGGAAAGGAAAGAGATTATTCATTGTCTTGAAGAAGAGAAAATTGATGGGGAACAGCAGTGTGTGTGGTGGGGTGGATGTGGAGGGTGCAAAGGAATGGATTCCTATTTTATGCTTGATCATAAGCTCCATTAGTTTGCAGAATACTAAAAAAATCCTGGAAAAGAATCACTTATCTGTATATAACACTCCTTGAAGTTGGGAAGACCAGGGTTTACATCCTGTTTCCAACATATACTAACCGTGTAACCATGGACAAATGACTGTTCTGCATTTCCACAGGGGACCTCTAGGTAGAACAAGAGGGATTTGGGTTATTTATTAATGGAAAAAATATTCATTTGGGATGATGAGATATCCAGATGCATTATAAAAGATTACAAAATCTCCTTTAGATGTTCAGCTGTTTTGTGGGTGAACAGGAGAGCCAACTTCATGGGTAGGCAGAATGATTGCCTATGGGACACAATTTGAGGGACCCTGTGGAGGTCAAAGACGAGGGAGAGAGGCAGCTGAAAGATGACTTGGGAAGGAGCTGGGGACAAATGCTACCCACTTCATGATCTCACTATGTATCACTTACAGTGGGATTTCCAGTAAGAGCCATGACTGCCCAGTGCATTGGCCCCTTGTTTTGGGGTCGAGAGAGGAGGAAGAGCAAGAGAAGTAAACACAACATGGGGGAATAAGGAGAGTGTAAATGTCTAAGGCCAGATAATTATTCCATTGGTGCTGACTTATGACAGGACCAGAATGCTCAGAATGACTCTGCTGAACATCATCTTAATTTGTCTTCTGTCCAGCACAGAAATTTTCTGAGCAGCCCTCATTTTACAGTGTCAATGTTAAGTTCTGTATTTACAATATAAAAATGGTTAATACCGGGGCGGCTAGGTGGCGCAGTGAATAGAGCGCCAGCCCTGGAGTCAGAAGGACCTGAGTTCGGAGCAGGCCTCCCACACTTAATCCACACAAACAAAAACCTAGCCCTGTAACCTTGGGCAAGTTACTTAACCCCAATTGCCCTAAAGGGGCGGCTAGGTGGCGCAGTGAGTAAGAGCCCGGCCTCGGAGTTGGGATGACCCGAGATCAGATCCGGCCTCAGAAAATGAGCACCCACGCATAAATAATGACTAGCCGTGTAACCTTGAGCAAGTTACTTAACCCCAATTGCTTTAAAAAAAAAAAATGGTTAATGCCATTACTAGACCAACTCTGTTAGAAGAAATATAGCTGGGCTTTTAGGGATTGCTAGGGTTCTTTTAAGCAATAATAATGGCTTATATTTATACAATCCTTTATAATTATGGTCATGATAACCACAGGAAGTAGTATAAGCGTATTATTATTAAGTGTATTTACAGATGTGGAAAATAGGGCTCGGAGTGGCTAAGTGACTGGACCATATTATCTCCCCCATTAGAGTATAAGATCCTCGAGGGAGGAACTATGTTTTTGCCCTTCTTTGTACCCCAGAATCTAGAACAGTGCCTGGCACATAATAAACACTTAATAAAGGGTTGTTGACTGACTAGACCAAAGAAAGAATATGTGTCAGAGCTGGGATTTACATCTAGGCAGGCCTTCTATCTCCACATTCAATGTTCTTTCCAGGTTTCTTTTGGAAAGCAATACTGTTGTTTTCTCAAACTATGAAAACTAACATTGTGGTATAATTTTTATGTGGCTCAGCATATTTCATAAAACCTGCATACAGGGCAGCTTATGAAATTAAAGTATTAGAAGCCATTCGGTCAGGCTTTGTGGGGGGGGGAAGGGCCTTGTATTTATGCTTAGATGATGGTAGCAGCATTTACTAGTGTTGAAAAATTCAAGGTTGAAAAGGCCACTCACTGAATGTGACAAAGAGTCCCAGCACATCTTTTTAGGTTCCAAATTTGGGATTTGATTTAAAAGTTAATACAGGTTAATATAAGCTCTCATCTCTTTCTTTTAAGGTGGGGAGGACCACCTTTTTGCCTTGTTTGTACATCTAAACAACAACAAAAAAGGTGTTTTTGTCCTCACCCCACCCCCACTTCTGCTCCTCAGCAGGAACATTGGAGCATTGTGCTGGCCACTGTGGATGCCTGAGAAGTAAGAGGGAAACTGATTGGATTGTGTGCATTGTCCAAATGGAGAGTTTACAGTAAACAAATGGAATACATTGAAGAAAACAGATGAGATACTGAATTTAATTGAAAAAAAAATAAAGAGCACATCATCAGGATATCCTTCCAGATGAAATTCTCAGTATTTTAGCTGCTAACACCCTTACTACTACTTTTGTCACACAAAGTCAGCAGTAATCAGCAGCTAGACTCCAACAAGTGGGCAGATGAAAGAATATGTGTCCAGGCAGATACTTGGGCCAGCCTACCACCCCGGCCCGTTCCTCCCCCTCCCCCCCCCATCCCTCCTCCCCAGGCCAGGACTGCAGCAGCGTGGACGGTGCCAAAGAACTGTACTTGGGGCCAAAATGCAGAAGAGGGATCCTCAGCCAAGCAGGTATTGGATGAGCCAGAGAAGGGCAGCAATAAGTTAAGTAAGTCACTTCCCGCCGCCACGTCCGGTATCAACTACCTGAGTACTCCCTGCTTCTTAAGTATCCACTAGGCAATTCTGACTGTCGGGTGTGTGTGTGTGGGGGATGTGTGTGTGTGTGTGTGTGTGTGTGTGTGTGTGTGTGGGGTGTGTGTGTCCTTCCCAGAGTCGAAGCTTACGTGAGCTCCCCAGTCCCCTTTCGTCCTAGAACAAGATGAGGATCAGAGTAACCCCCGCCCCTCACGCACCCTAGGACATTATCAAGCTCTTTCCCATCCCGCCCCGCATTACTCCACCCCCTCTAGTTCTCTAAGCAAGGAGGCTGACCCAGCTCTGGGCTGCTGAAGGAGGAAGGGGCTCCCCTTAGGGTAAGAGAGCGGCGAGAGGCGGGGCTCCAAGAGACCGGGGAGTCCCTCCCTGGCCTGTGCACCAGGGGGAGGGAAAGAAGGAGGAGAGGTAGGGGAGTGGGAACTGGCCAAGGCAGCAGCAGCCGCTGCAGCTGCAGGCACTTTTCCTCCAGCTGCGAATTGGGCAACCCTGATCCCCCTTCTCATACCCCACTTCTCCCCACCACCGGCTGCACTAGCAAGCGAGGCCCGGATCTCCCGCCAGAGGGAAAAAAAGAGAAGTTTCTGATTCTTCCAGGGCAGTTAGAGACTGGTGCAAGCCAGGGTCCCTCGGCCCCCTCCCTAGCTGCTCTGCTCCCCGCCCCCACGTTCGTGGGCTCCTTGGCTGGCGAGCCGGGGCACCCAGGAGGAGGAAGACTGGAGTGGGGGCTCGCTCGCGGCTGGAGAGCAACAACGATCGATGAAGCCCTGCAAAGAAGAGGAGGCTGCGGCGGCGCAGGCGGCCGCAGGGGATGGCAAAGGCGGCGGTGCGGACCCCTGGAAGGAGTGTGCAGAGGTGGCGGTGCAGCTGGCGCTCCGGGCAGGACAGGTCAGCAGCCTTCTTGTTCCCCAGGCTCTCCCCGCTGAGGCTGAGGCGCTCTCCTTCCCGTGAGACCGCCCACACATCCGCGTTCACCCTCTTCCCCAGCCTCGGAGGTGACTAGGGCTCCCAGTTTCCCGTATTCACACTCAGCCCCTCCCCCAGCCCCCCAGTTCGACTCACTGAGTTGACCAGCGCGATGCCTGTGCCGCTTCTCCCCTGGGCAGCAGGAGATGGTGCGAGCGAGGGAGGAGCTGGCAGGGTGAGGTCAGGCACGCGGGACACCTGGTTCCCAAACGCGGGAACACACTCTTTCCCCAAATCTTCTCTACAAGGAGCCGGGGGCAGACAGGTTCAAACCAGATCATCAGAGTTCCTTGTAACTTTTAAAATTTATTTTAAAAAACCTTAAATTCTTTGCATCTGTCGCCTAACGTGGTAGGTGAAAGGCAGAGATGTGGGTTGTGTTAGGCAGGAGATGTGTGGTTTGAGAGGCTAACAGCTTGTGGGAAGGTGTTTGGGGTAGGCTGGAGCCATATGGGCTTACCTCCTATCTCCTGCTCTGGCTCCTCCCACCCCCGCCTGCCCCCCTAGTTCTCACCCCCTCTCCTCCCGCCCCCTCCCCCCCCACTCTCCTGAGCCCGGGTCTAGAGGTGACAGAATGCTTGTGTTCTGGCCTGGTAATCTTTTGGATTGGTGGCGCTGTCAGATAAACTATCTCTGTGCCTAGTTCCTGCCTAGTTTCTCAGCACTGGGTGCTAGGGTGAGATATTGTCAAAGGAGCTCTTTGTTTTTTGTTTCCTGTAAGGACCTTTGCTTTCTCTTCATTTAGCAAGAAGGGGTGCACCTCTCTTTTGTCCTCCGAGTGTATGTCATCACCGTCGCTTGGGCGTCCTCTTGGTGCTCCATTGAAGCACCAGGTGGAGGTTAAAGTGACACAGGCCTTGACCTTTGACAGCACTCTGGCTAACTATAGGCTAAAATGGCCTTTTTTTTTTTTGCTTTTTGGAGGGGGGAGGGCAGGGCAATTGGAGTTAAGTGACTTGCCCAGGATCACACGGCTAGTGTTAAGTGTCAGAGGTCACATTTGAACTCAGGTCCTCCTGACTCCAGGGCTGGTGCTCTACTCACTGCCCCACCTAGCCTACTCACAAGTGTCCTCTTTTTTTTTTTTTTTTTTTAAAGCAATTGGGGTTAAGTAACTTGCTCAAGGTTACACGGCTAGTCATTATTTATGCGTGGGTGCTCATTTTCTGAGGCCGGATCTGATCTCGGGTCATCCCAACTTCGAGGCCGGCACTCTTACTCACTGCGCCACCTAGCCGCCCCTTTAGGGTAATTGGGGTTAAGTAACTTGCCCAAGGTTACAGGGCTAGGTTTTTGTTTGTGTGGATTAAGTGTCTGAGGCCGGCTCCGAACTCAGGTCCTTCTGACTCCAGGGCCCCTTCTGACTCCAGGGCCGGCGCTCTATTCACTGGGCCACCTAGACAAGTGTCCTCTTTTTAAAAGGCCAAGTTCGAATTTGGTAATCATGCTTTATGATGAAGTGGATAGAGCACTGACCCTGGAGTCAGGAGGACCTGAGTTCAAATTCAGCCTCAGTCACTAGCTGGGTAAGTCACTCAACCCCGATTGTCTCCAAAAGTAAACAAAAACAAAACAAAACAAACAAACAAAAAAAACATGCTTTAAAAGCTAAGCCTCCCAAGTCTAGGGCCCTAGAGAAAAGACCACAAGGCAAGAATTCAGACGGCATACAAGTGAGCAATAACCCATGCACCAAAAATGAAAACAAATAACTACTCAAGCAGCTCATACTTTGCAGTCATCAGCAATTTGCAATTAAGAAAGGATCATAGGATTTAGAACTGGAAGGATGAGTTTAAAGACCTCCGAGTTCAACGCCTTCATTTTATACATGGAAAAGCTGATAATCAGAAGTAAAGGGTCTTGCTCAAGTCTTAAAGAGAATAATTATCAGAGTTGTAACTTTTTTCAAATATTTAGGAGCCTATAATTTAAAATTCCCATAGTCATTGGATGCAGTGTTAGGATCATAGTAGGTGCTCTTGAAATATTTAGTGAATTAAACCTTGAAATCAAACAGAAGGACTAATAAAAACCAAATAGTTTAAATAAATACCATTTTCTCTCTTTTAGTGGCATTTTTGCTTTGGTTTTGGGGGGAGGTGAGAGGGAAGCTCTTTCCTGAGAAGTCCATCTAATTTACCTAAATTAGTTAAAGCAGTTACTGGAATTTTTGTTATTTGGGAAATAATGAAAGGTAATAGAATTGAATAGATTTCCTTTCAGAAGTGAGACTAGGTCAATCATAACTAAAAAAACACTTTTTCCAAGCCTAACAATGGTTTTTTGAAGGAAGTCTACAGTTTTTGGAACGCAACATTGGAGTACTTCTGAGCTTGAAAAAGAGCTGAAATGAAGAGGGGGGCTTGGTAAATTATACTCTCCTCATTTCAGCATTACGATTAATTAAGTTAGCGACCCGTGTAACTTTAGGCAAATAAATCTTAATCTCTCTGGGCCTCAGCTTCTTCATCCTTAAAATAAGTTGATCTGGCCTCTAAGGTCGATTTCTGATGTAACATTCTATGATTCTTAATATGACTTAATATGGATAGATAGATAGTATGTCCCTGACATAATGTTAATTTCTGGGGATATTATTGCAAGCAAGACCATCCCTATCCTCAAGGAGCTTATATTCTCTTGGGGGAATTAAGGGGGAGCTAAAAATAGGGGGTGGAAGCAACACAACATGAAGACTGTGACTGAAAGTAGCATAGAAGTTATTATGATTTTAATGATGAAAAACCATGCAATTAAGGACAACATATTACATAATGAGTACTGTGGAAATATTATCCTTTTGGGTTGATCTCTATTATCTTCTTCTCTATGGGAAAGCAAGGATCCCAAACCTGCACATACTGATGATTGTTATAACCGTAGGGCAAACATTCCTGCCTGTTTATCATTGTATCTTTCTTATTCCTGAAAGTTAAAGGCCTTTCAAAACCTTGGGAGGATAGGGAAAGGTTGACAGATTTTCCTGGAAAACATAGCCTCCTCCAAGAATGCTTCTCCTTTTCTTATCACATCCATTCCCAAAACTCTCATTTATAAAGTGTCTATCACCATCATACTATTAAAGACCTACATAAACCTTACATTTCCAAGGTGCTTTTTGGAAAAACATTTCCCAAGGATTCAGAAGCTATTATTTGGACTCTGCTAGTTTAGATTGGTAGGATGACAAAGAGAGGAAATTTCTAAATGACTGAAGAAACAGACAGCAGTTTTATTTTTGTAACAAACAAGAAAAGCTGAAAAAAAAGAGGAGGTGGAGCAAAGATTCTGCAATTAGGAGTCTAGTCATGGAATCCCTGGTTTCTGGGAGCTCTCTCTTGAGCATTTAATGCTGATGCATCCTGCCTGTCAGATAGAATGGAGTACAACTGACCATGACTGTGGAAAACTAAAGCCACACAAGGTCAGTGTGACCCTCATGGAAGAAGTACAAACTGTCTTCCAATAACCTTATAGAATAATCATAAGGCTAATTTTAAATCCTTTTTGTCTAGGTCCTTAGTACAGTTAGGGTTTAAAAATAATGGATTTTTTTAAAAAACAAATTGGGTCTTCTTCAGCCAAAGTAGTTATCATGGCTACAGTGGTTCCCATGAGGCACTTGGAAAAACATAACCTGAGCACTTTTGTTTTTTTGGAATATAGCTGAGAAACATTACAGTGTAGTATGAAAAGGATCATAGTAGGAGATAGGACACAGGTTCTAGCCCCACTCTCTGCCACCAAAGGACTGAATAATTTGCTTTGGTCCTGCTGAGTCCTGATTTTCTCAGCTGTAAAATGGATTGGACTGAATTATTTCCAAGGTGCTTCATAGAGCTGTTTTCATTGCTATACAAGTCCCTAGAAAGAGCATTAAAGTTTCTCGTTCATTATAGACTTTAGTGGTTCTCCCTGACCCCAATTCAACAAGCAATGGATGAGTTAAATTCTTCTTGTCCCCTAAATTTCTATTTTCACTTAAGAATTTAATTCAATTTAGAGGCAGCTAGGTGGCGCAGTGAGTAGAGCGTCGGCCCTGGATTCAGAAGGACCTGAGTTTGGATCCGGCCTCAGACACTTAATGCACACACAAACAAAACCTAGCCATGTGACCTTGGGCAAGTTACTTAACTCCAATTGCCCTCCAAAAGGCAAAAAAAAGAAGAAGAAGAATTTAATTCAATTTAACACATTTACCAGTACTACTAAATGCAAGATACCTTGTAAGGTGATGAGGATACAGAGACAAAAAAAAAAAGATTTGGCAATTCAAAGCTCTCTGTGATATATCCAACCAGTCAATGAATTTGTAAAACACTGTGGTAGGTGCTTGGAATACAAACACACATAAAAAAATAAAATAGTCCCTGTTCTGAAAGGCTTCATATTATTAGCGTGGGAGTAAGTATATATAAATATACAAAGAATAAATACAAGGTAGTTTAGGGAAGGAGAATACTAGCAACTGGGGTCCAAGGAGGGCAGTGAGGAAAGATTTCATGTAGAAGGTAAAATGTTTAAGCTAAGTCTTGAAAGAAATTAGGGGTTTTTTCCCCAGGCATGGGAAATGGTTGGTGCAAAGGGACAGAGAAAGGAAATAGAGATTTATGTGGGAAAGCAAACAAGGCCAGTAGATTGTGAGGAGAATAATATACAAAATGAGACTGGAGAGAGAGAGGAGTCAAGTTGTGAAGGGTTTTGACAAAACAGAGGAATTACTATTTGATCCTAGAGGTAATATGGAGCCACTAGAGTATATTGAGTAGGGAAATAAAATGATCAGATCGATGCTTAAGGTAAATCCCATGTTTTAGGCATAATTAGTTTGAAGTGCCAGTAGTATAGCCACATGGTAATGGCAGTCAAGCTCAGCAAAGACACTAGGACTAGAGATATAGCTTTAGAAGTTATCTGCATAGAGGTTGATTGGGGGGGGGTATTTTTGCTTTTTTTGGAGGGGGGAAGGCAGGGTAATTGGGGTTAAGTGACTTGCCCAAGGTCACATGGCTAGTAAGTGTTACGTGTCTGAAGTTGGATTTGAACTCAGGATACCTCCTGACTCCAGGGCTGATGCTCTTATTAACTTGCCACCTAGCTGCCCCTAAAGGTTGATTTTTGAAGTTATGAAAGGGAATGGGATTGCTGAAAAAGGGGAGGGAAAGAGGGAGAGAGGAAAGAGAAAGGAGAGAGAGGGAGATCAAAGATGAAATCTTGAGGAATATTAATCTTAAGTGATCAGGATAGGAGCAAAGATCCAAAGAATATAAAAAAGGGTGCAGCTAGAGAGGTAGGAGGAAAACCAGGATAATGTGGTGTTTTTGAGGATCAGTGAGGATGAAGTATCTTGTACTAAGAGCTGACCAACGTTGTCAAAGACTACAGAGAGGTCAAGGAGGACAAGAAGGTGATTAGGTGATTATTGGTGACATCAGATAAATTTTATTGGAATGATGAATTCAGAAACCTGATTCATGGCTACCGTAGTCCCCACGAGGCACAAGGGAAAACATAACCTGAGCATTTTTGTGTTTTGGAATATAGCTGAGAAACATGACAGTGTAGTAGGAAATAAGGGATTTAGAGTAGGGAGTGAGGAAGTGGAAGCATTCAATATATTCTAAGTTTAGCAGTTAAGAGGAGAAATGGAATGGTAGTTGAATGAGCTACAGGGTAAAGGGAAGTTTGTTAGGGAAAAAAAAGCACTGGGGAGACCTGACCATGTTTTTTAAGCATATAGGAAGGAGCTGATGGGGAAGAAGAAATTCAAGATATGAGAGGGAAGTAATGCTACTTAGAGCAAAACTCTGAAGGAAGTGATAAAATATAAGATCAAGGGCATAACAGAGGGATTACCATGGAAGGTAGCAGGGCTAGTTCTTCCTCTGTTAGTAGGTAAAAAGAGAGAAAATAATAATGCAGAGGTTTTAATGATGGAGGAGTAGGAGAGCTTATGTCAGATGGCTTCTGTCTTCTCGATACAGTAGGAAGCTGAGTTATCCACTATATTTGTGGGGATATGGCTGGGATTGATGGTGAGAGGAAAAGAAAAGGTTTAAAATGATTCTGTGGCTCAGGAGAAGAGGATAAAGTTTGATTGCTGAGCAGCTATGAAGGCCCAGCTATGACAAACTGTAGTGAGTGAAATCAGCGGAATATTACAATTTTCTCCAGTGTTGCCCCAGCCTTGGAGAAAAAGAGAAAAAAATTGTGGTGGTCACAGTTGGATTGGAGCATAGGATAAGCTGGGCTGATGGGAAAGAGTAAAGATGGATTCTAGGATAGCAGCTAGTGCGAAGTTAATGGGGTAAACTACCAATGGACAAGCTTAAGCATAATAACAAGCATGGGGGACCTAAGCTAGAAGAGAAAGGACTCAAAGAGTCACAGTAAGGGAGAAGAGTAGATTCTGTGTGAATCAAGGGGTAGAAGTAAAAAGACAGAGTTTTGTGGGCATGAATAAAAGTGGAATCACAAAGTTCTGGAACTTGGAGGCAAGAGCATTTTTGAAAGATGTTAACTTCTAAGGTGTGACCATGTTGTTAAATGAAGTGAAATGAGAAAAAAATATGAGTTCTTGAACTGAGAAAGTTGAGGAATTCAAGTTTTAGAAGGGTCATTGATGTCCATTCTGTCTATACTTTTGTTCTTTCCCAAGCTATCACCCCTTCATTAAAACTACACTCTCTCTCCTTCCCTATCTCAAGTCTGAGGGAAGAGATCAATTCTATTCTATCCTGTATAGTGGAATCCCTTATCCCCCTGACCTACCACCAATCACCCGTTACCATCTCCTGCCTTGGATTATTTACTCCATCTGCCTCTTTCAATCCTATTTATGTATTACTGAATGAACCTGTAGGATATCCTGGAAGCATGATAATTCATCCATTACAAATTTATGTTACCTAGTGGCAACTGGGCTCTCATTGAGGCCAAGCAAATATCCAGCCATTTCCCAATCATCAGTCATGTAGTCTTGTTTAATTTTGTGCTGTTAAAAATAAAGCCATAATAGAAGAATGGATGTAATAATCCTGCTGAATCCTGTAAATTTAGGCTTGCTATATGGAAAGACTACCACAAAATTAAAGCTATCCATAAGTGGAATTTCCTTTCGTTGGGTTCCCCCTAACTTTAATTGGGCAAAGACTGGATAACCAACATACTTTTCAGGTAAGGTGTAGGAGGAGTTCTTATCCAGGTATGGATTACAGTAAATTAACCACTGGGGTCCCTTTAATTATTGAGATTTTGTGATTCTGATCAGCCTAGTATTCTGGATCATTGTATTCTTTCTGGGCACATTTTAGCAAGGACAATGACAAACTGGGGCACATCTAGAGTACGGCCTCCAGGAGAGGTAAGAAGACTAGAGATATATAGCTTGACATAGCAATCCTACTACAAGAATCGATAGACTAGAGAAGAGAAGACTTAGGGAAGATGTGATAGTTATTTTTGAACATTTAAGGTGTTGCTATTTGGACTTGTTTTGTTGACCCAACAGGTAAAGAGGAGTAGATTTTGGCTTAATGTAAGGAATTGAGAGGGATATATCACCTATTAAACAATATAGGCAGAACCCCAAAACATCCCAATAGCCTAAAATGGGCCAAAATGTAAAAGCTGAAATTTAATAATAAATGTAAGTTTTTACACTTAAGTTTAAATATGAATTTCATAAGATGGAGGAGACATAATTGGATGGCAGTTTGTGTGAATAAGATTTTATGGCAGCATGGTATTACAAACAAAAAGCAATCCTGGGCTGCATTAAGAGAGAGAATGTCCAGAGGATTTCAGTGTCCATGGTTTTAAAGGAGGGGGTGAGAAAGTTTGGAGTATTAAGTTTGGCTTTGGGCACCTCATTTCAGGTATGTCACTGATGAAATGGAAGGTTGCTAAAGAAGGTTCGTGAAATCATCCTATATGAAGTTAGAACTAGAAATGGAACTAGGGACATTTAGCATGAAGAAGGGAAGATTTAAAGGGCACATGGGAGCTGCCTTGAAGTAACTCTTGACTTGTATTTCCAGAATGCTCTCTAAAAAGACTGAACCAATTTATAGGTACACCAATTAAGGATTAATAATGATGTTAACTCATAACACTACCAACATTGAATTTTATAGTTAACAATTTATGCTAAACTTATAGGCATAAAGTTCTACCTTAAATTTATTTTGATTTATTTTTTCTTAGTATTAGAATATGAATACCTTTTCCAGTGGTTGTTCAAAATTTGTTTTTCCTTTTTAGAAAATTGGAAGTTTTTATCCTGTGAAAATTTATCCATTAGTGAATGTGTATTATTTTTACAATTTTGAGTCATTTCATTATAGGTTCTGGAT
Organism: Gymnobelideus leadbeateri; assembly: GCA_011680675.1. Classification (NCBI taxonomy): domain Eukaryota; kingdom Metazoa; phylum Chordata; class Mammalia; order Diprotodontia; family Petauridae; genus Gymnobelideus; species Gymnobelideus leadbeateri. Next base: position 488,275 of record WOXC01004112.1, read on the forward strand.
ATCAGTATTTTTCATCAGAATAAATTTACTGGGAAAAATCTCATTTTCACAATCTCCTTTTTTTACATTTTGGATGCATTCTTTTTTGTTGCCCATTTTTAAATGCATTTAGATTCTCCCTCCTCACCCCCAAAAATCCCTTTTCTGATATTATAGCATAGTGTGGTATCAGCCTTGGGTTCTTTTGTTGTTAATTTTTTCAATCCTAATGGTATATTTCAAAACTTACTAAATATATATATGTTCTCCTCCTGTCCATGGTGCTATTGAGGGAAGAAGGAGAAGCAGTTTAGCAAAGACAATCATGACAGTTCATGCAAAAGTCTATATGCTTATTCCCCTACTCCTGCAAAGAGGGAAATTGGGGTACATTTTCACAACTTCTCTCCAGTTCCAAGCTTATGACCATGGGTCCTTAAAGACCTTGTCAGACAGGGCATAAGCTTACATAGGTTTTGCAAACCTCAAAAGCTTTTGCTTAAAGCCCTCGTTGATGAAGACTGTGTTGGCTATCCAGGAATCAGTCCAATTAGAAAGGCTCATCACCAGAAAGTTGGTCATTAGTTGATGACATTTATCATGATGAGCCATGAAATGAATTTGCTTCTGCAAGTGACAAGAGCAGAATAGTGGAAAGGGGGCAGAGGGGACTGAGAATATTACCTTTTAGGATAGGATATACATTACTAAGGTAGAATGTTCTATGCACAGTGTTACTTTTGGGGCTCTTATTGTACTATCTTTGTTCAACAACCAAGTTACCCTTCCAGTAGACTAGAGGATCCAGATCGTATTATTGTTGCTATTCTTGCTGTAAATGAAACCTAAAGTCATAAAGAAGTTGACAGGATCTCTTTGGAAAGACAAATAAAGGAGTTAGTGGAATTAGTGCACCAAAAGCACATTGTATGCCCCAAGCCCACAAGAAAAAAAAGCATCTTTTCATGAGACATATGGCCATTTCTGTTTGCAGGGCTTATGGATGAACCTCAGAGCAGTGGACAAGGTGTTAGGCCTGGAGTAAGGAAAATCTGAGTTCAAATCCCACCTCAACCACTTATCAGATGTTTAAGAGCTATGTGACCTTGAGCATGTTGCTTAACCTCTTTCTGACTCAGTCTCCTCATCTGTAAAATGGGAATAATAACACCACCTACCTCCCAGGGTAATAGTGAGAATAAAATGAGGTAATATTTGTAAAGTGGTTTGCAAACTTTAAAGTTCTATAACATGTTAGCTATTATTATTATTAAGGAATCAGGTTACTTTATACATTATAATAGCATATATATGTAGCATATATAGTAGCATATATCCCCATTTCTTTTTCAGAGAATGTGGAATTTGATGAGAGCTTCCAAATGTCTTCATATGCATAGACAGATACCTTGTCCCTTAGAAGTGAAAGTGAGGTGTGACCTTGGGCAAGTTACTTAACCCCAATTGCCCTCCAAAAGGCAAAAAAAAAAAAAAAAGAAAGAAGTGAAAGTGAGTACAGGGGAAGGCAGTGAAAGTGTTAGAAGATATCAAGACCAAGAACTGAAAATGACCCAAAGCTGCTAGACTACTTAGATATTTCACATCTGTATCTTATAAGCACTTAATTCAAGAAAAGTTGGGTATGTTTAATAACTAAAAATATCTCATGCAAAAATCATTTTATATATGTGTGTGTTCAGATATACATATATGTATTATATGTATGTGTGTGTATATACACACACACAGACAAGAAGACAACTATTGCCTATCAGGGAGATATTTCAAAATTAGATGTTCAATGATATCATTAATTGGTAAATGCAAAGGTCAAATTAAATGCAAATTGAGAAGAATCCTTAGAGACAAGAATATTTTATTGGTAATTACAAGGAAAGATTATATGGAGAGAGGGAACAGAGGAAGAACTTAAGCTGAAGAAGTCAGTCAACAAACATTTATTAAGTATTTACTATGTGCCAAACATTATGCTAAAAAGGTAGAAATACAAAGAAAGGCGAAAATATTGTCTCAGGTCTCAAAAAATAAGCATTCTTTTTTTTTAAAATTATCTTTAATTTATGTTATAAAACAAGCATTTCCATAACATAGGATAATAAAAAAGATGATTGCACATGAAACTGTAGATTGCTATGCATAATTCACTATTCCTTTCAAATATACAATGAAATTTGCTTATAAATTTCTTTTTTTCCTCCCCCCCCCCATGGCTACCATTAGACACAAATATATATGTATGCATATATATTGTATATATATATATATACATATACACACATATGTGTAAATGATTCTAGACATACTTTTATCAATTTTTTCTCTGGATACAGATAATGTCTTTCTTCATATGTCCTTTTTACTTCATTTGGGTATTGATAATAGTAAAAACAACTTAATCACTCAAAGTCGTTCTTAAAACAATATTGCTGTTACTGTATACAATGTTCTTTTGGTTCTGCTCATTTTGCTCTTCATTATTTCATGCAAGTCTTTCCATGTTTTTCTAAAATCATTGAGATCACCACTTCTTATAGCACAATAGTATTCCATCACAATCATATACCACAACTTATTCAGTCATTCCCCGATTGATGCACATCCCTTCAATTTCCAGTTCTTTGCCACCACAAAGAGAGCTGCTATAAACACTTTGGAACATATAGGTTCTATTTGTGGCTAATGCTAGCCATCACCAGGGCAAGAGGTGGGGGAAGGGAAGAAAAAAAATTTGACATGATTAATTTTTGGTATATATAGTAAATGGAATAGTAAATAGTATATTGTAAAATAGTAAGGAATAGTAATGGTGTATAGTAGATTTGCAGTTTCATGTACAATTGCCTTTTTATTGTACTGTGTTATAGAAATGCTTATTTTATTCTATTAATTAAAAATAAAATTTTAAATAGAACATATAGATTCTTTTTATTTATCCCCAATTATCTTTGGAAATATACCAAGTAGTAATATTGCTGTGTCAAAGGGTAAAGGTAGTTTAATAATTATTTAGGCATCATTCCAGATTGCTCTCCAAAACTGCTGGATCAGTTCACAATTCTACCAATAATGAATGTGTCCCAATTTTTCCACATTCCTTCCAGCATTTGTCACTCTCCCCTTCTATCATTTTAGCCAATCTGGTAGGTGTAAAATGATATCTTAAGGTTGTTTTAATTTGCATTTCTCTAGTCAATGATGATTTAGAGCATTTTTTCATATGACTATAAATTGTTTTGATTTCTTCATCAGAAAATGGCCTGTTCATATCCTTTGTTCACTTATCAATTGGGAAATGACTCATATTCTTAAAGATTTCACAAAATTCTTGATATGTACACTAAATGGGAGGTAATCTCAAAGAAAAAGCACTAAAAATTGAGTGTGGGAGAGAAATGGAAGGCTTCTTCCCGAAGATGGAATTTGAGCTGAGTTTTTAAGGAAGCCAGAAAGAGGAGATGGAAAGAGCAAATTCCAGGCACAGGGGACATCCAGTGAAAAGGCACAGAGATAGGCAGTAGAGATTCATGAGTAAGGAATAAGGAGGCTAATTTCATTAGATTATATTGTGTGTGGAGGGGAGTAAACTGAAGATTAGAAAGGGACAAACCTTTTTTGTATTCCCAGTAGTTAGCATAGCTTCTGTCACAAGTTGTGAAGAACTTTGAAAGTCAAACAGAATATTTTATATTTGACCATGGAGAAAATAGGGAGAATTTGGAATTTGTTGAATAGGTAGATGACCTGGTCTGATGTGTGCTTGATAGTTGAGCAGAGGATAGATTAGAGTTGGGGGAGGCTTCGGGCTGAGTGCCCTACCAATGGTCTATCATGATAGTCTAAGCACGAGGTACTGAGGACCAGGACAATGTGGTAGTTATGTGAGTGGAGAGAAGGGGACATATACAAGAGATTTTGTGAAAGTAGAAATGACAAAACTTGGCAACAGATTGGATATAGAGGGGGTGAGTTAGAAGTCAAGGATGACAATGTGGTCACTAGGGGGGAAATATAAGTTCTGTTTTGGACATGTTGAGTTTGAAATGGACATGGATGTTGAAATGGACATGTTGAGTTTGAAATGTCTTCAGGACATCCATTTTGAAATGTCTAATAGACAGTTGGTGATGTGAAACTGGAGGTCAGAAAAGAAGTGAGTGCTGGATAAATAGATCTGATAATCACCTACAAGGAGGTGATAATTGAACTTGTGGAAGCTAATGAGATCACCAAAGTAGAGACTGAGACATTCTAATGAGAAAAGAGAAACCAGCATAGAAGTTAGTGAGCATGATCCAGAGGAAGATCCAATGAAATGAACCGAGAAGGTCCAACAGCTGAGGAGAGGAGCAATGTCATGAAAACCTAGAGAAAAGAGAGTAATCAGGACAAGAGGGTGATCAACAATGCCAGAGGCTGCAGAGAAATTAAGAAGGATAAGGATTTTTAAAAGACCATCAGATTTGGCAACAAAATATCATTGATAACTTTAGAAAGAGCAATTTCAGTTCAATGATGAAAGAGGAATGGGGGAAATGAAGAGAAGAAGCATTTTTATGGCACCAGCTATGTATCAAGCACTGTGTTAAGCACTTTACAAATATCTCATTTAATGAGGCTGAAAGTCAGATTGTCAAGAGTTTAGAAGAGAGTGAGAGGAAAGGAAGTGAAGATGGCTTTCTCAAGGAGTTTAGCAATGAAAGGGAAGGGAAATATAGAATAGTATCTAGTGAGAATGCTCAGATGAAGGTTTTTTAAAGGTGGAAGAGACATAGGTGTATTTGCAGGAAGAGGAAAGTAACCAGGAGAGTGGGAGAGAATGAAGATTACTGAGAGACTGAGAAGACAAGGTGGAATGGGATCTAGGGTTTGTGTTGGCAAGAAGGGCCGCCTCTTTTATGTGAAATGGGTGAGGGAGGAAAAAGCTTTAGAAAAGTGGTGAGTGGGATAGTGAATCAATTAGGGAGGCATATAAGGAATACCTTCTAGAAATGAGGGCTCAGTTGAGATTATATAACTTAAATTTATTGTTATAAATTATAAGGAAGGAGATTTGGAGGTTTTGGAATTATGAAGATCAGAGTTTAGAATCTGGGATGAGGAGGAGGACAAAGACTAATGACAAGGATCCAAGAAGGATGAGAAAAAGGAAAGAAAGTTCATAAGATCACAGGGTCATAAATATAGAGTTGGAAGGAAACTTAGATGTAATCTTATTCAAACCCCTGAGTTTATAAATGTGGAAATGGAGGCTCAGAGAAGTTAAATGGCTTGTCTAAGGTCACACAGGTAGTTAGAGACAAAGCCTGGATTATAACCCAAGTACTCAAATGCCAAATCCTGCCTGCTTTCCAACTGCATCACTCTTCTCTGCCAAGGAGGGTATGGCTGACATGGTACCAACAAGGAGGAAAAATAGATGAAAGGAGGGAGAATGTGACAGCTTAGAAATTGAAGACCCTCATGGGTAGTTACCAGAGTTTTTCAAGGAATTGGCCAAAATCGAGAATGGCCAATGGAATTGGCCTACTAGGGAGAATGAAAAAGAACTGAGAATCTCTCTCTTCCTGCCCCTCCCCCCAAATGGAGATAATGGAATATTTCATAGTTACCTATGTAGAGTGTCCGATGTTTATCTTTCTGTCATGGCCAAGTAAATATTCAACTACATTGAAAGCATAGAATGGTCCCCTATCTAGAAAAATAGGCAAATGCACTCAAACCCAACATGTCCAAAATGGAATCGATTGACTTTTCCCCATGTCCTTCCCTCTTTTTAAATACGCTATTACTGTGGAAGGTACCACCATCCTCCCCTTCTGTACTCTCTCTGACATCCGCATACTCCTGTAGTCAATCACTTACCAAGTGCCATCATTTCTACCTTCTGCTATGACAATAGCATGATGGTTGATCTCTCTGTCTATAGTTTCTCCCCACTCTAGTCCACTCTCCACTCAGCTACCCAAATCTTCCTTAAGCACAGGCCTGGCCATGACACCCATCCCTCATTCAACTACTCTTGTATGGGCCCTTGTTACCTCATGCTGGGGCCACTGCAATAGCTTTCTGGTTGGCTTCCCTTCTTCAAGTCTCTCCCCCACTTCATTCTGTCCTCTACTCAGTTATCGAAGTGGTCTTCTAAAAGTGCAAGTCTGACCATGTCACCTTCCAATCAATAAACTCTAATGACTTCTTATTAGTTCTAGGATCAAATATAAAATCCCTCTGACTTTCAAAGTTCTCCATTAACTGGCCCCTTCCTACCTTTCTAGTCTTCCTGTACCTTACTCCCCTGCCATATACTCAGTGATGTGGTGACAATGGCCTGCCTCCTTGCTGTTCCTTGCATACAAAACTCCATCTCCTGACTCTAAGCATTTTCACTGTTTTTCCCCCATGCATGGAACTCTCACACTTCTCATCTCCATCTTCTAACTTCCCTGACTTCTTTCGAGTCTCAGATAAAGTTGCATCTTCTGCAAGAAGCCTTTCTAAGTCCTCCTTAATCTTAGGGCCTTCCCTCTGAAACTACTTTCAGTTTATTCTTTATATAGCTAGTGGGTACATAGTTGGTTTGCGTATTGTCTCCCCCATTAGATAAGCTCCTTGAGAGCATGGACAAACTTTTTTTGTATTCCTAGTAGTTAGCATAGCTTCTGTCACCTAGGAACTGCTTATTAAATGTTTGTTGACTTGACTTAACCTCTCAACTTCTGTTACCAGGGAGAATTAAAATTTCTTTTAAAATGGAAAAAGGACCCCCCCCTATTTAAAAAAAAAAATTAAGATGAGAGGGAGTGCTGATTTGTCAGGATGCTGGCAAAAGGTTTGTAAAGGAGCAGTGCAATAAGGACCACTGACTTTGTGGAGTTAAGTAATGATTGAGTCTCTTCAAAGAGAAAGAAGCAGATCATCTAGAAAGAAGCAGCTACTGTTGTTGTTGTTTTTTTTTTTTTTTTTTTTGTAGAATGACGAGGTGGATTCACGGTACTATCATGTGAAAGATAATCCGGGAAAGTTCGGGAGAAAAACAAATGAGTAATGGTGGTTGGTGACTCTCTTCTGAGGGATTCTGAAATGACTGCTAACTTGACAATAACAGTTGTGAGGTCTGCTCTGTGTTGTCAGAGAATGTGCCAGAAAATTGCCCAAGATTTGTCAAACCTAATGCATTTCAAATATCTGGTGACTCACCTAGACATAAACAATGCCTTCCAGAAGGAATCTAGAAAACACTGTTGAGACTGATGTGGCAAGAATCTGAAGATCTTAGGGGCACAGGTGGTGCTATTATCACCACTATCAATTGAAGGCAGTGGCTTCAAGAGAGAAAGGCAAGATTGGGGGAGTGAAGAGGTGGGCAAGCCACTTAAACTCTCTGGACCTCAGTTTCCCCATCTTTAGAAATGAGCAGATTCAACTACATGGGCTCTGAGGATCCTTCTAGTTCTAGATCTATTATCCTATAGACTAAAATTTAGATACCTCTCTGAAGTTTGCAAATCCTTTGCATGGATAACCTCATTTTATTCCCACAACAATCCTGTGAGATGTCCCCAGACCTTCTCTACCATATCCTATCAAAAGGCTTTTAATTAAAAAGGAGGGGATAAGAAGAAACTACCTACACAGATCTACAAAATGAATGTAACATAGGAAGGAGACTAACTATAGAGATGGTCAGAAATTCCCAGGTAACAAAATTCTAGAAGAGATTAGCAATAAAACTTTAGGTATCTATACATGAAATACAGTTAAAAAGCAAGGTCACCCTCAGATTTGAGCTAATAGGTATAAATAACTATTTGGCAGATGGATCTGTGACAAAAATATGACTTGAATCAGTCAATAAGTATTTATTAAATGCTTACTATATTCCAGGTACTGTGCTAGACAGAAGAAATTAAAAGGCAAAGGTGAAAATCTTTGGACTAGAAACTTACAGTATATCAGGGGTAGGTGTTGGTTTTTCTCCCCAAAAGTGTCCCAAAAGTATTAGTACAGTTTTAAGTTGTAGTAACTTTGGAAATTAAATATAAATTCTACAAACTTAGAAAACATTATTTAGAACCTTAATTATTTTACTTTCTTGTATATTTATTTAACTTTAAGAAATTTGAATGAGATAGGGAACCTTGTCATTATGCAGTGTACTCTATACTTTTTTTTTTTAAAGCAATTGGGGTTAAGTAACTTGCTTAAGGTTACACGGCTAGTCATGATTTATGTGTGGGTGCTCATTTTCTGAGGCTGGTTTCAATCCCGGGTCATTCCAACTCCGAGGCCGGCGCTCTTACTCACTGCGCCGCCTAGCCGCCCCTACTCTATACTTTCTGCATGACTTTTTCTGAAATTGTTGGATCTTTAGAAATTCTCTTGCTTGGTCACCTTATCTAGCTCTTTTAGACTTTTATTTTTTTCCTTTTTGGAGGGTGGAAGGCAGGGCAATTGGGGCTAAGTGACTTGCCCAAGGTCACATGACTAGTGTTAAGTGTCTGAGGTTGAATTTGAACTCAAATCCTCCTGACTCCAGGGCCAGTGCTCTATTCTCTGCATCACCTAGCCGCCCCCATTAGACTTTTTCTTGTAGGATCATGTCAAATTGTTCTGTATGCATCAGATCCTTGTTCTTTGTATGATCTTAAGGTTCGGGATTACAAATGCAGTCATTTTAGTCACTGAGCTACAAGGGATGAAAGTTTTCAAAAAATTCAAAAATCATCTAGAGCAATGTATAGCAACAAGATGACAGATATCTTGAATTTAAATAAAAAATCAATATTTTAAAATTATAAACAACCTTTCAAGTATTCTTTTTTTGTATATTTGTAACATTTATATGAAGACTTTGGAACAACAAACATAGACATACAACAGATAGAAACTGTGTAAAAGATGATTTGTAGGGAAGGTACTAGAAAGTTGAGGCCATCAGGAAAGGACTAATTTTGAAGGCAATACTTGAGCTGAGCCTTGAGAAAAAAACTAGAGTATCTGAGAGTTAACAGATAGTCATTAAACATTTATTAAGCACCTACTATATACCAGGCACTGTGCTATTCTGGGGATATGATGAAAGGCTTAAGATCATAGTTCCTTCAAAGAACTCACAATTTAATGAGGACATAAGACATAAAATGAAGCTAAAAAGGGAGGAGGCAGTACCACATGAGAGCAGGTCTGGAGTTAGGAAGATTCATCTTCCTTAATTCAAATCTGGCTTCAGACATTACTTGTGTGACCCAGGGCAGGGTCACTGTTTGCCTTAGTTTCCTCATCTGTAAAATGAGCTGGAGAAGGAAATGACAAGCCTCTGTTTGCCAAGAAGACCCAAAATGGGGTCACAAAGAGTTGGAATTGACTGAAACTGACTAAACAACAACAACAAGGACCAGGTGTGAGGGTATAATGAAGCCCTTCAGCTGGGGTGGGAAATGATCTTAGGAGGTATGAATTACAGTTTCTGGAGATCATGAAATTCTGGAGATCAGCCAGGTGGGAAATGATGAGGTGAATTCCCTTCTTGCCTTCTTTAAATGGTCAGGGAGTCAGGGAGGAGTCTCCATTGTCTAACTTCTCCAGTCAGAGGCAGGGAGGGGCACAGGTAGAGGGTGCTGAGGAGGTAAGAGTTTCAGAGGTGATTTCATCTTGCAGAATGATGAGTTTCTGCAGATCTTGAAATCCAGGAAGTCACCCAGGTAGTAAATGATGAAATGAATTCCCTGGTTACCTTCTTCAGAGTCTAGTAGTTCACAGATATCCACCCTCCACCCTCTCTAACCAGAGGGAGTAAGGGACCCAAAGCATTCCAGGTATTGGGGACAGTCATTATAAAGGCAGTGAACCAGAAGATAGTATATTGGGATGAAGAATAGCAAGAAGGCCAGTTTTTTTGTTTTTTTTTTGTCTTTTTTTTTGAGGGGGGAAGGCAAGGCAATTGGGGTTAAGTGACTTGCCCAAGGTCACACAGCTAGCGTCAAGTGTCTGAGGTCAGATTTGAACTCAGGTCCTCCTGATTCCAGGGCCAGTGCTCTATTCACTGCACCACCTAGCTGCCCCAAGAAGGCCAGTTTTGCTAGACCAAAGTATGTGTGGAAGGAAGTAATGTGAAATAAAACTGGGGACATAGATTGGAGCCAGATAGTGAAGGCTTTTAAATACCAAACAAGAGTTGACATTTGATCACAGAGGCAATATGGGGCCACTGGAATTTATTGAGTAGGGGAGGGACATGGTCAAATTCATACTTTAGGGAAATATAAGATAACTTCTTCAAAAGGAATTAGGTGGGTGATAGTGGTGGGAGGGAAGAGGTGAGTAGTTTTCTATCCCATATATGTTGACTGTGTGTGTGTGTATGTGTGTGGTACTCAGTAAAGCATCATAGGATCATAGAATTACAGCTGGAAGGGCATTAGGGGTCATAAAATTCAACATCCTCCTTTTACAAATGAGGAAATTGAGGCCCAGAGAATTTGTGACTTGCCCTGGGTTGCAAAATCAACAAATGTCTGAGGTGGAATTTGAACTCAGTTCTTCGTGATTTAAAATCCTGTACTCTATCCACTACACCAGCATTTAGTTAAAGGTCCAAAGAGGTAGGAACAAAAATATTATTGCAATAAAAGCATTATTACAGCCACCTAAATAGGAAGGATAAAATAGATAAGATGTCCTAGAAACATCTGAAACCTGTCATGAAGGTAATAGCAGTGATAAAAATCTCAATGATCTAAACATCCACTGGAGCTCTCTATCAAAAGCAGAGCGGTTGATAATTTCTCAGTGTGCCTTAAGTGTAATTTCATCTCTCAAGGGATGTAGGAAGCAACAAACCTACTATTTTGGGCTGATTATTGCAATCAAATAAATTGCCAACAATGAAAACAACAAAACCTCCAACTGCTAAAATAGAAATGATAGAAGTCTTGAGAGAATATGACCACTCCATGTTATGATGTATGATAAGAAGAGCAAACAGCCATATGTAGTTTAACATGTAACCTAGATTTTTGGAGAGAAAATTTCTTCTTTAAAAAATTAATTTCGGGGGTGGCTAGGTGGCACAGTGAGTAGAGTGCCAGCCTTGGAATCAGAAGGACCTGAGTTCGGAACCGGCCTCAGACACTTAACACACACAAACAAAAACCTAGCCGTGTGACCTTGGGCAAGTTACTTAACCCCAATTGCCCTCCAAAAAGCAAAAAAAAATAAATAAAGACATGGGAAGTTTCTTTAAAAAAATTAATTTCTTTATTTACTTTTAGTTTACAACATTCAGTTCCACAGTCCCTTGAGTTTCAAATTTTCTCCCCCTACCTCTTCTCTCCCCTGCCCCATCATGGTGGCATGCACTCAAATATAGGATCTACAAATGTCTTCACATTAATCATTAGGTTGTAAAGAAGGATTATAACTGGTGGAATGATTGGTGAGAAAGAGGAAACAAAACAAGACAAGAAAAAGAAACAGAGCAAGTAGTTTGTTTCAATCTGCATTCAGACTCTGCAGCTCTTTCTCTAGATATGGATATCTCTTTAGATCCTGAATCTTTTGGAGCCGTTAAGCAACCTTACATTGCTGAGAGGAGCCCAGTCTATTGAAGTTAGTCATCTCACATACATTGTGTGTGTGATTGTGTACAGATTTCTCCTGGTTCTGCTCCCCTCCCTCAGCATCAGTTTATATAAGTCTCTCCAGGTTATTATGAAGTCTGTCTGCTCCTCATTTCTTATAGCACAATAGTATTCCATTACATTCATATATCACAACTTGCTCAGCCATTCCCCAATTGATGGGCACCCCTTTGATTTCCAATTCTTTGCCACCACAAAAAGAGCTGCTATAAATATTTTTGTACATATGGGTCCTCCTCCCACTTCTATGATCTCTTTGGGATATAACCCTAGAAGTGGTATTGCTAGGTCAAAGGGTATGCACTTATTTATAGTCCTTTGGACATAGTTTGGAGAGCAAATTTCAAAGGTTTCAGAGAAATGATAGGAAGAATTTCATAGACTCTAATTCTCTGGGGGAAGTTAGGGGAAATGGGAATCCCAAGGTGAAATTCTGAAATACCAAGTGAAACAATTGCAAATAAGGAGGAAAAGAGGGTTGTTGTGTAAAGAGATTCATATAAATGTACATGGAACTCAATGATCTTGGGGTTGTTTTTTTTTTTTCAAGGTATACAGAAGATATGAACAAGGGTAGGTAACAGTCCAAATACAAAACCAACCAATCAGCTACAGATTCAGGACCTGGACTGTGAATATGAGTTTTAATCAATTAACAAGAATTTTTAATTACCTAATATGTTCTAGGCAATGTGTTATATATATCAGGGATACAAAGGCAAAAATAAAACAGTCCCTGCCCTCATGGATGGGTCTTACATTCTATCAAGGAAACAATGTGTAGATATAGATATGGATGTGGATATAGATCTAGTGGGGCAGCTAGGTGGTGCAGTGGATAGAATGCTGGATCTCATCTTCCTGAATTCAAATCTGACCTCAGACACTAGCTCTGTGACCCTGGGCAAGTCACTTAACCCTGTTTGCCTCAGTTTCCTCATCTGTAAAATGAGCTGGAGAAGGAAATAGCAAACCATTCTGGTGTCTTTGTCAAGAAAACCCCAGATGGGGTCACAAAGAGTCAGACATGACTGAACAACAACAAAACAGATATATATATTTATATATCTATATCTATATATATCTATATCTATATATATCTATACATATATTTAATATATATATTATATATATAATATATATATTGAGATAGATAAGGATAGATATGAATATCATCTGTACACATACACAACACAAAGAAGCACAAGAAAATTGGTTGGGGGGTGAGACACTAGCATCTTGAGAGCTCAGGAAAGGTTTTGTATAAAAGGTGGTGCTCTAGCTGAGCTCAAAAGAAAAGCAGGGATGCTAAGGGGTGGGGCTTTGGAGGACATATATCCCAGGCATGGGGTACAGTCAATACGAGGGAATGGAATCAAAAGATGGGCTATCATGTTTGAGAAACAGTAAGCATGAGAGTTTAGCCATACCATAGAATGTGTGGAGGGGAAAAATAAATAATACATCTGGAAAGAGAAGTTGATACCAGGTTGTAGAGGGCCTTAACTGCCAAACAGAAAAACCTGTATTTGACCCTAGAAATAACAGGGAGCTATTGAGAGTTTATTAAGTAGAAAAGTAACATGGAGAGTCCTATGCTTAGGAAAAATTGTTTTGTCACCTGTGTAAAGCATGGATTTGAGAGGGAGACTTGAGGTAGGGAGTCCAATTAGAAATGTGGCATAGTCATATAAGGCTAAATAATAATAGCCCGCATTTTGTGTAACGCTTTAAGATTTGCGAAGTACAGCATAAAATGGAGAGAATTAGAACTTAAATCTTACTTACCTTCAGATTTCTCTACTAAGGAGGATGGTTTTGGGACTAGAAAAACCAGTATAGAAATGAAACATACCCAGTTGAGTAAAGAGTTGGTAAGAGAACTGTCCTGGATGAGTTCAGATCCCCAGGCCAAGATGAACTGGGTACTTTTGAGGGCGTAAGAGGAAGGGGGAACCCTGCCTGATGTGATTACTGGGCCACTGTCAACGATCTTTGAAGTAATGGAACAAGGCAAATGTTGCCCCATTTTCAACAAAAGGGAAGGCAGAGCATGCAAAATGTAAGCCAAAGAGCTTGGCTTTAATTCCTGGCAAAATTATAGAGTGTATTTTTGAAGGGATAATTAGTGAACATCTCGAAAAGGAAGCATTGATCCCAGCAACCTAGCATAGTTTCATCAAGAACAAGCTATACCAAGAACAGCTCTACTTTTTGGACACGGTAACTAAACTACACTGTTGTAGGTACAGTTTACTAAGATTTTAAGAAAGAACTTGACAAAATATTCCATGTTCTTCTTATGGAAAAGATAAAAAACATCTGAGCGAAATGTGCATTTCTTACTATTTTTTTTTTTTAAAGCAATTGGGGTTAAGTAAGTTGCTCAAGGTTACATGGCTAGTCATTGTTTATGCGTGGGTGCTCATTTTCTGAGACCGGATCTGATCTCGGGTCATCCAAACTCCGAGGCCGGCGCTCTTACTCACTGCGCCACCTAGCCGCCCCTTTAGGGCAATTGGGGTTAAGTAACTTGCCCAAGGTTACACGGCTAGGTTTTTGTTTGTGTGGATTAAGTGTCAGAGGCCCGCTCTGAACTCAGGTCCTTCTGATTCCAGGGCCAGCGCTCTATTCACTGCGCCACCTAGCCGCCCCTCTTACTATTTTTTGTGATATGGCTCCCTCTGGCAGTCTGAAGAAGTGTGTGAGTTTCTTCTTTGAATAATGTTTTTAAATGCATAAAATAAAGGAAATAGGATTACAAAGGAAATCAATATATTAAAGCAGTTATCACATGCTAAAAAGAAAAGAAAAGAAAAAAAGAAACAAGTGCAGGGATCCCAAGAAGCCTTGGTGAGATGATAGAAATTCAGTAGGGTTAGAATAGATAGTAGTTTGGTGGAGTTGAATGGTAGAACCAAATGAAAATCGTTAACATTTATATAAGACTTTAAGGCTTGCAAAGTACTTTACATGCATCATCTGATTTGATCCTCACAACAGTTCCAAGAAGTAGGGGCTTTGATTATTCTCTATTTTACAGATGAGGAAACTAACCTAATCATGAGAGAAATTAAGTGACTTAGGGACATAGTTGGTAAGTGTTTGAGGCAGGATTCAAAATCAGGTTCCAATGCTCTATCCCCTGTGCCTCCTAGCATTAGTCATAAGTACTAGGTCAAATTAGTATGAAGTCTGTAGTGGAGGGATCTGTTCTTGACCCATTGCTTTTCACATTTTCATGAGGGACTTAAATAAAAGCATAGATGGCATGTTATCAAATTTGCAGATGACATAAGGTGATAAGAGGGATAGCTAACATTTTGGATGACAGTCAGGATCCAAAAATATCTTGACAGGTTAGATAGAATACTGGGCCAAGTTCAAGAAGATGAATTAAAAACACAAGAAATACACACACACACACACACACACACACGCATACAGCAACTTAGTAGCCATCCACAAAATCAACCAAATAAATAAACAAAACAAGGGGCAAAATCTTGCCCCAAACTCTAGTCAGGAAGCACCAAATGAATTAAATAGCAGAAAAGTAAAGAAAATGTTTCCTATTGGGGCAGCTAGGTGGCGCAGTGAGTAGAGCTTCGGCCCTGGAGTCAGAAGGACCTGAGTTCGGATCCGGCCTCAGACACTTAACTCACACACAAACAAAAACCTAGCCGTGTGACCTTGGGCAAGTTACTTAACCCCAATTGCCCTAAAAATAAAAATGTTTTCTATTTTGTAGTTTCTCCAGGGCTTGTCTAGAGGTCCCCTTCCTTTGAGTCTCTTTCTTTTTCTTTTTTCTTTCTTTATTTTAAAAAAATATGTACGCATAGTCACTGTTGAAATAGTTTCAGGTTCCACTCATTGCTTTTTGCATCACTTCACAATGGCTATACCAGCTTTCCTCATATGTTTTGTGGTTGCTTTTTGTGGTACCCTCATATTCTTTTCATTAAAAAAGCTCTAATGATGCCTTTTGTTTTTATATCTCATTCTTGCATGTACTTCATTTCTGAATATACCTTATCTTATTAATGGATATATATCTCTCTCCTTCTCCCAGCTCCCCCAGTGAGTCTTTCCTTCTGACAAAGAAAAACAGGCAAAACAAAGTGACACAGACCCATTTGATAGTGAATGCAGTGATCCCCTTCCTCTCCAGTGAAAGCATGGAGGAATGGGAGGGAGAAGAGGGAAGGCAATTATTGAGTACCAGGCACTGCGCTAAAGCACTTTACAGATATTATTTCATTTGAACTTCATGACAACCCTGGGAGATAGGTCCTAGTACTCCCATTTTATAGTTGAGAAGACTAAGGCAAGCAGGTTAAGTGACTTGCGTGGTTCTGAAATGAGATTTGAACTGAGGCAGCTAGCTGACACAGTAAATATAGCTCTGGGACTGAAGTCAGAAAGACCAGAATTCAAATTTGGCTTTACTTACTAGCTGTGTGATTCTGGGTAAGTCACTTAACCTCAGGTTTAGATTCCCCAACTATTAAATGGGGAAAATAATAGCACTTACCTCCCAGGGTTGTTGTCAGAACAGGCAGATAGGCATAGGAGCCCTAGGACAGCAGCACCACTGCCCCCTCAGACTAGTAGTCCTATTTCCAGCCCAGTCCTCATAGCCATCATCTAGGGAGCCAATTCCTATAATGGAGGGGCCAGTTAGTCATCCCTGTCAATTAACCAACTACCATCCATGAGTGAGCAAGTTAGCCTAGCTGAAGCAGCAAGGTACACTGGGGGAGAGACAGAGAAACATGTGGATTGAGGAGGTAAGACTGCTTTGACCACCATCTCAGACCCTGATGAAAATAGCTCAGGACACTGAGCCCAAGAGCCTTGAGGATGGCAAAGCTTCTAGCCTAGTGCCCTCAGTCATCATCCTGGGAAGTACTTCTTGGAGATTTATAGCCTAGCAATCGATCCTGCAGGTGCTACAGTCAAATCTCTTGGAGACTCAGCAAAGAGAGGCCTCATTATCAAAGTCCTTGGCACTTTCAGATGGCTCAACTTCAGAAACAGAGATAATTTTAGCAGTGGAAATGACATTAAAGAAAGCATTGCAGGGGCGGCTGGGTGGTGCAGTGAGTAGAGCACCCTGAGGTGCTCCCGACATGAGGACCTGAGTTCAAATCCAGCCTCATACACTTAACACTTTCTAGCCATGTGACCTTGGGCAAGTCATTTAATCCCAACTGCCCTCTAAAAAGCAAAAAAAATGGAAGCATGGCCATCTGCTTTACCACTTCACTCTAAGGACCATGGAGCCTTTCCATCTGCCTTGCAGCTAAATCTTTCTGTATGTGTCTCCTCCCCCATTGGAAAGTGGACTCCTTGAAAGCAGGGGCTGTCTAACTTTTCTACTTATACCACTGGTGCTTTGCACATAGGAAGTATGTAATGCATTTTTATTCATTTTTCTTTTCTTTAAATATTTTATTAAATTATTAAATTTTATTAATTTAGCAAATATTTTGTTTCAATATTATTTTATTAAATTATTAACTATGTTATTTTAATATCATTTTCATTTTCTTTTTTTGTCAATTGTGCTAATCTGGAAGATATGAGGTAAAACCTCAGAGTTGCTTTAATTTATGTTTTTTTTTTCAAATCACTAGTGATTTGCAGCATTTATTTTTCATGTGGCTATTGATAACTTGAATTTCTTCCTTTGAAACTACCTATTCATATCCTTTGATGATTTATCCATTGGGCAGAGGTCTTAGCAATGGAATCAGTAGGCTAAAGGGTATAATCATTTAGTGACTTCGATTGCATGTTGCCATACTGCCCTTTAAAACAATGATCCTTTTCTATAGGTCCTCTGGCTATATTGGAGTGTCTGCTTTTCCACATCCTGGCCAAGGTTGGAATTTTACCATTGTAAAATATTTTTATCATTCTAGTGGGTCTAATTAGATGGCACTTTAAAGGTGTCCTGAGTTATATTTCTCTTGATTATTAAGAAATTGGATCATCTGTTCATGTCACTATCAACAATTTGTATTTTCTACTTAATAAGTCATTCATGTCCTATGGCCATTGTTATTTTGGGAATGTGTGTTATTAGTCTTATAGCCATATCTATCTAAAATGCATCTGCATTATTACTCCTTACAGATTCGGAATGTCAGACATTTATGTCTGACTACAAGTTTACTTAAAATAGTTTTATCAATCTCTTTCTTTCTGAGATTAAATTTAAAAGGGATATTTAAAAAACTCAGGTTCTAAAAATTAACTTAAAGGTACAGTATAGGGTGGATATGTCTAGATAGGTGTTTTTGAAAAATATCTAGGTGTCAAGTATGGTGGGGTTCTGAACTACATCATAGCTAAAGTCAATCCTTTGTCTATGCTAAGTTTGACTTTAATATGGTAAGTCTCCAGGAGCAGGGGAATCACCAAGTCACCTAAGGAAGAGCAAACTAACCTATGTTGGAAATAGAACAAGTCAAAGTGTTCAAGCCAATCAAAGTGGGATTGCATCTGTAAATGACCACAGACTTGCAGCCTGAGCAAGATCAGAAGGGAGGGAGGAAGGAAGATAGGAAAGAAAGGAGAATGGATGGATGGATGGATGGATGGATGGATGGATGGATGGATGGATGGATGGGTGGGTGGATCTGAGGGGTATTAGTAGACTATAAATTCCACAGTGATTTTTCAGCAAAAATAAATAAATAAGAAACTTGAAGCAATCTTAGGCTGCATTAAAAGAGGCATAGTATCTACACCTGGGAAAGATCCCATTTCATGCACTGCTCATAGTATCAGATCACACCTAGAATATTGTATCCAGATTGTAGAATATCTGGATATAAGGAACAACTGATAAACCAAAAACCAAGGATACCAAGTCAAATTAAGTCACCAAGCATTTTTCAAATATGTACTGCAGATACAAAGAAAGGAAAAACAAAACAAAACCAACAGACCACCAAGGTGCTAAAGGATCTTAATACCATTGCATATGAGTACTAGATGCAGGAACTAGAAATACTCTGCCTTAGGCCCTCTTGTCTCTGTACTATGACATCTCTCTTGGTTTTAATTTGCTTTGTGCAGATGATTCTAAAATCTATTTGTTCAGCCCAAACCTCTCTCTCAATTGTCAGCCTCACATCTTCAACTGCCTAGTACACATTTCAAACTGGATGGGCCACAAAAATTTAAAACTTAATGTGTCCAAAACTGAATTAATTATCTAATAACCTGATACTCTCACTCTCCTCATCTTTACCTCTTGGCTTCCCTGGCTCCCTTCAAGTCCCACCTCAGACAAGAAGCCTTTCCCAGTCCTTAATCTTAGTACCTTCCCTTTGAAATTATGCCCAATTTCTCCTGTATATATTTTGTTTTTACCTAGTTGTTTTCATGCTGTCTCCCCCATTAAACAGTCAGTTTCCTAAGAGAAGGGTTAGCATGTGGAAGAGAGCATCAATTTGTTGTCCTTTGCCCCAGAGACCTGAATTAGGAGCAGTAGGTAGCTGATTGGTTATCCTTTGTTTTCTAAGAGAATATCACAGGTGATGTGTTCACTTGCCTGTAAATTGGATTTAAGTGAGGCAGAATTCCACAAAGTCATCAGCCTCACTCTCTCTTTCCAAGGCATTAAAGTCCAGTGGCAGAAAATAAGTCAAAATGACTTGCAATGGCCTGGGATGCAGTGGATGACCTAGGTGTCTTCAATGCCTGACCATGCTCTAAGTACTTCATAGCTCCTGCTTCAACAGCTTTCATGGTCATTGGAACAAATTGTCCTCATTCCCTGGGAAAAGTCTTCACATCCTTGAGGTAGACATGTCCCTAATTCACTAACACTTTTGAGGCCTGTTGGTTCCCCTCCACCTAGTTTAGCCCATCTGCCCAGAGAGTTTACTGAGACATAGCTGCCAGAGATGCTACAGCTCCTTAGAACCACAGGTGAGACTTTGGTGAATCAGGGGGATGCCAAAGGTAGATGAGGAGCCCTGAAATGGGCTAAGCAAATCGGAGAGAGACAGAGAGAGAGAGAGAGAGACAGACAGACAGAGAGAGAGAGAGACAGAGACAGAGAGAGAGGCAGAGACAGAGAGAATGCGAGGGGGGAGAGAGGGAGGCAGAGAGAGAGAGACACACACACACACAGAGACAGAGAGAGAGAGAGGCAGAGAGAGACAGAGACATAGAATGCGAGGAGGGAGGGAGGGAGAGAGAGAGAGAAAAAAAGAGAGAGAGAGAGAGAGAGAGAGAGAGAGAGAGAGAGAGAGAGAGAGAGAGAGAGATTTTGATGTTAGAACCAACTTGTTAAAAATTAAGGCTATACAAAAATGAAATGAGCTGCCCTAGGAAGTGATTGGTTCTTTCTCGCCAGAAGTCTTCAAGGAAAGTCTTAATTGACCACTTGTTGGGTATATGTAGAAGGTATGCTTGTTCAGGTGCAAACTAGATGAGACACCTCCAAGGTTCCTTCCAGCTCTGTGATTCTGGGACTTTGATTTCTCACATTCAGGCCCAAACTTTATTTTCTTTTTAACTTCTGTTTTACATCATTCATTTCCGCCAGATTTTGAGTTACAATCATTTTCCCCCCATTATTCCCCTACCCAGCCTCCCAGAATAGCAGTCCCACAAGATATCGCTTCCTCCAATCTGCTCTCTCCCATACCTTCTCCCATACCCCCTTCGACTTTTCCATTAGAGGAAGGTGAATCTTTGTGTTCCAATGCCTGCACATCTTATCTCCCAATTACAAGCAAAAGAGTATTAATAATAGTATTTATATATATTTGAAACATTTAATTTTACGACCTCGAATTTCAGATCCATTTCCTTCCTCCCTTGTCACCCATTCCTTCTTGGAGATAAGTAATTCAGTATATGTTGTACATGTCTAGCTATGCAAAACATTATCATAGTAGATATATTGTACAAGGCTGCTTATAATTCCCTCCCACTCATCCCACCCCCCACCTGGTCCATTCCCTACATGATCCTGTCCCTCTTCTATAGTGGGTACTTCCAACCTCCCCTCACCACAAGGATGCCCTCCCTTCCATCATCCCTCCTCTCATCCCCCTCCCCCCTATCCTGCTGCAAGTGGAGATATCCCATTTAGTATGTATGTCATTTTCTCCCTGAACCAAATTCAATGTGAATGTGGTTTTGCCTTTTTAGCCTTCCTTATTCTCCCCCTCCTTTGCAACCACTTCCCCTTGTTTCTTCTACATGGGATAGTTTACCCTACCTTGTCTCTCCCCATCTCCTCTTGCCACTTTCCTCTCTCACCTCATAATTTCATCCCTTGAGTATTCTCCCTTCCCAACAAATTCAACCTATGCCCTCTATCCATATATAACTGTAACCATATACACACAAATTCACATATGTATTCAGATGACCACACACCTTTCTTCCATTATTTTTATAGTGAGAAAGATATCATCTGTCATGGTTATTGCTTTTCCATATAGGAATGTAAATAGTTCAACTTTGATAAGTTCCCCTTGATCTCTCTTCCCCGATTACCTTCTCAGGCATCGCTTCCTTCCTGTGTCTGGATGTCAAATTTTCTATTCAATTCTGTTTTTTTCCTCAAGAATGCTTGAAAGTCCTCTATTCCACTGAATGACCATATTTTCCCCTGAAACAAAATACTCAGTTTTGCTGGTAGGTGACCCTTGGGTTCATTCCCAGTTCTTTTGCCCTCTGGAATATCATATTCCATGCCCTTCAATCCCTCAGTGTAGAAGCTGCCAGGTCCTGGGCTATTCTGATTGTGTTTCCACAATATTGAAATTGTTTCTTCCTGGCTGCTTGTAGTATTTTCTCCTTGATCTGGGGATTCTGGAACCTGGCTATCATATTCCTGGGAGTTTTCTTTCTGGGATCTTTTTCAGGAGGTGATCTGTGGATTCTTTCAACCTCTGTTTTGCCCTTTGGATCTAAAACATCAGGGCAATTTTCCTTGAGAATTTCTTGAAGGGTGATTTCTAGGTTCTTTTCTTGATCATGGCTTTCAGGTAGTCCAATAATTTTTAAATTGTCTCTCCTGGATCTATTTTCCAGGTCAGTGGTTTTTCCCATGAGATATTTCACATTGCCTTCTAATCTTTCATTTGTTTGGATCTGCTTAACAGCATCTTGATTTCTCATAAGTCACTAGCTTCCATTTGCTCCAGTCTAACTCTGAAGGAATGAATCTCCTCAGTGAACTTTTGAGATTCTTTTTCCATCTGGGAAATTCGACTTTTTAAGGCATTCTTCTCCTCATTGCCCTTTTGGGCCTCCTTTGTCATTTGAGCTAGTCTATTTTTTAAGGTGTTGTTTTCCTCAGTCAGGCTGTTGACCCTCATTTCATACTTTTCCTGCATCCTTCTCATTTCTCTTTCCAATTTTTCCTCCACTCTCTTATTTGATTTTTAAAGTCCTTCTTAAGGTCCTCTATGGCCTGCAACCCGCTCATGTTTTCCCCTGGGGCTTTTGGAGCAGGACTTCTGACCTCACAGTCCTTTTCCCGCTCTATGCCCCCAAAATAGGAGTCTAGGGTTGTATTTTTCTGTTTCCTTTGCCTTGGCATGTTGCCACTTAATTGCTTGACTTTTGGGCTTGTTGCCACACTGTGGCTTTAAGGCCAGCTAGAGGAATTTTCGTCCCGAACGTGTGGGGGGCAACTTCCGTTTCTGGCAAGCTATAAACCCACCCACAACTTCCACCCTAGATCACAATTCAGATCCAGGGAGGTTAAAGCAAGAGCGATTACCCCCCAAGACTGATCGCTGGATCTCCCTACAAATTTGCGGGCTGGGAGCGGGAGCTGCCTCTGAAAACTACAAAATGGCATTTGTCCTCAGCGGCTTCTAGCCCCCAGGGGAGGGAGCCGACACATTCCCTAATACCAGTCCCAAAGTCCATAGGACACTAACCTCTTACTTTGTCCCAGGCAAGTCTATGTTGATAAGTCTGGAGTTGCCACAGCTCCTGATGTTCTGGGGTTCCTCCAGCTGGCTGCTGGCCCTGCCGCCCTGGGGCTAAAACCTCGGCTCATGTGGACCTGGGCTCGGCTCGGCTCCTGCGCTCTGCACGCTGCCAGGTCCCAGACCACTGCGCTGGTCCTTCCTGCAGGGCTGCTGGGCTGTCCTCAGCGGGAGTTTAGCTTCTCTGTGTCGTTCTGTGGGTGCTGGGGCTCCAGAAGTTGTTCAGAGTCCTCTTTTACATCGTTTGGGGGAATGTGGGGGCAGAGTGGCTTGGATGAGTTGTTTCTACTCCGCCATCTTGGCTCCGCCCCCCCAGGCCCAAACTTTCTTTATTGCATGCTGCTCCAGTGGATATAAGAATTTATTCAAAGTCCAAGTTCTGGAGCATCCATACATGGAGTTGTTGAGAGTGGTGGAGATTTAATAACACAAAAGAAAACAATAATGCACAATCAGGAATTTTCTAATAAGGCTCACCAATTAGACAAGAATAAAATTTCCAGGACATTAGAAGAGAGACTAATGAAAGAAACATGTCCTTGGGAGTGCTTTAGCTTCCAAGGCCTTCACTGAAGTTGTGTTCTTTCTCTCAAAGTTAAAATCCAGATTTTTTAAGGCTAGGGTCAACATACCAGTATAATCCATTAAATATTTACAGGATACTAATTAGTGAGAGAATCCCATGCAGGAGGTCTGTGAACTTGCATGCATACTTAGTAACTGAGTAGCTTAGTAATGTTGATAAAGTAGGACACACACTAGACTATTGGAATGTTTTAGAGTCCCTAAGTAGACTGAGGGGAAATAACTGTGGGAACAAATACCAGTAGATGGATTTTTCTGGCCATCTTACCTGTGGGTATAAATCTGTCCAAAAAGCAAATTTGCTTGAACCTAATAGTTACTCTGTAAATAAAATGCTTGGCTTATATTTAAAAATTCCATCACCATTTTATCCTGTTAACATCAAATTATCTTACCTTTAAAATTGTGGCAATTACATTTTTTTTTTAATATAAGTAGTTGGGGTATGTGGGAACAATATTGTAACACTTTTTCACGGTTTTTTAAAAAAAATCTTCAAAATCACTCATTATGTGTAACTTATACTTACATACAGATAATTGTTAGGATGTCCAATGTCTATATGAAGTACCCTTTAAAACTGGACAAATATGTGGTGAAACTAGGAATCATATTCTGCTGGCAGAGGGACTTTCCAGGTACATTTATTTTATAGGGCCTTTCTGTGGTTTTGCAAAGTTTCCTGGAGTTGCTGCCCTAATACTTTGTCATCTAGAAAGCAGCTTATTTATATAACGTTTGCATATGTGAAGCAGGATTCAATAAACTGCCTTTACAATGTTCTAGACTATGCATTACCAGTGATACTTTGCCACTTTTGACCATCTTTGGAGGATTTCGATAGGAAAAATAACACTGGGGGTATCCCCCTTCCTACACATAAACAACACATTTTATAAAAGCAGCTGAAGAGAGAGAAAAGTGAACTTCAAGGGCAGCTTTAAAGGGGATGAGAAGGCAGCTTCAGGGTTGTAGGTAGAAGTAGTAAGGGGCAATCTACCTGATTTGCCTTAAAGTTGGGGGAAAGGAATTTAACAATGTATTGATTCCACATAAGTGATAATTAGGCCTTCTGTCACTTGTTTTTCACTTTCTTTTCCTAGCCTTGGCCACCCTGGGAAGACTTTATATCCATCCCCTGTACCAAGCACAGACAAAGCTCCCTTATCACCACTCACTTATCAATCCTTAGATTATAGCCACATTTCTTACCAAGAAAGTTTGGATTAAGTTACCTTACAGCTTCCTAATAAAGGCCCAGGAAATAAGTTTTGTTTCTTTGGACCTAAGCTAGTCCTTGCCCTTGTTCACCATAACATAGGCCTTGAAGGAAGGATCATAAAATCAGAGTTTTAGAGCTGGAGAAACCTTTAAATCAGTGGGGTCAAACTCAAACGAAAATGGGTCCACTAAACCATATTGACTGTTCACATATTGCTGGCCACATGTTGACTTAGAAAACTATACATTAACATTTTTTATGTTCTATTTAGGGGAAGAATCCCAGACCTGCTATCCCTCATTCTCTAGACTGAGCTACCATGCCCCTACCCTGGCACATCCTTACCTGACTCCTCTCCTGCACCCTTTCACATCTTGTCTTCCACCATTAGAATGCAAGCTCCTTGGGGGCAGGGACGATGGTTTGTTTTTTGTTTTTTTTTGCTTGTATTGAGCTGAGCACAATGCCAGGCACATACTAAACACTTAATAACTGCTTGTTGACTGACCAAAAAAAATTTAGATAGTAAGGCACCAAATTGGGTAGGGCCTTGAATGTAAGTCTGTGGAACTTGGAAGAGCTCCACTTTTTATTTGCACCACTGATACTTTTTGTACCATTGATACCTCTCAATAACATCTCTTCAACAGAACTTTTTCTGTTTTGAAAACCGTTAAGAACAAATGGACACTTTGTATATAGTTAATCTTTGGCATATTTTGTATTTACTTTTCTGTGCTATCCACTAATACCCTTCCTCCCCCACAGGCTCTTCAAGAGCAGACCAGAATTTTTCTGAAATGTAGCTCTAGTGTAAATAGTCTTTCTCCTAAAGACTTTGCTTATTGTTACTTTATCTTTGAGAAGGGACAGAATCTTGAAGAGATAATTTTACTGTCATCTGGAAACTGTTTGCAAAGAGAGAAAAGAAACAAGAGAGGTTCTTTGCTGGGAGACTGAGCGAGTTAACTATAATACTGAGAAAGACTGGAGGGTCATTTTGACAGAATTAAGTTTAACTCTTAGTCTGTGAGGTATCCTGAAGAGAGCTCTCCAGAGACTTTGGAGTATCATACTGAGGAAACTCTGTTGCCCATGTCTGTGAAGAAGTGGGCATTTAGGGCTGATTGTTAGAGGGAGCTCAGGCCTGATTCATTGTTGAAATATGTCTTTGTGTCATTTGTTACAGTGCTAACAAATTGTAATATTAATGTTTTATTTTAAGCCTGTTGAAAGAGCAAGTGAAGTGAACGCTTATCAGAAGACAGATTCCTTTTATTTATTTATAAACTAGAGTAGGAGCTCAGCATAATTTAATGAGAGTGTGCATATTCATCGATTTGGCACAAGGTGGCAGGCATAGTGGATAGTAGGCCAGATACGGAGTTAGGGAGTTGTTTAGTCGTGTCCAATTCTTTGTAACTCCATTTGGAATTTTCTTAGCAAAGATATTAGAATGGTTTGCCATTTTCTTTTCCATCTCATTACCGGTGAGGAAACTGAGACCAGCTGTGTTAAGTGACTTGCCCAGGATCGTCATGCAACTAATAAGTGTCTGAGATCAGATTTGAACCCAGGAAGATGATCCAGCACTCTACCCACTGCCCCCACCTAGCTGCCCATAGTTAGGAAGACCTAAAAGCAAATTTTTCCTTGGGTGCTAGCTGTGTGACCCTGAACAAGTCATGTAACCTCTCTCAGATTCAGTTTCCTCATCTGTAAAATGTGAATAAAAATAGCATGTACCTTGTGAGAATCAAAATAAATAGCATATATGAAGCATTTTGTGAACTTTAGAGGACTATATAAATGCTAGGTATTGTTATTATTATTGGTTATGAGAAAATATTAAAGCACATCACTTGATTGATTGCCTTAGACCCTGTAATGTAAATCATGCTATTGGTGACAACTTGACATACATATGGAAACTATAAATCTAAGTTCAAGAATAGAATTAAAATAAACAGATTTCTGTTATAGCCAGTTCATTTGCATCTCTATTTGATTTGCTAATGACTTTCAGAACCATAAATTGATGAGAGCCAAGGCATGTTCACAACAAATTTAGGCCATTATCAATATTCTAAACCTAAACACTCTTATAACCCAAGATATATCCACTTCTTTTTATTCCTATAATAACACAAGTTAATTACAGCACATAAACATCTAAATACTTATGTTTATCAAAATATAGAAAGTGTAAGCCCAATTTATTGGATTATATTGTAACAATGATGTCAGACCTAGAAGATAATTGGGATTGAGATGTATAATTTTACACAGATGTAACATACCCACCAAGATTATAAAACATTTTTTTTAATTTTCTAAAGGCAATTCCATTTCAGAGACAAGTGAAAGAACATCTTTTCAAATGGACACTTGTGGGTAACATGGGGGGAAGAGAAAGAGGGGAAGGGAATAAGCACTTATGTAGACCTACTACGTGCCAGGTATCATACCGAGTGCTTTACAAATATCTCATTTGATTCTCACAGAAACCTTAGGAGGTAGGTGTTGTGATTATCCCCATTTTATACCTGAGGAAACTGAGGCAAACAAAGGTGAAGTGACTTTCACAAGGCTACTCGGCTCATATGTATCTGAGGCTGTATTTGAACTCAGGTCTTCCTGACTCCAGGTGCACTAGTCTATTCACTGTACCACCTAGTTGGCTTGTCTTGTGTTATAACAATAGATCCTGTGTATAAAGGATTCTCTACCAGGGGCAGCTAGGTGGTGCAGTGAATAGAGCACTGGCCCCGGATTCAGGAGAACCTAAGTTCAAATACAGCCTCAGACACTTAACACAAAAAAACTAGCCATGTGAGCTTGGACAAGTCACTTAATCCCAATTGCCCTACCTTGCCCCCTCCAAAAAAAAGTGCAAAAAAAAAAAGGTTTCTCTACTTGTATTGGAATAGAGTTTTCTTATTTCTAAAAATGTTTTATTATGATGTACTCAACAAACACTGACATTTCTTTCTGCAAAGAATAGAAAAAAACATGATTGTATATTACACCATGGGTTTCTATTATACATTAGCATATTATTTAAAAAGTGGTTTTGAAATTTATATGTTTCAGCACTGCTCTGCTTCACTATGTCCTCTTCTGAGTTTCTGTTCTCCTCTGTATATATTTTTATGCTTCACTGAGGTTTTTTCTTTATTTTCTCCTCTCCCCTCCCCACCCTTCCCTTCCTCCCTCTCTTCTTTTGTCTTCTCCTTCCTCTCTTCCTTCTTTTCCTTCTTCTTCTTCTCTTCCTTTAGCTCTCCTTCTCCCTTTGTCCCTATCCCTCCTCCCTCCCCTTCCCTCCCTTCACCCCCTCTCTTTTTCTCTTCTCTTTCCCACCCAGAGTCACTATCACTACTTCCCTTCTCCTACTCAAATATCTCCCTTCCTTATTCCTCCCAAATAAAAATTCCTCCTTATACAAACAGATGCAATCAACAAAAACAAATCCACACATTGGTCATGTTGAAAGTGTACGTCTCATTCATTGCCTCTAAACTATTATCATTCTGGCCAAATGAGACTTGGGCTGGGACCTATTGTTGGTCAGTTAATGAGAGCCAGAAAGATTTGGGTTTAGGAGTGGTCCTTAAAAAATAAATCTAGCTCTAAAACCCCAAGGTTTCAGCAATCAAAATTTTATATTCCTTTGGGCAGAGGACCCACAGGTAGGGTTATGATTCCCTATATGGACAAAGGGAAAGGAAGGAAGGAAAGAAGGAAGGAAGGAAAGAAGGAAGAAAGGAAGGAAAGAAGGAAGGAAGGAAGAAAGAAGGAAGGAAGGAAGGATGAAAGAAGGAAGGAAGGAAGGAAGGAAGGAAGGAAGGAAGGAAGGAAGGGAAAAAAAGGAAGGACTGACCTGCATTGAACAACTGCTACTCATAGATTGTTGATTATTGTTTGTCCTTTGTTCTTAAAGAGGACCTTGACATCTAGAAGGTGATATCATGACTTACAAGTGAATTGGATTTAAGTGAGTCAGGGTTGGGCACAGTTACCAGCCTCAGTCTCTCCTCCAGAGCCATCTGGTTTGATAATAGCTAAATATTGGATATACTGCTGGACTTGAAGTCAAGAAGATAAATTTGAATCATGCTGCAGCAACTTACTATGTTTGACTCTGGGAAAGTCACTTAACCTTTTTCAGCCTCAGTTTTCTCACCTCTGAAATGGGTATAACAGTAGCACCTACTTCAAAGATTTGTTGTGAAGAAAAAATGAAATAAGCCATATTAAGCACTTTGTAAGCCTTGAAGCACAATGTGTAGTTTAGCCATAGTAAGTATTGTTAGCTTATCTTTCTTTTTT